>CM034355.1:16500111-16966750 GCA_019925275.1 Mytilus edulis
CATGGAGATGTTATTGTTACAGATCAGCTCAATTATCTATAGTAAAGGATCCTACAAATTAATGTAAGATACGGTGACAGAAAATAATTATATTTATAAGTACGTCTGAGTCAGTGACAACTCTACAACGGATTTATCCATCGGATCGCCATCAATGATGGTGATACATGGCTGTGTACATTATGAATATACAACTCGTCTAAACATCAACCCAACAATGTTAGATCTGTAAATTTGCTTTCGTGAAAATGTGTTACAGAGAGTAAAACCTGAAGGAACCTAACTGAAATACTTTCCAACTTTAATATCAAGGTTGTTAGTATGGCGGTTACTCAATCAAGTAATCTACTGGTAACTACTGTGGGATCAATAATCCAAGAAATCAGTAGTAATACAGGTACACTAATAGACTCCTTATATAATGTGTCACATTTACTTCCTACAGCAATCCATTGCACCAGTGACAATAAAGTTTTAATAGCAGGTGTTAATAAAGACTTCCCTAAAGAAGGAAGAAGAGTTGTAATACTGATGAATCAGAATGGAAACCATGAGAGAGTGTATGAACATGATCAATATAAAAAGACTATATTTACCAATCCCAAGAGAATAACCAGTACCAGTAATGGAAATATTCATGTTGTGGATAGAGTAAGTGATGACAGAGGCAGATTGGTAGTGTTAGGAAAGAGTGGTGATATAATCAATATCTATACAGGAGACCAAGAGATCAACAAGGACAGACAATGCATACCAAGAGACATTGTGACAACACTTAGAGACAATGTTATTGTAGCTGATCCAGGTACAAATACACTTCATATCCTGAACAATGCTGGCTTGCTGATGACACGGTATAATACAAGTGACATAAACATACTGTTCCCAATGTCTCTTGCATTTACTCAAACAGGACAACTCTACATAGGATGCTTTACAACAGATGACAGTAAAGCCAAGATATATGTATTGACCATATCAGGATGTTAAAACAGTCTCATACCATTTATATTCATAAATAACTATGAACATTTTCTGTCTGCTGATAGTAACTTTACAGAGTGTCTGAAGTGTATAATTTTATGTAAACTGTCCAATAGATTGTTCAATTATGTGTGTCTATGCCTTTTTAGCCTGATAAAAATAGATTAATCAGTGACAATATCCAGATGTTTAAACATTTCTTTAACATTTACATGCATTATATAAACCATTGCCGATAGTAGCTTGTGTGTTAAGTTTACTTCAATTTAATGAATTCAAGTAAAAGTGGAGTGTATACTACTGAAACTGCAACCTAACAACTTTATTTCATCATTGATTTATAATATTGAAAACTGACATTGTAATTCGTTGAAAATTTCGTTGTTCCCTGTACCTATGAAAGCCACAACAATTGGTATCCCACAAATACAGAATGAATCCAAATAATTTCATAGTTTCAAATGAACATATGGAAAAAGTAAGTAACAAACATATGTTATTCCCAGGAAAATTCAATAGGAACAATCCCTTTTCAGACGGAAAAATCAAAAGCTCAAACACATCAAACAATCGGAAAACAAGTATTTTGTGGAAAAGGTCCTTAAGATATTTTTTTTTAAAACTGAAGCAAAGTATTAGAGACAGAGATCACGAAAGTATTAAATGCTCAATAACATTAAGTTTTTTAAAGGATTTTTCTACAGGGAAAACTTGGGGAAAAAAACATAACAAAAACATCTACTAAAGGTTGACTATTGCTTGGTCATAATAAAAAAACCATTTACTTCACATCTAGGATTAATTTAAATTTAGAGTGAACGCACAAAAGTATATCAATCTGCCCTGCATACTGTGAAAGTACTTTTATTCGTGGGTTACCAATTTTCGTGGTGTTCTTGATGACATTAACCACGAATTTAAGTGTCCAACGAAATATAACAACTGTTGTCCAAATGAAGACACGGGAAGATCCCCATGTAAGTTTTACTACATAAATACAGGCAATTAATATAGAGAATACGTACTATGAACTATATAGACAACGTGAGACAGGACTTTTTAATCTTAAAAATCGGTACCACTTTTACATACAGGGACTTAGAAGTTAGCAATATCCTTTAACTTTACCATCCGCTATATAGATAATATTCTCTCATTAAATGATTCAAAATGTTGACTTACATCTAGAAATTGACAATGAGGATCGGTTGAAATAAACAAAAAAATACGACAAGAGATGATTTCCTCTTCCCAATTGTGAACTTTCCATTTCTATGTAGCAACATTCCAGCAGCACCTGTATACGGAGTATATATCTCCCATTTGATACGATATTCCCGGACTTGTATTTTCCATAATGATTTCCTAACTAGAGGGTTGCTGCTCACAAAGAAGCTATTAAACCAAGAGTTCCAAATGGTGAAGTTGAAATCATCCCTTCGTAAATTTTACGGACGCTATCACGAGTTGATTGACCGTTATGCAATAACCGTTTCACAAATGATATCGGATATGTTCTTTATGTCGTAACTACAATCCCCTTCCCATTTCACGAATGTGACCAACGGAATTAGACTTTTTACCGGATTTGCAAAAAACTAAAGCAACACGACGGGTGTCACATTCGGAGCAGGATCTGCTTACCCTTCCGGAGCACCTGAGATCATCCCCAATTTTTGGTGGGGTTCGTGTTGCTTTGTCTATACTTTTCTTTGTTGTGTCTTGTGAACTATTATTTGTCTGTTTGTCTTTGTCTTTTTTAGCCATGGCGTTGTCAGTTTATTTTCGATCTGTCAGTTAAACTGCCCCTCAGGTATCTTTCGCCCCTATTCTATCGAATAAAACATATATATCCTTAAGTTTTTTTAGGATAAGAGAAGGGTATATAACAGCAATAATTTGCATGACTCTATGGCACTGTATGATAATTTCAAAACTTCAATCTATAACACCTTCATGTTCTCTTCTAATTTTTTTATCTGTTCCTATCTGATCCTATCTCTCGGTAGGTTTTTCATGTCAGTCTTTCTGGAATTTACCGTGGAGTTCTCTCAGTTTTTGTTACTTTTTTATGTATATTTATTCCTTAAATCTATTGTTTGAATTTTGACACATTTTGGCAGTTACTTTTCTACATCAGACATGAAAAATTTCCTAATTTACAAAGCAATAATAGAGAAATTGTCTCTGATTTTCCCGTAGACTTTGAGTTTAATATGTTTCAATGATTGTGGAAAGAAATCAATAAATGTGATAGAAAACTTGTAATACAATAAATGTTTTTGGTGGTGTTATTTCTGTCAAATTACTATCGAACACTCTTTGATGTCAATGAAAGTCAATATACATTTGACAGTACTTGTGACTTAAATCTGTTTGGCTTTACTTTCAACTATAGTTTGAAGTTGATCAATAATAATAAATGATTTTAAGATAAGGATCTTTATATAAGTTGAACGTTTATAAGAACAGTCGTTCTAAAGATTCATTAGATTTTGCTTCTCTCTATGGAAGAGCCGTTCTGTAAATAAAGGCAACAGTAGTATACCGCTCTTCAAAAGTCATAAATCGATAGTGAGAAGACCAATCCGGGAAACAATCTAAAACAAAGTGAAACACATCAACTAAACGAGGAAAATAACTATACAACAGAACAGACATCATAGTCATGATTTATTTATTAGTTGTTATTGACTTTTAACTAGCTTTAGTAACTCTAACTACTATATGATGGGTATTATGTGTCGTTTGCTTTAATTTTTAGTAACTGTAACTACTATACGATGGGTATAATGTGTCGTTTGTCTTTAATTTTTAGTAACTGTAACTACTATACGATGGGTATTATGTGTCGTTTGTCTTTAATTTTTAGCAACTACAACTACTATACGATGGGTATTATGTGTCGTTTGCTTTAATTTTTAATAACTGTAACTACTATACGATGGGCATTATGTGTCGTTTGTCTTTAATTTTTAGTAACTGTATCTACTATACGATGGGTATTATGTGTCGTTTGCTTTAATTTTTAATAACTGTAACTACTATACGATGGGTATTATGTGTCGTTTGTCTTTAATTTTTAGTAACTGTAACTACTATACGATGGGTTTTATGTGTCGTTTGCTTTAATTTTAAGTAACTGTAACTATTATACGAAGGGTATAATGTGTCGTTTGTCTTTAATTTTTAGTAACTGTAACTACTATACGATGGGTATTATGTGTCATTTGTCTTTAATTTTTAGTAACTGTATCTACTATACGATGGGTATAATGTGTCGTTTGTCTTTAATTTTTAGTAACTGTAACTACTATACGATGGGTATTATGTGTCGTTTGTCTTTAATTTTTAATAACTGTAACTACTATACGATGGGTATAATGTGTCGTTTGTCTTTAATTTTTAGTAACTGTAACTACTATACGATGGTTATTATGTGTCGTTTGCTTTAATTTTAAGTAACTGTAACTACTATACGATGGGTATAATGTGTCGTTTGTCTTTAATTTTGAGTAACTGTAACTACTATACGATGGGTATAATGTGTCGTTTGCTTTAATTTTTAGTAACTGTAACTACTATACGATGGGTATTATGTGTCGTTTGTCTTTAATTTTTAGTAACTGTAACTACTATACGATGGGTTATATGTGTCGTTTGCTTTAATTTTTAGTAACTGTAACTACTATACGATGGGTATAATGTGTCGTTTGTCTTTAATTTTTAGTAACTGTAACTACTATACGATGGTATATGTTCGTTTGCTTTAATTTTTAGTAACTGTAACTACTATCGATGGGTATTAGTGTCGTTTGTCTTAATTTTATAACTGTAACACTATACGATGGTATTATGTGTCGTTTGTCTTTAATTTTTAGTAACTGTAACTACTATACGATGGTATTATGTGTCGTTTGCTTTAATTTTAAGTAACTGTAACTACTATACGATGGGTATATAATGTGTCGTTTGTCTTAATTTTTAGTAACTGTAACTACTATACGATGGGTATTATGTGTCGTTTGTCTTTAATTTTTAGTAACTGTAACTACTATACGATGGGTATATGTGTCGTTTGTCTTTAATTTTTAGTAACTGTAACTACTATACGATGGGTATATGTGTCGTTTGTCTTTAATTTTTAGTAACTGTAACTACTATACGATGGGTATTATGTGTCGTTTGTCTTTAATTTTTAGTAACTGTAACTACTATACGATGGGTATTATGTGTCGTTTGTCTTTAATTTTTAGTAACTGTAACTACTATACGATGGGTATAATGTGTCGTTTGTCTTTAATTTTTAGTAACTGTAACTACTATACGATGGTATATATGTGTCGTTTGTCTTTAATTTTTAGTAACTGTAACTACTATACGATGGGTATTATGTGTCGTTTGTCTTTAATTTTTAGTAACTGTAACTACTATACGATGGGTAATATGTGTCGTTTGTCTTTAATTTTTAGTAACTGTAACTACTATACGATGGGTATTATGTGTCGTTTGTCTTTAATTTTTAGTAACTGTAACTACTATACGATGGGTATTATGTGTCGTTTGTCTTTAATTTTTAGTAACTGTAACTACTATACGATGGGTATTATGTGTCGTTTGCTTATTTTTAGTAACTGTAACTACTATACGATGGTATTATGGTCGTTGCTTATTTAGTAACTGTAACTACTATACGAGGGTATATGTGTCGTTGCTTAATTTTAGTAACTGTAACTACTATACGATGGTATAAGTGTCGTTTGCTTAATTTTTAGTAACTGTAACTACTATCGATGGTATTAGTTCGTTGCTTATTTTTAGTAACTGAACTACTATACGAGGGTATATGTGTCGTTGCTTTATTTAGTAACGTAATACTATACGATGTAAATTGTCGTTGTCTTTAATTTTAGTAACTGAACTACATACGATGGTATTATGTGTCGTTGCTTAATTTAGTAACTGTACTACTATACGATGGTAATGTTCGTTTGTCTTTATTTTTAGTAACTGTAACTACTATAGGGTATTATGTGTCGTTGTCTTAATTTTTATAACTGTAAACTATACGATGGTATTATGTTCGTTTGTCTTAATTTTTAGTAACTAACTACTATACATGGTTATGTGCGTTTGTCTTTAATTTTTAGTAACTGTAACTACTATACATGGTATATGTGTCGTTTGTCTTTAATTTTTAGTAACTGTAACTACTATACGATGGTATATGTGTCGTTTGTCTTTAATTTTAGTAACTGTAACTACTATACGATGGGTATTATGTGTCGTTTGTCTTTAATTTAGTAACTGAACTACTAACGATGGTATTAGTGTCGTTTGCTTTAATTTAGTAACTGTAATACTATACGATGGTATATGTGTCGTTTGTCTTAATTTTTATAACTGTAACTACTATACGATGGGTATTATGTGTCGTTTGCTTAATTTTTAGTAACTGTAACTACTATACGATGGTATATGTGTCGTTTGTCTTTATTTTTAGTAACTGTACTACTATACGATGGTATTATGTGTCGTTTGTCTTAATTTTTAGTAACTGTAATACTATACGATGGTATAATGTGTCGTTGTCTTTAATTTTTAGTAACTGTAACTACTATACGATGGTATTATGTTCGTTGCTTAATTTTAGTAACTGTAATACTATACATGGTATATGTGTCTTTGTCTTTATTTAGTAATGTAACTACTATACGATGGATTATGTTCGTTGTCTTTAATTTTTAGTAACTGTAACTACTATACGATGGGTATATGTGTCGTTTGTCTTTATTTTTAGTAACTGAACTACTATACGATGGTATATGTGTCGTTGTCTTTAATTTTTAGTAACTGTACTACTATACGATGGTATTATGTGTCGTTTGTCTTTAATTTAGTAACTGTAACTACTATACGATGGGTATTATGTGTCGTTTGCTTTAATTTTAGTAACTGTAATACTATACGATGGGTATATGTGTCGTTTGTCTTTAATTTTAGTAACTAATATTATGTGTCTTGTATTTGTAACGTAATATATATGTATAATGGTCGTTGTTTAATTTTAACTTATACTATACATGGGTATTATGTGTCGTTTGTCTTTTTAGTAACTGTAACTACTATACGATGGTATTATGTTCGTTTGTCTTTAATTTTTATAACGTAAACTATCATGGGTATATGTGTCGTTTGTCTTTAATTTAGTAAGTAACTAAGATGGTAATGTCGTTGTTAATTTGTAACTGTATACTATACGATGTAAATGTGTCGTTGTCTTTATTTTAACTGTTACTATACGAGGTATAGTTCGTTGTCTTTATTTTAGTAACTGAATACTTACATGGTATTATGTGCTTTGTCTTTAATTTTTAGTAACTGTATACATACGATGGTATTATTTCGTTTGTCTTTAATTTAGTACTGTAACTACTATACGATGGGTATATGTTCGTTTGCTTTAATTTAGTACTGTAACTACTATACGATGGTATAATGTGTCGTTGTCTTATTTAGTAACTGACTACTATACGATGGGTATATGTGTCGTTTGCTTTAATTTAGTAACTGTAACTACTATAGATGGTATAATGTGTCGTTTGCTTTAATTTTTAGTAACTGTAACTACTATACGATGGTATTTGTGTCGTTGCTTATTTAGTAACTGTAATACTATACGATGGGTATATGTGTCGTTGTCTTTAATTTAGTAACTGTAACTACTATACATGGGTATTATGGTCGTTTGCTTTAATTTTTAGTAACTGTAATACTATACGATGGGTATATGTGTTTGTCTTTAATTTTTAGTAACTGAACTACTATCGATGGGTATTATGTTCGTTTGTCTTAATTTTAGTAACTGTAACTACTAACGATGGGTATATGTGTCGTTGTCTTTATTTAGTAACTGTAATCTATACGATGGGTATATGTTCGTTTGTCTTTATTTTAGTAACTGTACTACTATACGATGGGTATTATGTGTCGTTTGTCTTTATTTTTAGTAACTGTAACTACTATACGATGGGTTTATGTGTCGTTGTCTTTAATTTTAGTAACTGTAACTACTTACGATGGGTATTATGTGTCGTTTGTCTTTAATTTTTAGTACTGTAATACTATACGATGGGTATATGTTCGTTTGTCTTTAATTTTTAGTAACTGTAATACTATACGATGGGTATATGTGTCGTTTGTCTTTAATTTTTAGTAACTGTAACTACTATACGATGGGTATAATGTGTCGTTTGTCTTTAATTTTTAGTAACTGTATACTATACTGTACTAATTTTCGATCGGGTATTATGTGTCGTTTGTCTTTAATTTTTAGTAACTGTAACTACTATACGATGGGTATTATGTGTCGTTTGTCTTTAATTTTTAGTAACTGTAACTACTATACGATGGGTATTATGTGTCGTTTGTCTTTAATTTTAGTAACTGTAACTACTATACGATGGGTATAATGTGTCGTTTGTCTTTAATTTTTAGTAACTGTAACTACTATACGATGGGTATTATGTGTCGTTTGTCTTTAATTTTTAGTAACTGTAACTACTATACGATGGGTATAATGTGTCGTTTGTCTTTAATTTTTAGTAACTGTAACTACTATACGATGGGTATTATGTGTCGTTTGTCTTTAATTTTTAGTAACTGTAACTACTATACGATGGGTATATGTGTCGTTTGTCTTTAATTTTTAGTAACTGTAACTACTATACGATGGGTATTATGTGTCGTTTGTCTTTAATTTTTAGTAACTGTAACTACTATACGATGGGTTTATGTGTCGTTTGTCTTTAATTTTTAGTAACTGTAACTACTATACGATGGGTATAATGTGTCGTTTGTCTTTAATTTTTAGTAACTGTAACTACTATACGATGGGTATATGTGTCGTTTGTCTTTAATTTTTAGTAACTGTAACTACTATACGATGGTAATATGTGTCGTTTGTCTTTAATTTTTAGTAACTGTAACTACTAACGATGGGTATATGTGTCGTTTGTCTTTAATTTTTAGTAACTGTAACTACTATACGATGGGTATGTGGTCGTTTGTCTTTAATTTTTAGTAACTGTAACACTATACGATGGTATATGTGTCTTTGTCTTTATTTTAGTAACTGTAACTACTATACGATGGGTATTGATGTGTCGTTTGTCTTTAATTTTTAGTAACTGTAACTACTATACGATGGGTATTATGTGTCGTTTGTCTTTAATTTTTAGTAACTGTAACTACTATACGATGGGTATATGTGTCGTTTGTCTTTAATTTTTAGTAACTGTAACTACTATACGATGGGTATAATGTGTCGTTTGTCTTTAATTTTTAGTAACTGTAACTACTATACGATGGGTATATGTGTCGTTTGTCTTTAATTTTTAGTAACTGTAACTACTATACGATGGGTATAATGTGTCGTTTCTTAATGTTTTAGTACTGTAACTACTATACATGGTATTGTCTTTGTTTAATTTTTAGTAACTGTAACTACTATACGATGGGTATTATGTGTCGTTTGTCTTTAATTTTTAGTAACTGTAACTACTATACGATGGGTATTATGTGTCGTTTGTCTTTAATTTTTAGTAACTGTAACTACTATACGATGGGTATTATGTGTCGTTTGTCTTTAATTTTTAGTAACTGTAACTACTATACGATGGGTATTTGTGTCGTTTGTCTTTAATTTTTAGTAACTGTAACTACTATACGATGGGTATTATGTGTCGTTTGTCTTTAATTTTTAGTAACTGTAACTACTATACGATGGTATTATGTGTCGTTTGTCTTTAATTTTAGTAACTGTAATCTACTATACGATGGTATTATGTGTCGTTTGTCTTTAATTTTTAGTAACTGTAACTACTATACGATGGTATTATGTGTCGTTTGTCTTTAATTTTTAGTAACTGTAACTACTATACGATGGGTATTAATGTGTCGTTTGTCTTTAATTTTTAGTAACTGTAACTACTATACGATGGGTATTATGTGTCGTTTGTCTTTAATTTTTAGTAACTGTAACTACTATACAGTTATGTGTCGTTTGTCTTTAATTTTATAACTGTAATACTATACGATGGTATTTTGTCTTTGTCTTTATTTTAGTAACTGTAACTACTATACGAGGGTATTATGTGCGTTTGTCTTTAATTTTTAGTAACTGTAACTACTATACGATGGTATTATGTGTCGTTTGCTTTAATTTTATAACTGTAATACTATACGATGGTATTGTGTCGTTTGTCTTAATTTTTAGTAACTGTAACTACTATACGATGGTATTATGTGTCGTTTGTCTTTATTTAGTAACTGTAACTACTATACGATGGGTATATGTGTCGTTTGTCTTAATTTTTAGTAACTGTACTACTATACGATGGTATTATGTCGTTTGTCTTTAATTTTAGTAACTGTAACTACTATACGATGGGTATATGTTCGTTTGTCTTTAATTTTTAGTAACTGAATACATACATGGTATATGTGTGTTTGTCTTAATTTTTAGTAACTGTAACTACTATACGATGGGTATGTGTCGTTTGTCTTAATTTTTAGTAACTGTAACTACTATACGATGGGTATTAGTGTCGTTGTCTTTAATTTTTAGTAACTGTAACTACTATACGATGGGTATTATGTGTCGTTTGCTTTAATTTTTAGTAACTGTAACTACTATACGATGGGTATTATGTCGTTTGTTTTAATTTTTAGTAACTGTAACTACTATACGATGGGTATATGTGTCGTTGTCTTTAATTTTTAGTAACTTAACTACTATACGATGGGTATTATGTGTCGTTTGTCTTAATTTTTAGTAACTGTAACTACTATACGATGGGTATTAGTGTCGTTTGTCTTTAATTTTAGTAACTGTATTACTATACATGGGTATTTGTGTCGTTTGTCTTTAATTTTTAGTAACTGTAACTACTATACGATGGGTATATGTGTCGTTTGTCTTTAATTTTTAGTAACTGTAAACTATACGATGGGTATATGTTCGTTTGTCTTTAATTTTAGTAACTGTAATACTATACGATGGTATTATGTGTCGTTTGTCTTTAATTTTTAGTAACTGTAACTACTATACGATGGGTATATGTGTCGTTGCTTTAATTTTAGTAACTGTAATACTATACGATGGGTATTATGTGTCGTTTGTCTTTAATTTTTAGTAACTGTAACTACTATACGATGGTATTATGTGTCGTTTGTCTTTAATTTTTAGTAACTGTAACTACTATACGATGGGTATATGTGTCGTTGTCTTTAATTTTTAGTAACTGTAACTACTATACGATGGTATTATGTGTCGTTTGCTTTAATTTTTAGTAACTGTAACTACTATACGATGGTATTATGTGTCGTTTGTCTTTAATTTTAGTAACTGTAACTACATACGATGGGTATTATGTGTCGTTTGCTTAATTTAGTAACTGTAACTACTATACGATGGGTATATGTGTCGTTTGTCTTTAATTTTAGTAACTGTAACTACTATACGATGGTATATGTGTCGTTTGTCTTTAATTTTTAGTAACTGTAACTACTATACGATGGGTATTATGCGATGGGTATTATGTGTCGTTGTCTTTAATTTTAGTAACTGTAACTACTATACGATGGGTATTATGTGTCGCTTGTCTTTAATTTTGAGTAACTGTAACTACTATACGATGGGTATTATGTGTCGTTTGCTTTAATTTTAAGTAACTGTAACTACTATACGATGGGTATTAATGTGTCGTTTGTCTTTAATTTTTAGTAACTGTAACTACTATACGATGGGTATTATGTGTCGTTTGTCTTTAATTTTTAGTAACTGTAACTACTATACGATGGGTATAATGTGTCGTTTGTCTTTAATTTTTAGTAACTGTAACTACTATACGATGGGTATTATGTGTCGTTGTCTTTAATTTTTAGTAACTGTAACTACTATACGATGGTATTATGTGTCGTTTGTCTTTAATTTTAGTAACTGTAACTACTATACGATGGGTATTATGTGTCGTTTGTCTTTAATTTTTAGTAACTGTAATACTATACGATGGGTATAATGTGTCGTTTGTCTTTAATTTTTAGTAACTGTAACTACTATACGATGGGTATATGTGTCGTTTGTCTTTAATTTTTAGTAACTGTAACTACTATACGATGGGTATTATGTGTCGTTGTCTTTAATTTTTAGTAACTGTAACTACTATACGATGGGTATATGTGTCGTTTGTCTTTAATTTTTAGTAACTGTAACTACTATACGATGGGTATAATGTGTTCGTTTGTCTTTAATTTTTAGTAACTGTAACTACTATACGATGGGTATTATGTGTCGTTTGTCTTTAATTTTTAGTAACTGTAACTACTATACGATGGGTATATGTGTCGTTTGTCTTTAATTTTTAGTAACTGTAACTACTATACGATGGGTATAATGTGTCGTTTGCTTTAATTTTTAGTAACTGTAACTACTATACGATGGGTATTATGTGTCGTTTGTCTTTAATTTTTAGTAACTGTAACTATATACATGGTATATGTGTCGTTTGCTTTAATTTTAGTAACTGTAACTACTATACGATGGGTATTATGTGTCGTTTGCTTTAATTTTTAGTAACTGTAACTACTATACGATGGGTATATGTGTCGTTTGTCTTTAATTTTAGTAACTGTAACTACTATACGATGGTATAATGTTCGTTTGTCTTTAATTTAGTAACTGTAACTACTATACGATGGGTATATGTGTCGTTTGTCTTTAATTTTTAGTAACTGTAACTACATACGATGGGTATATGTATCGTTTGTCTTAATTTTTAGTAACTGTAACTACTATACGATGGTAATGTGTCGTTTGTCTTAATTTTTAGTAACTTAACTACTATACGATGGGTATTATGTGTCGTTTGCTTAATTTTTAGTAACTGTAACTACTATACGATGGGTATTGTGTCGTTTGTTTTAATTTTTAGTAACTTAACTACTATACGATGGTATTATGTGTCGTTTGTCTTTAATTTTAGTAACTGTAACTACTATACGATGGGTATTATGTGTCGTTTGCTTTATTTTTAGTAACTGTAATACTATACGATGGTATATGTTCGTTTGTCTTTAATTTTTAGTAACTGTAACTACATACGATGGTATATGTGCGTTTGTCTTAATTTTTAGTAACTTAACTACTATACGATGGGTATATGTGTCGTTTGCTTAATTTTAGTAACTGTAACTACTATACGATGGGTATTATGTCGTTTGTTTTAATTTTTAGTAACTGTAACTACTATACGATGGGTATATGTGTCGTTTGTCTTAATTTTTAGTAACTTAACTACTATACATGGGTATAATGTGTCGTTTGTCTTTAATTTTAGTAACTGTAACTACTATACGATGGGTATTATGTGTCGTTTGTCTTTAATTTTTAGTAACTTAACTACTATACGATGGGTATTGTGTCGTTTGTCTTTATTTTAGTAACTGTAACTACTATACGATGGTATTTGTGTCGTTTGTCTTTAATTTTTAGTAACTGTAACTACTATACATGGGTAATGTTCGTTTGTCTTTAATTTAGTAACTGTAACTACTATACGATGGGTATATGTGTCGTTTGTCTTAATTTTTAGTAACTTACTACTATACGATGGGTAATGTGTCGTTTGCTTAATTTTAGTAACTGTAACTACTATACGATGGGTTTATGTGTCGTTTGTTTTATTTTTAGTAACTGTAACTACTATACGATGGGTATAATGTGTCGTTTGTCTTTAATTTTAGTAACTGTAACTACTATACGAGGGTATTATGTGCGTTTGTCTTTAATTTAGTAACTGTAACTACTATACGATGGGTATTATGTGTCGTTTGTCTTTAATTTTTAGTAACTGTAACTACTATACGATGGGTATTGTGTCGTTTGTCTTTAATTTTAGTAACTGTAACTACTATACGATGGGTATTAGTGTCGTTTGCTTTAATTTTAAGTAACGTAACTACTATACGATGGGTATATGTGTCGTTTGTCTTTAATTTTTAGTAATGTAACTACTATACGATGGGTATAATGGTCGTTTGTTTAATTTTTAGTAACTGTACTACTATACGATGGGTATATGTGTCGTTTGTCTTTAATTTTTAGTAACTGTAACTACTATACGATGGTATTATGTGTCGTTGTTTTTAATTTTAGTACTGTAACTACTATACGATGGTATATGTGTCGTTGTCTTAATTTTTAGTAACTGTAACTACTATACGATGGTATATGTGTCGTTGTCTTTAATTTTAGTAACTGTAACTACTATACGATGGTATTATGTGTCGTTTGTTTAATTTTAGTAACTGTAACTACTATACGATGGGTATAATGTGTCGTTTGTCTTTAATTTTTAGTAACTGTAACTACTATACGATGGGTATTATGTGTCGTTTGCTTTAATTTTTAGTAACTGTAACTACTATACGATGGGTTAATGTGTCGTTTGTCTTTAATTTTTAGTAACTGTAACTACTATACGATGGGTATATGTGTCGTTGCTTTAATGTTTAGTAACTGTAACTACTATACGATGGGTATTATGTGTCGTTTGTCTTTAATTTTTAGTAACTGTAACTACTATACGATGGGTATTATGTGTCGTTGTCTTTAATTTTTAGTAACTGTAACTACTATACGATGGGTATTAATGTGTCGTTTGTCTTTAATTTTTAGTAACTGTAACTACTATACGATGGGTATTATGTGTCGCTTGTCTTTAATTTTTAGTAACTGTAACTACTATACGATGGGTATTATGTGTCGCTTGTCTTTAATTTTTAGTAACTGTAACTACTATACGATGGGTATTATGTGTCGTTTGCTTTAATTTTAGTAACTGTAATACTATACGATGGTATTATGTGTCGTTTGTCTTTAATTTTAATAACTGTAACTACTATACGATGGGTATTATGTGTCGTTTGCTTTAATTTTTAGTAACTGTAACTACTATACGATGGGTATAATGTGTCGTTTGCTTTAATTTTTAGTAACTGTAACTACTATACGATGGGTATTATGTGTCGTTTGTTTTAATTTTTAGTAACTGTAACTACTATACGATGGGTATAATGTGTCGTTTGTCTTTAATTTTTAGTAACTGTAACTACTATACGATGGTATTAATGTGTCGTTTGTCTTTAATTTTAGTAACTGTAACTACTATACGATGGGTATATGTGTCGTTTGTCTTTAATTTTTAGTAACTGTAACTACTATACGATGGGTATAATGTGTCGTTTGTCTTTAATGTTTAGTAACTGTAACTACTATACGATGGGTATTATGTGTCGTTTGTCTTTAATTTTTAGTAACTGTAACTACTATACGATGGGTATAATGTGTCGTTTGTCTTTAATTTTAGTAACTGTAACTACTATACGATGGGTATTATGTGTCGTTTGTCTTTATTTTTAGTAACTGTAACTACTATACGATGGGTATAATGTGTCGTTTGTCTTTAATTTTAGTAACTGTAACTACTATACGATGGGTATAATGTGTCGTTTGTCTTTAATTTTTAGTAACTGTAACTACTATACGATGGGTATTAATGTGTCGTTTGTCTTTAATTTTTAGTAACTGTAACTACTATACGATGGGTATAATGTGTCGTTTGTCTTTAATTTTTAGTAACTGTAACTACTATACGATGGGTATAATGTGTCGTTTGTCTTTAATTTTTAGTAACTGTAACTACTATACGATGGGTATTATGTGTCGTTTGTCTTTAATTTTTAGTAACTGTAACTACTATACGATGGGTATAATGTGTCGTTTGTCTTTAATTTTTAGTAACTGTAACTACTATACGATGGGTATTATGTGTCGTTTGTCTTTAATTTTTAGTAACTGTAACTACTATACGATGGGTATTATGTGTCGTTTGTCTTTAATTTTTAGTAACTGTAACTACTATACGATGGGTATTATGTGTCGTTTGTCTTTAATTTTTAGTAACTGTAACTACTATACGATGGGTATTATGTGTCGTTTGTCTTTAATTTTTAGTAACTGTAACTACTATACGATGGGTATTAATGTGTCGTTTGTTTTAATTTTTAGTAACTGTAACTACTATACGATGGGTATTATGTGTCGTTTGTCTTAATTTTAAGTAACTGTAACTACTATACGATGGGTATTATGTGTCGTTTGTCTTTAATTTTTAGTAACTGTAACTACTATACGATGGGTATTATGTGTCGTTTGTCTTTAATTTTTAGTAACTGTAAACTACTATACGATGGGTATTATGTGTCGTTTGTCTTTATTAGCAATACTATCTGTATAAGTTTAAACTGTAACTACTATACGATGGGTATTATGTGTCGTTTGTCTTTAATTTTTAGTAACTGTAACTACTATACGATGGGTATTATGTGTCGTTTGTCTTTAATTTTTAGTAACTGTAACTACTATACGATGGTATTATGTGTCGTTTGTCTTTAATTTTTAGTAACTGTAACTACTATACGATGGTATTATGTGTCGTTTGTCTTTAATTTTTAGTAACTGTAATACTAACATGGTATTATGGTCTTGTCTTAATTTTTATAACTAACTATAGTTATATATAGATAACTGTTTTAATAAAAGTTTAACTCCATTTTCCGGAATCAATCCTAATTGATTCTTAATTTAATCACATCAATAATACGTCATTTCGTGACGTCATTCATGCGTTATTCAAACAAGTGCAAAACTGCCAACATAGCTAACGAAAATTTTCAGCAGCAACATGAAGCCACCAAAAAGACTAAGAAAACCTAAGGGGATTGCCGGGAAATCACCAAATAAAAAGAAGAAAACACAAGGGACCAGACCAGAACTAGCGGGAGTAACGGACTGGGAGACGGTACCATTTCAGGTCGATATAGGCAGCATTTCTGTGGCCAGTGGCAGTGACCAACCTAACCTTGCGCCAGTTGACCAAACCCCAGGACAACATATGGCTTATGTGATGGCCGGAAATGACCAACACCAAGTACCTAGACAACCTACTACCGGTATGTTTAACAATACAGGTTTAAGTGATTGTAATAGGGGTTATGCACAGGGTCTTAATTTAGAGATCGTACACGAAAGTGTAACACCAATGTACACATCAAGTGTGTTTGACTCTGTAGGTGCCCATATTCCGGTAAAAATTAAGGAAAAGATTTGGGCTGGAGAATATATTGATTTAAATATTTTACTTAAATCTGCAAAAGATTTAGCCACAGATTCCCAGTTAAATGGCGATCTTTCAGTAAAAGGGGGGTTATTAACTATAACTCCACAAAGACAGAGCACCATTACAAATTTGCACGTATGGACATCTGCATTCATCATCTTTATGGATATAGTGCTAGAAAAATGGCCCAATAAAGGGCAAGACTTCCTGAAATACATGTTTAACGTTCGACTAGCTTCATCTAGAGGGTATGGCTCAGGTTGGGCTATATATGATGAACAATACCGCCTTCGTAAGGCAAGATGTCCGCAATCGTCTTGGGCAGAGCTAGACATGGAGCTGTGGGTTATGTACGTCTCTACTCCTCCAAGATTTGCTCATTCAGATACTAATTCTTTTGGGGGTCATAAGGGTTCACAGTATGTCCAAAATACTAAACCAGAACAGGTACAAAGACCCACGGCATCATGCAAGGGTTACAACTTCGGTAGATGTACTTATTGGGCAGCATGTAAATTTGAACATAAATGTTTCAGGTGCTCTGGAAACCACCCTATTGGGGCCTGCAAAAAGAGGTAAGGATTACGAGTTGTACTCTTTGGGATACTCCCCTATTTGTGTGAATGAAGTAGAAGAATCTTTAAAATTTTATCCGTATAAGGTAATAGCAAACGAACTTATACATGGTCTTCGATTTGGTTTTAAATTACAATATTCCGGTTCACGTTTACCTGTTAATGCAAACAATTCAAAAAGTGTGACTATTCATGCAGATCTTGTTAGAGAAAAAATAAATAAAGAGATTACTCTAGGTAGAATGGCCGGTCCTTTTGACCACCCACCTTTGCCAACTCTACGCATTTCTCCTATATTTTTGGCCGAAAAGAAGAACGGGGACTACCGTTTAATTCATAATCTTTCCTATCCCCTACATAACTCTGTGAATGACTTTATAGATGAGAAATATTGCTCTGTGCAGTATTCGGGTATTGACGACGCTGTTCGTTTGGTCCAAAATATAGGAATAGCCGGAAAACTTTCAAAGTCCGACGTTAAGAGTGCATTTCGTTTATTAAGGGTTTCACCTTCTGATTTTGACCAGTTGGGTTTCATTTTTGATGGTAAATATTATTTTGATCGTTGTTTACCACAGGGAGCCTCAATCAGCTGTTCGCTCTTTGAAAAGTTCTCAACAGCGCTTCATTGGGTTACGGAACTTACCAGTGGAAATTCAAATATACTTCATTACCTAGACGATTTCCTTTTTGGAGGTGAAGCAAATAGTCCAACTTGTCAGGAAACACTTGAAACGTTCAAGAAAATTTGTTCAGATTGGGGGGTTCCATTAGCCGAAGACAAAACCGTTCAACCCACAGAAATTTTGACCTTTTTAGGTATTGAATTTGATACCTTAAAAATGGAAATGAGGCTCCCTGGGGAAAAACTGACTAACTTAAAACAAACTTTGCAGCTGTTTCTACATTCAAAAAAGGTAACCTTGCGCCAGTTACAGTCCCTGATAGGTTTGTTAAACTTTGCATGCCAAGTTATCGCCCCTGGAAGGGCTTTTTGCCGAAGATTGATTGATGCTACTTATAACATAAGAAAACCACACCACAGGGTACGGGTATCATGTAATATGCGCGAGGACATTAAAGTTTGGACCTCTTTTTTAGAGCAATATAATGGAGTCACGGTCATGATTGATAGTTTATGGACTTCCAACGATATGCTTGAACTGTTTACAGACAGTGCCGGGGGTCAAAACAAAGGTTTTGGCATTTACTTTCAGGGGAAATGGGCACACAAAGTTGTTGGCCAAAAGAATGGGCAGAACATGATTTATCAAGGACATTACTTACTTGGAACTTTTTCCAGTTGTTATATCACTTCATATATGGGGAGTACATCTTAAAAACAAACGAATCATTTTCTATGTGGATAATCAGGCCGTTGTTACTATCATAAATAAGAGAACTTCTAAGTCGAATCGAGTTATGTCCCTTATGAGGAATCTAGTTTTTTCCACATTAAAATATAATATCGTTTTAAAAGCAGAACACATTCCTGGTAAAATTAATACCATAGCCGATTCATTATCCCGTTGTGATTTTCAGCGTTTCAGACACCTTTGCCCAGAAGCAGATCAGTACAAGACAGCAATTCCAGACCATCTTTGGACGTTTTAGAAATTGAATTAAATCATCTCCTTACCAGTTCTATGGCACAAAAAACCTGGAAAACATACAATACGGCAGTCGAATCCTTTAAAAATTTTCGATCAGCATACAACTTACATGATATTTGGCCAGCTCCGCTTAGCGATTTAATATTTTACATTGCCTTCCTTTCATTCAAGGGTCTGTCAGCCTCTACTGTCTTAACATATATGTCAGGAATAAGTTATCAACATAAGATTCAAGATTTAACAGATAGTACAAAATCCTTTTTAGTAGGGAAAACATTAGAAGGTTTAAAAAGGTCAAATCCAAAAAAACACGATTTGCGGGTACCAATTTCAATTGATTTATTACGAAAATTAATCAGGTCACTTCAACATGTCTGTTTTTCGTCGTATGAATCCGTCATGTTTGCTTCAGCTTTTAGTCTAAGTTTTTTCGCTTTACTTTGCGTGGGTGAGATAGCTGCGGAAAGTAAAACTGATTTAGGGGCACATGTTATACAAATATCTGACGTTTCAGTTGTCAAATTTGATCACAAAGAAGAGCTTCGTCTGTGTATACGTAGTTCCAAAACAGATCAACTACACTCATCTTTAACTTTGATTATTAGTGAGCAAATCGACAAATCTCTGTGTCCCATTCACTTACTAAAGCAATTTTTACAAATTCGATATCCTTCATCCGGGAGTAATTTATACATACATTTTGATGGATCAAGTCTCACTCGTTATCAATTTTCGTCTATTTTACAAAAGAGTTTGTCATTCTCCGGAATCAATGGACATTTCAGAGCAAATTCTTTCAGAATCGGTGGAGCAACTGAAGCAAAAAGGCTAGGAGTAGATGACGAAACATTAAAGAAATGGGGTCGTTGGACATCGGATGCTTACACAAAATACATCCGTTTGAACATTTAAAATTATAGGTTATACTTTTTAAAACGCAATAGCTTATTGAAATAATACATACATCAATTGTAGGTGTCAAAACAATTTGGTTAATAGGATCATCCATAGTATATTGGGCCAATAAAGAAGCTTCGTCTAGACCTGGGGGACTTCACCTTGGCCTACAGAATACAGGTGCTCATATGATTTGGATTGGTCAAAGGGGTATGAAGTGGGGTGATTTAAATAGAGTCTTTGAACAAAGGTTGCTTAACCGCCCCCTTCCGAGTTTCCTTGTTATTCAACTTGGGTCTAATGATTTGGGTATATCGACATCAGAGAAATTATTCAGTGATATAGAATGTGACCTGCTTCGGTTACATGCATTGTATCCAGCTTTAAAAATAATATGGTCAGACATACTAATGAGACGGTATTGGCACAATGCCAATTGTGGTCAAGCTATTGAAAGGGCTCGCAAACGAGTAAACCTCCGGGTCAAAAACTTAGTTTTGAGCATCGGTGGATGTGCAATTAGGCACAGTAACATACGTGCTAAAGAAAGTAATTTATTTAGATATGACGGAACACATTTATCAAAGATTGGTAATGATATTTATCTAAATAATTTACAAGGAGCACTTGAACAGTTCATGAGATCCGGCGGACCAGCTGTTTTTCCTCAGTGAAATTGATATTATTATGAGAATTGTCTTAAATTTAGATTAGTTTAATAACAAGTGAAATTCGGTCGGGACTTTAAAGGGGCACCAATCAGTTTAATTTGGGGTTGTTTCATGGGTAATTTCTTTGGCAGTGAGTGGGTATGCCCCACTCATTTGGCGGGATATGGCAAGATGAAAATGGAACATGTCCCCACATTGTACGTAAGCTTTTATTTGGGGTTATATTCTTCTGTGTTCCCACAGAGATTAGATTGGGTCTTCTTTGAATGTACCAAAGAGACCGGTTCCTGAATTGGTCCCAGTTTGGAACTTAAGGTGTTCTCTTTGAATTTAATAATTAATAAGCTGCAATGGAAACCAAAGAGTTCTTGGGGGGAATATTTGCTACGTATTGGGGTTCATTTTTCATACGATCTCTCTATTTAGCATTTAACGAAGAGGATTGTAGCTTTCATTGCCTACCAGTGAAGCACAGGCTTGCCAAAAATAATGGTTCGGCGGTTTGTACGTTCATCTTGCCTTATCTTGTCTGCGCAAAAAATTTAATACTGTAGCCATATCATTCCACATTCTTTGTTGATTATTATATTTATCTTTGAAAACAAAAGGAGCCGGTTTTACATTTCACACATACTACTATGGTAAAGAAAGGGTTTGATTGCACATGAGACATAATTAAGAAGAAAGCAAAAAATTGGTTGATCGCCCATGAGACATGTATATAATATGAAGCAGTTCGGATCTTTGATTAATATACGATGGGTATAATGTGTCGTTTGCTTTCATTTTTAGTAACTGTAACTACTATACGATGGGTATTATGTGTCGTTTGTCTTTAATTTTTAGTAACTGTAACTACTATACGATGGGTATAATGTGTCGTTTGCTTTAATTTTTAGTAACTGTAACTACTATACGATGGGTATTATGTGTCGTTTGTCTTTAATATTTAGTAACTGTAACTACTATACGATGGGTATTATGTGTCGTTTGTCTTTAATTTTTAGTAACTGCAACTACTATACGATGGGTATTATGTGTCGTTTGCTTTAATTTTTAGATACTGTAACTACTATACGATGGATATAATGTGTCGTTTGTCTTTAATTTTTATAAACTGTAACTACTATACGATGGGTATTATGTGTCGTTTGTCTTTAATTTTTAGTAACTGTAACTACTATACGATGGGTATAATGTGTCGTTTGTCTTTAATTTTTAGTAACTGTAACTACTATACGATGGGTATTATGTGTCGTTTGTCTTTAATTTTTAGTAACTGTAACTACTATACGATGGGTATAATGTGTCGTTTGTCTTTAATTTTTAGTAACTGTAACTACTATACGATGGGTATTATGTGTCGTTTGTCTTTAATTTTTAGTAACTGTAACTACTATACGATGGGTATTATGTTCGTTTGTCTTTAATTTTTATAACTGTAACTACTATACGATGGGTATTATGTGTCGTTTGTCTTTAATTTTTAGTAACTGTAACTACTATACGATGGGTATAATGTGTCGTTTGTCTTTAATTTTTAGTAACTGTAACTACTATACGATGGTATAATGTGTCGTTTGTCTTTAATTTTTAGTAACTGTAACTACTATACGATGGGTATTATGTGTCGTTTGTCTTTAATTTTTAGTAACTGTAACTACTATACGATGGGTATAATGTGTCGTTTGTCTTTAATTTTTAGTAACTGTAACTACTATACGATGGGTATTATGTGTCGTTTGTCTTTAATTTTTAGTAACTGTAACTACTATACGATGGGTATTATGTGTCGTTTGTCTTTAATTTTTAGTAACTGTAACTACTATACGATGGGTATTATGTGTCGTTTGTCTTTAATTTTTAGTAACTGTAACTACTATACGATGGGTATTAATGTGTCGTTTGTCTTTAATTTTTAGTAACTGTAACTACTATACGATGGGTATTAATGTGTCGTTGTCTTTAATTTTGTAGTAACTGTAACTACTATACGATGGGTATATGTGTCGTTTGTCTTTAATTTTTAGTAACTGTAACTACTATACGATGGGTATTATGTGTCGTTTGTCTTTAATTTTTAGTAACTGTAACTACTATACGATGGGTATTATGTGTCGTTTGTCTTTAATTTTTAGTAACTGTAACTACTATACGATGGTATAATGTGTCGTTTGTCTTTAATTTTTAGTAACTGTAACTACTATACGATGGGTATATGTGTCGTTTGTCTTTAATTTTTAGTAACTGTAACTACTATACGATGGGTATTATGTGTCGTTTGTCTTAAATTTTTAGTAACTGTAACTACTATACGATGGGTATTATGTATCGTTTGTCTTTAATTTTTAGTAACTGTAACTACTATACGATGGGTATTATGTGTCGTTTGCTTTAATTTTTAGTAACTGTAACTACTATACGATGGTTATTATGTGTCGTTTGTCTTTAATTTTTAGTAACTGCAACTACTATACGATGGTATTATGTGTCGTTTGCTTTAATTTTTAGTTACTGTAACTACTATACGATGGATATAATGTGTCGTTTGTCTTTAATTTTTATAAACTGTAACTACTATACGATGGGTATTATGTGTCGTTTGTCTTTAATTTTTAGTAACTGTAACTACTATACGATGGGTATTATGTGTCGTTTGTCTTTAATTTTTAGTAACTGTAACTACTATACGATGGGTATAATGTGTCGTTGTCTTTAATTTTGAGTAACTGTAACTACTATACGATGGGTATTATGTGTCGTTTGTCTTTAATTTTTATAACTGTAACTACTATACGATGGGTATAATGTGTCGCTTGTCTTTAATTTTGAGTAACTGTAACTACTATACGATGGGTATAATGTGTCGTTTGTCTTTAATTTTGAGTAACTGTAACTACTATACGATGGGTATTATGTGTCGTTTGTCTTTAATTTTTAGTAACTGTAACTACTATACGATGGGTATTATGTGTCGTTTGTCTTTAATTTTTAGTAACTGTACTACTATACGATGGGTATAATGTGTCGTTTGTCTTTAATTTTAAGTAACTGTAACTACTATACGATGGATATAATGTGTCGTTTGTCTTTAATTTTTATAACTGTAACTACTATACGATGGGTATTATGTGTCGTTTGTCTTTAATTTTTAATAACTGTAACTACTATACGATGGGTATAATGTGTCGCTTGTCTTTAATTTTGAGTAACTGTAACTACTATACGATGGGTATAATGTGTCGTTTGTCTTTAATTTTGAGTAACTGTAACTACTATACGATGGGTATTATGTGTCGTTTGTCTTTAATTTTTAGTAACTGTAACTACTATACGATGGGTATTATGTGTCGTTTGTCTTTAATTTTTAGTAACTGTATCTACTATACGATGGGTATAATGTGTCGTTTGTCTTTAATTTTTAGTTACTGTAACTACTATAGATGGATATAATGTGTCGTTTGTCTTTAATTTTTATAAACTGTAACTACTATACGATGGGTATTATGTGTCGTTTGTCTTTAATTTTTAGTAACTGTAACTACTATACGATGGGTTATAATGTGTCGCTTGTCTTTAATTTTGAGTAACTGTAACTACTATACGATGGGTATAATGTGTCGCTTGTCTTTAATTTTGAGTAACTGTAACTACTATACGATGGGTATAATGTGTCGTTTGTCTTTAATTTTGAGTAACTGTAACTACTATACGATGGGTATTATGTGTCGTTTGTCTTTAATTTTTAGTAACTGTAACTACTATACGATGGGTATTATGTGTCGTTTGTCTTTAATTTTTAGTAACTGTATCTACTATACGATGGGTATAATGTGTCGTTTGTCTTTAATTTTTAGTTACTGTAACTACTATACGATGGATATAATGTGTCGTTTGTCTTTAATTTTTATAAACTGTAACTACTATACGATGGGTATTATGTGTCGTTTGTCTTTAATTTTTAGTAACTGTAACTACTATACGATGGGTATAATGTGTCGTTTGTCTTTAATTTTGAGTAACTGTAACTACTATACGATGGGTATTATGTGTCGTTTGTCTTTAATTTTTAGTAACTGTAACTACTATACGATGGGTATAATGTATCGTTTGTCTTTAATTTTTAGTAACTGCAACTACTATACGATGGGTATTATGTGTCGCTTGTCTTTAATTTTTAGTAACTGTATCTACTATACGATGGGTATAATGTATCGTTTGTCTTTAATTTTTAGTAACTGCAACTACTATACGATGGGTATTATGTGTCGCTTGTCTTTAATTTTTAGTAACTGTAACTACTATACGATGGGTATAATGTGTCGTTTGTCTTTAATTTTTAGTAACTGTATCTACTATACGATGGGTATTATGTGTCGTTTGTCTTTAATTTTTAGTAACTGTATCTACTATACGATGGGTATAATGTGTCGTTTGTCTTTAATTTATAGTAACTGTAACTACTATACGATGGATATAATGTGTCGTTTGTCTTTAATTTTTATAAACTGTAACTACTATACGATGGGTATAATGTGTCGTTTGTCTTTAATTTTTAGTAACTGTAACTACTATACGATGGGTATTATGTGTCGTTTGTCTTTAATTTTTAGTAACTGCAACTACTATACGATGGGTATTATGTGTCGTTTGCTTTAATTTTTAGTTACTGTAACTACTATACGATGGGCATTATGTGTCGTTTGTCTTTAATTTTTAGTAACTGTAACTACTATACGATGGGTAATGTGTCGTTTGTCTTTAATTTTTAGTAACTGTAACTACTATACGATGGGTATAATGTATCGTTTGTCTTTAATTTTTAGTAACTGTATCTACTATACGATGGGTATTGTGTGTCGTTTGTCTTTCATTTTTAGTAACTGTAACTACTATACGATGGGTATAATGTGTCGTTTGTCTTTAATTTTTAGTAACTGTAACTACTATACGATGGGTATTATGTGTCGTTTGCTTTAATTTTAAGTAACTGTAATTACTATACGATGGGTATAATCTGTCGTTTGTCTTTAATTTTTAGTAACTGTAACTACTATACGATGGGTATTATGTGTCGTTTGCTTTAATTTTTAGTTACTGCAACTACTATACGATGGGTATAATGTGTCGTTTGTCTTTAATTTTTAGTAACTGTAACTACTATACGATGGGTATTATGTGTCGTTTGTCTTTAATTTTTAGTAACTGTAACTACTATACGATGGGTATAATGTGTCGCTTGTCTTTAATTTTGAGTAACTGTAACTACTATACGATGGGTATAATGTGTCGTTTGTCTTTAATTTTGAGTAACTGTAACTACTATACGATGGGTATTATGTGTCGTTTGTCTTTAATTTTTAGTAACTGTAACTACTATACGATGGGTATAATGTGTCGTTTGTCTTTAATTTATAGTAACTGTAACTACTATACGATGGGTATAATGTGTCGTTTGTCTTTAATTTTTAGTAACTGTAACTACTATATGATGGGTATTATGTGTCGTTTGCTTTAATTTTTAGTAACTAACTGTAACTACTATACGATGGGTATTATGTGTCGTTTGTCTTTAATTTTTAGTAACTGTAACTACTATACGATGGGTATAATGTGTCGTTTGTCTTTAATTTTTAGTAACTGTAACTACTATACGATGGGTATAATGTGTCGTTTGTCTTTAATTTTTAGTAACTGTAACTACTATACGATGGGTATTATGTGTCGTTTGCTTTAATTTTTAGTAACCAATCAGTTTAACTTGGGGTTGTTTCAGGGGTAATTTCTTTGGCAGTGAGTGGCCCCACTCATTTGGCGGGATATGGCAAGATGAAAATGGAACATGTCTCCACATTGTACGTAAGCTTTTATTTGGGGTTATATTATTCTGTGTTCCCACAGAGATTAGATTGGGTCTTCTTTGAATGTACCAAAGAGACCGGTTCCTGAATTGGTCCCAGTTTGGAACTTAAGGTGTTCTCTTTGAATTTAATAATTTATAAGCTGCAATGGAAACCAAAGAGTTCTTGGGGGGAATATTTGCTACGTAGTGGGGTTCATTTTTCATACGATCTCTCTATTTAGCATTTAACGTAGAGGATTGTAGCTTTCATTGCCTACCAGTGAAGCACAGGCTTGCCAAAAATAATGGTTCGGCGGTTTGTACGTTCATCTTGCCTTATCTTGTCTGCGCAAAAAATTTAATACTGTAGCCATATCATTCCACATTCTTTGTTGATTATTATATTTATCTTTGAAAACAAAAGGAGCCGGTTTTACATTTCACACATACTACTATGGTAAAGAAAGGGTTTGATTGCACATGAGACATAATTAAGAAGAAAGCAAAAAATTGGTTGATCGCCCATGAGACATGTATATAATATGAAGCAGTTCGGATCTTTGATTGATATACGATGGGTCTTTAATTTTTAGTAACTGTAACTACTATACGATGGGTATAATGTGTCGTTTGTCTTTAATTTTTAGTAACTGTAACTACTATACGATGGGTATTATGTGTCGTTTGCTTTAATTTTTAGTAACTAACTGTAACTACTATACGATGGGTATTATGTGTCGTTTGTCTTTAATTTTTAGTAACTGTAACTACTATACGATGGGTATAGTGTGTCGTTTGTCTTTAATTTTTAGTAACTGTAACTACTATACGATGGGTATAATGTGTCGTTTGTCTTTAATTTTTAGTAACTAACTGTAACTACTATACGATGGGTATTATGTGTCGTTTGCTTTAATTTTTAGTAACTAACTGTAACTACTATACGATGGGTATTATGTGTCGTTTGTCTTTAATTTTTAGTAACTGTAACTACTACACGATGGGTATAATGTGTCGTTTGTCTTTAATTTTTAGTAACTGTAACTACTATACGATGGGTATAATGCGTCGTTTGTCTTTAATTTTTAGTAACTGTAACTACTATACGATGGGTATTATGTGTCGTTTGTCTTTAATGTTTAGTAACTGCAACTACTATACGATGGGTATTATGTGTCGTTTGCTTTAATTTTTAGTAACTGTAACTACTATACGATGGGTATAATGTGTCGTTTGTCTTTAATTTATAGTAACTGTAACTACTATACGATGGGTATAATGTGTCGTTTGTCTTTAATTTTTAGTAACTGTAACTACTATACGATGGGTATTATGTGTCGTTTGCTTTAATTTTTAGTAACTAACTGTAACTACTATACGATGGGTATTATGTGTCGTTTGTCTTTAATGTTTAGTAAATGCAACTACTATACGATGGGTATTATGTGTCGTTTGCTTTAATTTTTAGTAACTTTAACTACTATACGATGGGTATAATGTGTCGTTTGTCTTTAACTTTTAGTAACTGTAACTACTATACGATGGGTATTATCCCTCAAACAAGCAGGTGAATCACATTGTGTTTTGTTTATTTCCCATTTGTCTAGAGTCTAGACATCAACACAGATCTTACATTGAAGATGTTGAAAGCAGGGAGAAAACCTTGAGAGATTTCGTAAAAAGCCGGAAACAAGATGCATCATTGATTGAGACCTTGAAAAGATTGCTTCCTCCAAGGAAACATAAATACGTTGTACAAATTTGTTGTTCTGCTTGTGTTATTTGAAGTTGTTTATTGGATAAATAGTAATGTATATTGAATAATTTTATTTGTAAAGCTTGACTTTTATCCCTTAATTGTCTGTTTACACTATGATTCCGAATGTCATTTATAATGCGTATTATGAAATGTCACGCCAGGTCAGCAGCAGATTAATTTCAAGTGATAAATTGTAAATAGTGAACATTATTTATTACAGAGAAAACGCATGAAGCGTAATGTTTTACAAAAAAATCCTGTTGTATGCTTCTTAATATTTGATTTAGTTAACTAGTACTTTTGAGTGTATGTCCCTTTTCCGAAATTATTATAATGTTTCCCGCCTGAGGGTATTTTTGATTCTTAGACACTTTATTTTTATGTGTATGCTTTCTAATATATAATATTACAATCACACAAACCTAAAGATAACTCGTGCAGTAGATTTTCAAGATTGTATTACGTAAATTTCATGGCTGAACTGTTATCTTTAAAAGAATATTTAAAGCTTTCAAGTTTGAATACAGTCATGTTGGTATTGTGAGTTTGCATATGTAGATCTTCCAATTTTATTGTAATGTGATATATCTCCTACTTTATTCAAAGTCATAGTCAACATCTTGGATATTCGAATTTTGCATCTCATCTTTTTTCAATGGTGGTTGTAATGTGTTTCTTCGTGTTAAGTGCTTGTCGCCTTCTATTAATATTGTTTAAGCTTCTTACAAAAAATATACAAAGGTATTCTACTGTTCTAAATTTAAGGGGAATGTTTTGGCAGAACAAGAAATATTGTGATTCCTTGGAAAATAGATTACCACAAATACACAATCTCTGTTCAACTGGTACCTATGTCGACGGGAGTTTATGGTATTATTTATTTTTGCTGCACAGATCAGTTTCAGTGGCAGAATTTGATCAGTTGTCTTTTGAAATGTGCATGTACTTTCAGTACCTTTCTTTCACGCAGACGAGTCCGACAGAATAAATTTCAATCGGATATATTGATCTTATCATCTAAAACAAGATTCTCCACTTAGTATGAGGTATTAATATATAACATAATCTGTATTATGCATCTGTGTATGTCAATGCTGGTACACCTTCAGTATGAAGTTATAATATCAAATCACCAATAGAATAATGATAAATGTCTGTACAAGTATGTCACTATATTCCTTAACCAGTATCACACATAGAAATTTAATTATTTTTTAGATAAAAATTGATCCATACTCAACACACAACTACTTCTAAGCTTAATTTATCTTTCTTTATATAAAAAAAAAAAGTTGTGGTATGATTGCCAATGAGACACATAGTTTGGTTTCTAACATTGTTTGGCTGAATTTTAGAATAAATAAACTGTCGCTATAAAAAAATGCCTTTTATAGAAACCGTTACCACGGCTGTCAAACGGAGAAAGTATATATTGTAGAAAATTCTCGTATGTAACCAAGAATATAAATTTACATCAACGTCAGAAAAATTATATATTCAGATCATGGGCTTGTCAAATGTTGTTTATACTGCGGCAATAAAAGTCTACGATAATAACAAAAGAGACTTTTTAACTTAGATGTTTCTCATAAAATAAACTCAAAAACCTGTTTTCTGCAAAAAACATAAAATGATAGCCAATGATTATATAAGATTTCTACTTGTGACTCAAAGCAAAAAAAAAACCAACAACAATGTATTAGCAAATTTTATTTTGTCGTTGCAGTTGAATTATATGCACGTTTGTGTCACACTGATAAATACTTTTAATTACAAAACATAATAACAAACGGTATAAGTCTGATCCAAATTGTATTTTGAAACAGATCTATAAGATACAAAAAATGCGAGGAAAATAATCTGTAAAATTAATTGCATCAATACACATAAACAGAATGTGAGAAAAACATTATTTTCCTACTTAGTCAACAGGTGTTTTATTACTTTATTTTGTTAAATAAGCTATAACAGAACCTAAACATTTAACTGTTTGTAGAATTTTTTTCCTGTAACTTTTTAAGCTGAAAATCTCAAATATTAGAAACAAAATTCTTTCGAAAATGGATGGATGCTCTCTTCAACTTAATACTTGTTTTGCTTTCTACTATTTAGATCTGTGCGTCACGGATGAGTCTTTTATAGATGAAATGCTTGTCTGGCGTATTAAAATATAATACTTATATGATTTGCATATCTATAAATACTTGAATTGGATTGGTCAATTATATTTTTTCTCTAAGTTTACACTTCGATAAACCATGTTTCCTAAACTACTTTTGTAATTTATTCATGCGCGATACACAAGCTTGCAGTGATCCCGGGATTTTCAGCAAATTGAGATTCAAAAACAATTGCATAACAGTTGTGACTATTCTAGTGCATATATAACAAACAAAGAAATAAATTTCATGCCCTAAAGCTTCGAAAATGTATAAAAATAAAATTAAATAAAATTCCGCGAAATTTCATGAAGGATTTGGCGAATTTACGTCATGGCAAAACACGACGTCATACGAATAGAAATTTTTAATGGAAAGATTATTTCGTTACGTGTACGCTTCACATTCGGATAACATTTAATTAAAATGAAGTTTTTAAGGTAGGTTCTATTTCATTTACGATTCCATTGTATTTATCGGACATTTATGGTTTTTAGAAAGTCAAGATGGCGGCGTACTCCTTAGTTACGACTTGCCATTGTGCTTTTCATGGTAAATATATTTAGTAGCCATAAAAAAAATGTTTATTAAATATCACAAATGTTTGGCTGAAGAATTATAAGGATTAAACATTTTTTCTAGAGGTTATTGATGTGTAAACCGGGGTTCTTACTCACGAACTCAACGAAGGACTTTTATTCAGTTTGTGAGTTAATCGCCCCGGTTAACACATCAATAACCTCTAGAAAAAATGTGTTTAATCCTATAACAAACCTGGTACCTTTGATAACTATGTATGGTCCCCTTGTGTCCAGCCGGCTCCTATGGCAGTGGGAACGATGTGTCACAATGTTAAATTTGATCAACAGTAAATACAAAGCGGTCGTAGAGGGCATAAAAAATCATCAACCACCTGAAATTTAAAAACATTTCAGTCTGCAATGCGTTTTTTTTTAATTGGTCATTGACTCATTAATAGATCCTGATTGCAATGTTTTCTACTCAATAGGATTAAAAAAAATAATCTTTTTTGTAATAACAAACTAATAATTAGAAAAAAAACTATTTCAAAATCTTTTATTCTGTCGAGACTCCATAAAAATACTTTCGTTTTGATATAAAATGCTTATTTATTTGTTTGTGATATATGTAATCTGTAGAAATCATACTTCTGTTCACGTCTCAACATATTCATCAAGGACATTCCCTAATTAAATTTGGTTATAACACGGCTTGAAGGTCACCTTAATTTATGGTCAGTTACTGACTGTTATTGAAAACATCAAATCTGTTTCTATAGACGTACATAAATAATGAACAGCTGAGGTCAGATATGCTTAATAATCTAATGAAAATCAGGGTTTATACTTTGTGACTGGATCCGATACTGGTTATTGTAAAGTACTCCTTGAATGTTGCTATTTTTATTAAATGTAATTCATTACTTTTCATATCTGCCTCGAACTGATTGGCAACAACACACGTTTCTATTACATCTCCATAGAAAAACAGTGAATTCTAGTGGGATTAAAACCTGATGACCAAAGAAAAGCATAACTGCTCCATCAAGTAGTAAAAGAGGGGCGAAAAATACTAGAGGGACAGTCAAATTCATAGTTAAAAAATAATCTGACAACGCCATGATTAAAAAAGAAAACGACAAACAGACAAATAATAGAACACAAGACACAACATAGAAAACTAAAGAATAAGCAACACGAATTCCAATAAAACCTGGGGGTGATTTCAGGTGCTCCGGAAGTTAGTAAGTTTTATCCTCCTCACTTCTATTGCATGGTGTTTCAAGCTCTCCATACATTTGATATATGTGATTGTAGAAAAATAAATAAGTATGAGTGTATTTAATAAAATCTCTTCTCATTGTTAAAGGCCGTACAGTAACCTATAGTTGTTTTGGTCTTTTGTGGACAGTTGTCTAATTGGCAATCATACCACATCTTCTTTTTTGCATAAGTTGGAGACATTAAACTTTTTACTCTACAATATTCATAAAGTTTTATTTGACATGTATTAGGTCTCACGGGGTTGATTGCGGGTATTCGTATATATGATTAATCCTGAAATTTCATTCTATAACTTAACATTGGTAGTCTATGTAATGAAACATTTGACCATAAAAGGATGTTCTTTTAATGATTATTACCTCCAAAGTCACTGTGAAAAAGTTTTGTCAGAGTTGGTATAACACATTTGATAAATGATATCTATTAATATATCAAGTTCTCGGAATCTACAGACTGGGAAAAAAACTCCTGAGTGCGTATGAATGAAGCTTTCATAGACATCTGATATTTACATGATCATAAAGATATCATAAGAAGTGTGCAAACTGTGTTGTGAGTTTAGGAAATCACACGATTCTAATATATGAAGTAACAATTTTATATCAGAGGAACAATGGCGCGAACATTAAATCATATAGGGAAACACCTTAATCTGGCTGTATATAAGAGGAAGGACAATACACAAGTCTAGATCCTTAATGTTAGGTCACTTGCACCTAATTTAGACAGGGAAATACTTCATAATATAGTTGATGATGTGTGGATCAAACTAATTGTATTGTCGTTTTTAATGACGTTTTAAGGTTGGGATACAGAAATTATTGAAGAATAGATATCAGAATGATTAAAAAAATAGAATTATTTTCATGTACATTGACTCCTCTTTAATTGCAATTATGAATAAGAGAAATAATAACAAAATAAGCATCCATCGTGTTACCGATATGGCTTCTCATCTTAACTCCCGAAACCTCAAAGTTCTAAATGGTTGAATGTTTATATCGATACGGCCATCGATCCTTTCAACATTTTTGGTAAATTGTGCCATGTGCATCTTGGTAAATGTTTGGATTAAGTGATATGTTGGTAGCACATGCACTAGCCATCAAGTTTAATCTTTAAATATTTCTCCGAAAGTCAGCATTGGATATTTCTTACAAGGCTGACAAAGAGCAAAGCAGCAAAAAAAAAAAGTAAAATGACCTTTGGAAAACATCCAACATAACAATGAAAAATTAAAGCCTTTTAGAAAAGCACAAGAACACAGAATTCGACGATGTTAACAGCCTTTAGGCCAACGTAAAAGAATTGATTTTAGATGCCACCATCCTACACGTACCAACAAGAACACATTAACAAAACACTCTCCTCCGTGGATGAACTCAGATCTAAGACACCATGCAGTAACAAAGAGAAGAAAACTTCAAGCCTGGCCAAAAACTGTGGTGAAACATGTGACAAGAAGAGATACAAAACTCCTATAGCACAAATACGGGAGTCTAGACATCAACACAGTTTTTACATTGAAGATGTTGTAAGCAGGGAGAAAAACTTGAGATTTTGCAAAAAGCCGGAAACAATACGCATCATAGATTGAGACCTTGAAAAGATTGCAACCTCCAAAGAAACATAAATACTAAGCAGTTATATACTTAACCAATAATTGTACAGTCAGTGTACACCAAGAAGACACCAGTGCGTTACCTCACTTCGTAATTAACTCACGTCCTATTAAATACACTTTCACTATTCATAAAACAGACGTTTACAAAGTCTTAAAAGGACTAAGGCTATCCAAATTGACAGGCTCAGTTGATGTCACAGCTTACATTCCCTCAAACAGGCAGGTGAATCACATTGTGTTTTGTTTATTTCCCATTTGTCTAGAGTCTAGACATCAACACAGTTCTTACATTGAAGATGTTAAAAGCAGGGAGAAAACCTTGAGAGATTTCGTAAAAAGCCGGAAACAAGATGCATCATTGATTGAGACCTTGAAAAGATTGCTTCCTCCAAGGAAACATAAATACGTTTTAAAAATTTGTTGTTCTGCTTGTGTTATTTGAAGTTGTTTATTGGATAAATAGTAATGTATATTGAATAATTTTATTTGTAAAGCTTGACTTTTATCCCTTAATTGTCTGTTTACACTATGATTCCGAATGTCATTTATAATGCGTATTATGAAATGTCACGCCAGGTCAGCAGCAGATTAATTTCCAGTGATAAATTGTAAATAGTGAACATAATTTATTACCGAGAAAACGCATGAAGCGTAATGTTTTACAAAATAATTCTGTTGTATGCTTCTTAATATTTAATTTAATTAACTAGTACTTTTTAGTGTATGTCCCTTTTCCGAAATTATCAAAATTTTTCCTGCCTGAGGGTATTTTTGATACTTAGACACTTTATGTTATGTGTATGCTTTCTAATATATAATATGACAATCACACAAACCTAAAGATAACTCGTGCAGTAGATTTTCAAGATTGTAGTACGTAAATTTCCTGGCTGAACTGGTATCTTTAAAAGAATATTTAAAGCTTTCAAGTTTGCATACAGTCATGTTGGTATTGCGAGTTTGCATATGTAGATCTTCCAATTTTATTGTAATGCTTTATTCAAAGTAATATTCAAGATCTTGGATATTCGAATTTTGCATCTCATCTTTTTTCAATGGTGGTTGCAATGTGTTTCTTCGTATTAAGTGCTTGTCGCCTTCTATTAATATTGTTTAAGCTTCTTACAAAAAATATACAACGGTATTCTACTGTTCTAAAATTAGGTGGAATGTTTTGGCAGAACAAGAAATATTTTGATTCCTTGGATAATAGATTACCACAAATACACATTCATTGACATCTCTCTTCAGCTGGTACCTATGTCGATGGGAGTTTATGGTATTATTTATTTTTGCTGCACAGATCAGTTTCAGTGGCAGCCTTTGATCAGTTGTCTTTTGAGATGTGCATGTACTTTCAGTACCTTTCTTTCACGCAGACGAGTCCTACAGAATAAATTTCAATCGGATATATTGATCTTGTCATCTGTGGGGTTCGTGTTGTTTATTCTTTAGTTTTCTATGTTGTGTCGTGTGTGCTGTTGTTTGTTTGTCTTTTTCATTTTTTGCCATGGCGTTGTCAGTTTGTTTTAGATTTATGAGTTTGACTGTCCCTTTGGTATCTTTCGTCCCTCTTCTAAAACAAGGTTCTCCACTTAGTATGAGGTATTAATATATACCATAATCTGTATTATGCATCTGTGTATGTTAATGTTGGTACACCTTCAGTATGAAATTATAATATCAAATCACCAATAGAATAATGATAAATGTCTGTACACTATACAAGTATGTCACTATATTCCTTAACCAGTATCACACATATAAAGTCTTAGAAATTTAATTATTTTTTAGATAAAAATTGATCCATACTCAACACACAACTACTTCTAAGCTTAATTTATCTTTCTTTATATAAAAAAAAAGATGTGGTATGATTGCCAATTAGACATATAGTTTTGTTTCTGAATTTTAGAATAAATAAAATGTCGCTATAAAACAAATGCCTTTTATAGAAACCGTTACCACGGGTGTCAAATGGAGAAAGTATATATTGTAGAAAATACTCGTATGTTACCAAAAATATAAATTTACATCAACGTCAGAAAAATTATATATTCAGATCATGGGCTTGTCAAATGTTGTTTATACTGCGGCAATAAAAGTCTACGATAATATAACAAAAGAGGTTTAAATGTTTCACATAAAATAAACTCAAAAAAACTTGTTTCTACAAAAAAAAGAAAATGATAGCCAATGATTATATGCGATTTCTACTTGTGACTCAAAGCAAAAAAACAACAACAATGTATTAGCAAATCTTATTTTGTCGATGCAGTTGAATTATATGCACGTTTGTGTCACACTGAAAAAGACTTTTAATTACAATACATAATAACAAATGCGGTATAAATCCAAATTGTATTTTGAAACAGATCTACAAGATACAAAAAATGCGAGGAAAATAATCTGTAAAATTAATTGCATCAATACACATAAACAGAATATGAGAAAAACATTATTTTCCTACTTAGTCAACAGGTGTTTTATAACTTTATTTTGTTAAATAAGCTATAACAGAACCTAAACATTTAACTGTAAGTAGAATTTTTTCCTGTAACAATTTAAGCTGAAAATCACAAAGATTAGAAACAAAATTCTTTTGAAAATGGATGGATGTTATCTTCAACTTAATACTTGGTTTGCTTTCTACTATTTAGATCTGAGCGTCACGGATGAGTCTTTTATAGATGAAATGCGCGTCTGGCGTATTAAAATATAAATCTGGTACCTTTGATAACTATGTATGTTCCCCTTGCGTCCAGCGGCTCCTATGGCAGTGGGAACGATGTGTCACAATGTTAAAACTTGATCAACAGTAAATGCAAAGCGGTCGTAGAGGGCATAAAAAATCATCAGCCACCTGAAATTTAAAAACATTTCAGTCTGCAATGCGTTTTTTTTATTGGTCATTGACTCATTAATAAATCCTGATTGCAATGTTTTCTACTCAATAGGATTGAAAACCAGAGTGCACACGCTGAAATGTCTCGCCTTCTATACTAATCATTGATATTATGTTGATAGTCCTAGGTAGAAAACTAAACTTTATTACAACTGTCACATAAACTTAACATTAACCAAGATAACTAAACAAAGATCAATGAACCTTGAAAATAAGGTCAAGGTCAGATGAAACATGCCAGGCATACATGTACAGCTCACAATGCTTCTATACAACATATATAGTTGACCCATTACTTATAGTTTTAAAAAAATAGACCAAAACACAAAAAACTTAACACTGTGCAATGAACCGTGAAAATGAGGTCACGGTCAAATAAAACCTGCGCAACTGACATAAAGATCATAAATATATCCATACACCAAATATAGTTGACCTATGGCATATAGTATTAGATAAAAAGCCCAAAACTCAAAAACTTTACTTTGACCACTGAACCATGAAAATGAGGTCAGGGTCACATGAAATTTGTCCGTTAGACATGTACACCTTACAATCATTCCATACAACAAATAAAGTAGACCTATTGCATATAGTATGAGAAAAACAGACCAAAACAAAAATTTAACTATAACCACTGAACCATGAAAATGAGGTCAAGGTCAGATGACACCTGCCAGTTGGACATGTACAACTTACAGTCCTTCCATACACCAAATATACTAGCCCTACTGCTTATAGTATCTGAGATATGGACTTGACCACCAAAACGTAACCTTGTTCACTGATCCATGAAATGAGGTCGAGGTCAAGTGAAAACTGTCTGACAGACATGAGGACCTTGCAAGGTACGCACATATCAAATATAGTTATCCTATTACTTATAATAAGAGATAATTCAATTTTACAAAAAAATTGAACTTTTTTTCAAGTGGTCACTGAACCATCATAATGAGGTCAAGGACATTGGACATGTGACTGACGGAAACTTCGTAACATGAAGCATCTATATACAAAGTATGAAGCATCCAGGTCTTCCACCTTCTAAAATATAAAGCATTTAAGAAGTGAGCTAACGCCGCCGCCGCTGGATCACTATCCCTATGTCGAGCTTTCTGCAACAAAAGTTGCAGGCTCGACAAAAATAATCGTTTTTGTAATAACAAACTAATAATTAGAAAAAAACTATTTCAAAATCTTTTATTCTGTCGAGACTCCAGAAAAATACTTTCTTTTTGATATAAAATGCTTATTTATTTGTTTGTGATATATGTAATCTGTAGAAATCATATTTCTGTGCACGTCTCAACATATTCCTCAAGGACATTCCCTAATTAAATTTGGTTATAACACGACTTGAAGGTCACCTTAATTTGTGGTCAGTTACTGAATGTTATTGAAAATATCAAATCTGTTTCTTGACGTACATAAATAATGAACAGCTGAGGTCAGCTATGCGTAATGATCTAATGGAAATCAGGGTTTATACTTTGTGACTGGATCCGATACTGGTTATTGTAAAGTACTCATTGAAGGTTGCTATTGTTATCAGATGTATGTCATTACTTTTCATATCTGCCTCGAACTGATTGGCAACAACACACGTTTCTATTGCATCTCCATAGAAAAACAGTCAATTCCAGTGGGATTAAAAGATGATGACCAAAGAAAAGCTGAATAAGTTCATAACAGTACATTTCATTTGCTCTTTCTACTTTAACATTTTTTGCAAAAAAATCATCACATAACTGTTCCATCAAGTAGTAAAAGAGGGGCGAATAATACCAGAGGGACAGTCAAATTCATAGTTAAAAAATAATCTGACAACGCCATGATTAAAAAAGAAAACGACAAACAGACAAATAATGGAACACAAGACACAACATAGAAAACTAAAGAGTAAGCAACAGGAATTCCATTAAAACCTGGGGTGAGTTTAGGTGTTCCAGAAGCTAGTAAGTTTTATCCTCCTCACTTCTATTGCATGGTGTTTCAAGCTCTCCATACATTTGATATACGTGATTGTAGAAAAACAAATAAGTACGAGTGTATTTAATAAGTATGAGTGTATTTAATAAGTATGAGAGTATTTAATAAGTATGAGTGTATTTAATAAGTATGAGTGTATTTAATAAGTATGGGTGTATTTAATAATATTCTCTTCTCATCGTTGAAGGCCGTACGGTGACCTATAGTTGTTAATGTCTGTGTCATTTTGGTCTCTTGTGGACAGTTGTCTCATCGGCAATCATACCAAATCTTCTTTTTTATAAGTTAGTTACATTAAACTTTTTACTCTACAATATTCATCAAGTTTTATTTGACATGTATTATGTCTCACGGGGTTGATTGCGGGTATTCGTATGTATGATCAATCCTGAAATGTCACTCTAAAACTAAACATTTGTAGTTTATGTAATAAAACATTTGACCATAAAAGGATGTTCTTTTAATGATTATTACCTCCAAAGTCACTGTGTCAGAGTTGGTATAACACATTTAATAAATGATATCAATATATCAAGTTCTCGGAATCTACAGACTGGGAAAAAAAACCTCCTCAGTCAAATTGCAGTGCGTGTGTATGAAGCTTTCATAGACAGCTGATATGTATATGATCATAAAGGTATCATAAGAAGTGTGCAAACTGTGTTATGAATTTAGGAAATCACACGATTCTAATATATGAAGTAACAATTTTATATCAGAAGGGCAATGGCGCGAACATTAAATCATATAGAGAAACACCTTAATCTGGCTGTATATAAGAGGGAGGACAATACACAAGTCTAGATCCTTAATTTCAAGTCACTTGCACTTAATTTAGCTAGTTAAATACTTCATAATATAGTTGTGTTGATCAAACTTATTGTATTGTCGTTTTAAATGACGTTATAAGGTTGGGATACAGGAATTATTGAAGAATAGATATCAGAATGATTAACAAAATAGAATTATTTTCATTGTCTTCTCCTTAATTGCAATTGTGTATAAGAGAAATAATAACAAAATAAGCATCCATCGTGTTACCGATATGGCTTCTCATCTTAGAACTTTGATAACTCCCGAAACTTCAAAGTTCTATATGGTTGAATGTTGATATCGATACGGCCATCGATCCTTTCAACATTTTGAGTAAACTGTGCCATGGGCATCTTGGTAAATGTTTGGATTAAGTGATATGGTAGCACATGCACTAGCCATCAAGAATAATCTTTAAATATTTCTCCGAAAGGCAGCATTGGATATTTCTTACAAGGCTGACAAGGAGCAAAGCAGCAAAAAAGTAAAATGACATTTGGAAAAAATCCAACATAACAATGAAAAACCAGGTGCTCCGCAGGGCGCAGCTTTATACGACCGCAGAGGTCGAACCCTGAACAGTTGGGGCAAGTATGGACAAAACATTCAAGCGTGATACAGCTCTGAATTTGGATTGTGATCAAATTTTTGACATTACATGGTTTTTTTTTACACAAAACAAATGTCAAGATTTTACAAATCAATTAAAGATTTCTTCTTCAAACTTTTTAAATCTAAAATTAAATAGTTGACACAGCATAGGTTTCTGACACAGAATGAATGTGGTCTAATGAACTTAAAAGTTTTTTTTTGCCTTTGAGCAATTCACTATGCTGTTGAATATTAATCCTCTCAAAAAAATGTTTGAAGAAATTTTCTTTTTATTTATGAAATCTGAAATGAGAAAAATTTAAACCCCCCCTCCTTTTTTTTCACATCCCCGTTTCCCTTTCTCCAAAACTGATATCAATTCAAATTTCTAATGGAGTTTGCAACAATAACTACTCTTTTAAATACATCATAAACAAGAAGTAATTGTAACAGGATGCTGTTACGAAGTCTCCCAAACAAAGCACCGATAACTCCCCAATCATATGGTCCCATGTTCATTTGATTTGATTTTTTGTCCCATACAAGAATATATATGGCTTACGAGTAGGGATCTCCACCATTTACAAGTTTTCAAACAGGAGGGGGTGGTGGTGACCCCCAGGGACTTTACCTACATTTCATTTGATTTGTTTTATTGTCCCCTACAAGAAAATATATGGTTTAGGGGTGGGGATCTGGACTGTTTACAAGATAATAGAACATTCTCAATTTGAACGGGGTGGGGGTGACCCCCAGGAACTTCCATCTAATTACATGTGATTTGTTACATTGTCCCATACAAGAATATATATGGTTTAGGGGTGGAGATCTGGACCGTTTACAAGTTTTCAAACAAGAGGGGTTGGGGTGACCCCCTAGGGACTTCCCTTTTATTTCATTTGATTTGTTTTATTGTCCCATACAAGAATATATATGGTTTAGGGGTGGGGATCTGGACCGTTTACAAGTTTTCAAACAAGAGGGGGTGGGGTGACCCCCTAGGGACTTCCCATTTATTTCATTTGATTTGTTTTATTGTCCCCTACAAGAATATATATGGTTTAGGGGTGGGGATCTGGACTGTTTACAAGATAATAGAACATTCTCAAATTGAACGGGGTGGGGGTGACCCCCAGGAACTTCCATCTAATTACATGTGATTTGTTTCATTGTCCCATACAAGAATATATATGGTCTAGGGGTGGGGATCTGGACCGTTTACAAGTTTTCAAACAAGAGGGGGTGGGGTGACCCCCTAGGGACTTCCCTTTTATTTCATTTGATTTGTTTTTTTGTCCCCTACAAGAATATATATGGTTTAGGGGTGGGGATCTGGACCGTTTACAAGTTTTCCAACAAGAGGGGGTGGGGTGACCCCCTAGGGACTTCCCTTTTATTTCATTTGATTTGTTTTATTGTCCCCTAAAAGAATATATATGGTTTAGGGGTGGGGATCTGGACCGTTTACAAGATAATAGCACATTCTCAAATTGAAGGGGGTGGGGATGACCCCCCAGGGCATCCCCCTATATTTCATGTGATTTATTTTATTGTCCTATAATCATTTCTGAAGACTGCATGTATCTATCACTTATAGTTTTCAAGTTATATTCATTTAAAAAAAATTGAAAATAAAATCCCATAGGGTTCTATAGTAAAACCCTCCCTGCTTTCTACCCCCCAAAACACCCCTTAATAGACCCCAATGCACAAACGAAAGATTGATGGCTCACCTAGACATATTAGTCTACCATTTTATGAAATCCTAAGTCAATCTGACAAGCGGTTTTGGAGAAACGCTGCGGACAAGTTCATTTTTTAAAGCGGCGGAAGAAGAAGAAGAAGAACTAGATTTGCCATTGCGAGCAATAGCGGATGGCACCCTTCCCCCATTGCCAGATGAACGGCAGCCATTTTGAGCATTTCAAAGTCGGAAAATCACATGAAGACATGCCAGTTGTCATTACAGTAAAGATTTAGACAATTTAGAGTATTTTGAAAATTTTGGATTTTTTGCTGTTTCCATGGTAACGGCGGCCATTTTGAAAATTCCTAAATTATATTTCAACTCTGCACATGCCAGTGAACATTTCTGTAAAGTTTCATTAAGTTTGGTGCATTTTCATTTTTTTGTAGTTTCCATGGTAACGGTAGCCATTTTGAAAATTCCAAAGACAGATTCCACTTTGACTCATTACATGTTACCTCCCCATAAAGTTTCTATCGGTTTAATATCATATTCTTTAAGAAAAAGCAGGTTTAATGTTTTTTCCCATAGGGCCAATGTTAAACTTTCGCCCTGTTTCCATGACAATAATGGCCATTTTGGAATTTCTAAATATAGTCGGTACATCAGGGCATACCAAGAAACATTTCCATAAAGTTTCATCCAGTTGGCTCTTACAATGAAAGATTTGGAATTTTGATTTTTTTTTACATTTTTTTAGTTTCCATGGTAACGGTAGCCATCATGCACATGCCAAAGTCAACTGCACAACTTATCATGGTGGTCCATATTCTAGTAGAGTTTAACCAACATTGGTCCATTGGATTCCGAGAAATAAGCTGGACAAAATCGGTGGAAGAAAAATAATAAGAAAAAAAAAGAAACGTAGAATAACAATACGTCACCCCAACTCCGTTGAGGGTGCCATAATAATAAAAATAATAAGAACTGAGCAAAAACAATAAGTCTCCAAACTTTGTTTGGGAGACTTAAATATTAAAATGTAAAATAAAGTGCTTGTTATCACTGAATGGTAAAGATTGGTTGGTAGTAAAAGTGAATATACATTGTTTATTGTATAAAACAGCAACATTTTATATTGGCAAATTTCCAATGAAGTTATTTACATAAAGTTATTGGCAAATAAAAATAGAAAATGACATCATAGTCATGTCTGGCAAATGTCCAACATACATTATCTAAAAACATTTTAGATAAGATAAGGAAAAAAAGCTTCATCAGCAACATTTTATATTGGCAAATTTCCAATGAAGTTATTTACATAAAGTTATTGGCAAATAAAAATAGAAAATGACATCATAGTCATGTCTGGCAAATTTCCAACATATATTATCAACTACTATTCTATACAAAGAAAGATAACTCCAATTGAAAATTAATTGCTATTGCACAATATTGTGCAATTAGATATTTCTTGCTATTGTGCAATACTGTGCAATTGAAAATTTCTTGCTATTGCACAATACTTGATATGGAATCCTGATTTGGACCAACTTGAAAACTGGGCCCATAATCAAAAATCAAAGTACATATTTAGATAAAGCATATCAAATAAGCCCAAGAATTTAATTTTTGTTAAAATCAAACTTAGTTTAATTTTGGACCCTTTGGACCTTAATGTAGACCAATTTGAAAACTGGACCAAAAATTAAGAATCTACATACACAGTTAGATTTGGCATATCAAAGAACCCATTTATTCAATTTTTGATGAAATCAAACAAAGTTTAATTTTGGACCCCCATTTGGACCAACTTGAAAACTAGGCCAATAATTAAAAATCTAAGTACATTTTTAAATTCAGCATATCAAAGAACCCCAAGGATTCAATTTTTGTTAAAATCAAACTAAGTTTAATTTTGGACCCTTTGGACCTTAATGTAGACCAATTTGAAAACGGGATCAAAAATTAAGAAACTACATACATAGTTAAATTCGGCATATCAAAGAACCCCAATTATTCAATTTTTGATGAAATCACACAAAGTTCAATTTTGGACCCTTTGGACCCCTTATTCCTAAACTGTTAGGACCAAAACTCCCAAAATCAAACCCAACCTTCCTTTTATGGTCATAAACCTTGTATTTAAATTTCATAGATTTCTATTTACTTATACTAAAGTTATGGTGCAAAAACCAAAAATAATGCTTATTTGGGCCCCTTTTTGGCCCCTAATTCATAAACTGTTGTGACCTCAACTCCAAAAATCAATCCCAACCTTCCTTTTGTGGTCATAAACCTTGTGTTAAAATTTCATTGATTTCTATTTACTTATACTAAAGTTATTGTGCGAAAACCAAGAATAATGCTTATTTGGGCCCTTTTTTGGCCCTTAATTCCTAAACTGTTGGAACCAAAACTCCCAAAATCAATCCCAACCTTCCTTTTGTGGTCATAAACCTTGTGTCAAAATTTCATAGATTTCTATTCACTTAAACTAAAGTTATAGTGCGAAAACCAAGAAAATGCATATTTGGGCCCTTTTTGGCCCCTAATTCCTAAAATGTTGGGACCAAAACTCCCAAAATCAATCCCAACCTTCCTTTTGTGGTCATAAACCTTGTGTTAAAATTTCATTGATTTCTATTCACTTTTACTAAAGTTAGAGTGCGAAAACTAAAAGTATTCGGACGACGACGCCGACGACGACGCCGCCAACGTGATAGCAATATACGACGAAAATTTTTTCAAATTTTGCGGTCGTATAATAAAGCCTATTAGAAAAACACAAGTACACAGAATTTGACGATGTTAACAGCCTTTATGCCAACGTAAAAGAATTAATGCCATCATCCTACACGTACCAACAAGAACACATTAACAAAACACTTTCCTCCGTGGATGAACTCAGATCTAAGACACCATGCAGTAACAAAGAGAAAAGAGCTTAAAGCCTGGCCAAAAAATGGGGTGAAACATGTGACAAGAAGAGATACAAAACTCCTATAGCACAAATACAGGAGTCTAGACATCAACACAGTTCTTACATTTAAGATGTTGTAAGCAGGGAGAAAACCTTGAGCCATTTTGTAAAAAGCCGGAAACAAGATGCGTCATAGATTGAGACCTTGAAAAGATTGCTTCCTCCAAAGAAACATAAATACTAAGCAGTTATATACTTAACCAATAATTGTACAGTCAGTGTACACCAAAGAAGACACCAGTGCGTTGCCTGACAAAGTCTTAAAAGGACTAAGGCTATCCAAAGTGACAGGCCCAGTTGATGTCACAGCTTACATTCCCTCAAACAGGCAGGTGAATCACATTGTGTTTTGTTTATTTCCCATTTGTTTGTTATAACAGTTGTTAAATGTTTGGTCCCTTTTTTTATTAGAAAAGCATAATACTATATGTATTGCCCTTCATTTTCATAACATTTTTCTCCTTCACATTTGTGCTTTGCTATTATCAATTTTCTAATAAGGTGTCTTGTAAAGGTCATTGCATACAGAAAAGTTGTGAGTACCAGAAGACAACATTAATTCAAAAGCAGAAAATTTCTGAAGATTTGAATAAAACAAAGGTTTCAATTTTCTTTTAAAGAAAGTCTATGAAAACGTCTTTTATAGTAAAACTTTGTCACTCAAGTATACAAACCTTTTTTTTGGGGGGGGGGGGGGGGGGGGGGGGGGGGGGGGGTAAAATTTAAAGGGATCACGACTTAAATGGTAAGCTTATCAACACAACATTGATTTTACAGGTTTATGAACTATGAAATGTCAAGGACAACTGAAATATGGTTGATGGAAACTTCAAACCATAAGGCACCCCTATTTTAAGTATGGATTGAGTAGCTTCTTTTATTACCCTCTGATATTATGAACCATTTGTATAACAAATCAACCTGTCATCATTTCCAGAAAAGCATACTTTTATACTGTTTATTAACAAATTAAATAACAGTCAACAGATATTCATAAACGAATTTTCTTCAACAAACATTCCTTGAAAAAGAATCATAAACAGCATTCAAATAATATTAATATACAATCTGACTCTATCAAACTTGGTTTACATTATAATATTAACCATACATTCATATAAAGGTTCCAATTTATTAGAAAAATATAATAAGATGTACTTAAATACAAACTGTCCCAGTTGCATCAATTTATAAACCATATAACACCTAACCTTTTAACTTATTGTTACTTATAACAACTCTTACAGTTATATTATGAAATTTTCAGGTCAACACATACATGTAACAATCAAACAAATACACTAAAATGATGTTAAACCATTTGATATGTGGAATCAATGAAAAATAGAAGCTTCTAGAAGTTTGAATCTCTAACAAGGAAAAAGGGAAAAAAAAATATCATATTGTTTTATTTTGGTATTTTCACTTAATATGAATGCATTTCGTTCAATAGTACCGGTAAACATGTAACAGAAATATTCGATTGCAAAATGATGAACAAGGTGAACTTTTAGCATCCTGAAATGAAATCCAGTAATCCACATCAAAGTCATAAAAAAAAAGTTTTACCTTTGAGGTGATTTAAAAATGAAATGTTTACTTTTTCATTCTAAATACCTGTGTGTTCTCCCTCAATGATAACCTGCCTTCTCTATATTAACTTGATACTTAAAGAAAAATTATTTTAACAACATAGTTATTATAAATAAATGGAGGATATTGCCATGGGACACAGATGATGCCCCACTAGCATATCAAAATACAAAAGGACAAAACATAGAACAGTCAAAGTAATGCCACCAAAATTCGAACTTGATCACAGTTTTGAGGTGATAAACATTTTGTATAAGTTTCTTAACATTTGGTTGAAGCAAACTAAAGTTACAGAACAGAAGCCAGTTTCTGGATGGACCTACCTAGAGATGGGAGGTCAAGGGTAAACCTTAATGCCCCATCTGCTATGGTATCGCATAAAAATAAAATACATCTTAAGCACCACTATGTGCTGTCAGATACATAAATTAACCCCCTTTTTATTTAAAGTTTTAATTCAGTATTCACAAATATATCTCATCCAATAAAACCTAACCTGTATTTAAACTACAGTAAATATAGAAGATTTTAAGATATCTAGAGGAAATTTATTGATTTATTACTGTTTGAAATATAGTCCATTCAATTCTACAAATTAAAGTTTTAAATGTTCTTAAGTTTTAAAAAAGAGTGCTCAAGTAGTTTGTTCCAACACTTACAGTTTGAAGAACTGAAATTTTAAATTTCTTTACCATGAGATAAAGATCCAAACACAGCAAGCACCTTCAACACTTGAATGGGCTAGAATTAAAACACCAATAAAGTTGCAATCAGGCACCTTTTTAACACCATAACAACATTCTCTCATACAAAGTCTTGCTTACTCTTTATCTGGCTACTCCATATCCTTACATGTTTAACTAATCCTATTCTTTAATCTCTTAATTTCAATTGCATTTTTTATAATTCTATAAATATGAAGAATCAACTGGTTGTAATGTCTTCATCCTATTTCTTGACCTCCATATTCTGATCGTATGGTCATCACCAGATGTCACCATTGTTTCACAGTCTTTAGGGTTAAATTCTAGACCATTGACCACACCCTCTTTATGTTGTAATGTAGTAATCAAACATCTGTAATATCTATCCCATAGGTAGGCTTTAGCTTCTTCACTTCCACTGAAAAATAATTTTAAATTTCACCTACTGTTAATTCAGAAATTATTGAGGGTTTTTATTAAAGCGAATGCAACTGGGTGAGTATCGCAATAATAATAACTTGCATTTTGATATCTAATACATATATCTGTATGCAGATTTTCCTTAAATCATATAATTAATCTAGCATTTTTGTCCATTTAAAAAAAATTACAATAATAAATGCATGCAATAAATTTCTGAATTTACAGTATATTTATATCATCAAAAAATTAAAATTAAAGATAGGAATATCTTACTAACATTATTTTTTCCTCAATATGACACATGCAAGTATCTAGCTTTCATGTATAAACAGAATAAAGGATCTTTAATGCACGATGAATAAAACTCTGTTGTAGACGAAATAACAGAAACCCAACATTTATAAAAATACTTATACTGAAATTCATAATTTACATAAATATCAATTGCAATGATCTATTATAATGCAGTGAACATATTTGAAACATGTTGGATACAGGTTATGAATGCAAGTACGGTAAAATCTAATATAATGTTATGTTTTCTAAGTGTCTATTTATAAAATTCTTGACAGAATCTGTGGATATGTGACTTTCAAAACTGTTCACAGCATCAACATGGTAAAGTAATTGGTAACTTCTTTAGTTTATTGAACATTGTTGAAATGTTGAAATACAAAAACACATGTACAGTATGAAAAATAATACTTTTGAAAATAAGTTTCCTTTTTTGTTTCTAGATCTTCTATACAAATAAAGGGAGACAACTTTTTTTAAGCCTAACCTTGCCACAATATCATCTGAGGTATCCAGACAGATGTACCATGCTGGGTATTCTGAGAAACCTTTGTGGCCCTCATAGACAATATCCGGCATTATCTGCTTTGTCTGCAGGTCTATAACATTAACTTGTAGATTTTCCTTCAGGTGTAAAAAGTCTTCCCATTCTTCATTTTCTTCAACTTTGACTGCTTCACGGAAATTAAAATATAAATACCTGAAATAATAATATTATAATATGTTTATAATACATGTACTATGAAAGAATTAAAGTGGGATATTAGGGACTTGCAAGTAACTGCACTTTATGTTATGACTGCTTGTAAGTATCATTTTAGTGCAACATCTTTATTTCTGGGTAAATATTTAATTTCTCTCAAAAATATCTGATATATTATTACAACAAAAATTCAATTTATTGAATGATATCTTAAATTTCAAGCCCACAATTTTTTTCAAATTATGAGGAATTTTTCTCTTGCCTTATTATATGAAGGAAATATGAATTTTAAAACCCAGTGCACTTTTCCTATACATAGTTTTTCATGTGAATTTTTAACACAACCTAATTCCTAGCCGGACTACAACTTAGAAAATAATCATATTGTATTTCAAACATTGTGGACAAAAATCACTGATATCTCTGTCCTAAATTATTATTTCTTACCATTTCATGCAGTCTTTTATTATTTTGTTTCACTTCGAAAATCCTTCTAAAATTTAATTAAATTTATGACAAGAGAAATTGAGACATGTTGGGATATAATAACTTCAGATTCACGTTCTCATTAAAGGAAAAACAATAAAAACTTGTCTAACCTGTGGTCATGTGACAATTTCATACCAGATATGTACTGTCCAGGTCTTCGTATTACATCATAGCTGAAAGGTCGTACAGCGTTGGCTTCATCAAAATCTTTAGATGTTTTAACATCCTTTAACTTGTGTAAAATTATACAATCATGAATACCTGCCACAAAAATCAAGTATTTAATATATGTATCACTATTATTTCTATCTGTGTTGTATATCACAGAATTTGCGTTTCTATTTATATCACATTTTGACGTCAGAGGTTTTGGTTTAATTGGAACATTAGCTACCATTAGGTTCATAGTATGATTGCAATCTGCATAAAATGTACATAGTCTATTTCCATCTGTATTATCTAATATCTCCTGGGGGTCTGGAGGCTTTACTGGTTCCTGGTTCATTCTAGTCCTTTTATCTGGAACCTGTCAAATACATGCAGTTAAAGCAGTAGTATCATAATCAGTTCATAGTTAAGGATGTACTTAGATGAGTTTGGAAATTAATGTCAGATATTCCAACAGTCCAACTCCTTTTTTTTTTCCTATTATACAGGGTAAAATATTTTACCCCATAACACCCATTTTTCTTCTCATATAAGACATAATAGGTTGTTTTTTGAAATTTAAGCAAATTCTAGATTTCATTTCTTTCAATTTTGACACCCAAATTATATCAAGTAAAGTAAATGTCTCGAAAAGACGCTTCATGACCTATCAATATTTCAAGCTTATTTTGTTTCTTAACTTATGCTCTTCTGACTTCAAATATTTTAAATAATTTTAACTATTAAATGGGATGTTTCTTTCTTAAAGTGTTGAAAAGAAGGAATAACTTGTGGAGTGTAAAATACTTACAACAAACTTATTTTCAAAGATAATTTTTCTCATAAATAGCCCTTTATTTCTAAGGCTATTTTGGCAGATATAAATTTTCCAGATTTTTTCACTTGATTGTTATATATTCATCAAAAACAAGTTTGAAATTTTCACAGTGATATATATTGGCATTATTTAACTATTCCTGACAATTGTGAAAAAAATATATCTTTAGTGGGTTTACAGGTTACACAAGCTTACAGTGTTCTCCCAGGATTTTTTTAAGGCGCAAAATTCAAGGGCGCGTAACTCTTTTTTTAGAGTGTTTTTTTGTGATCTGAAGCAATCAGTCATTAATCCATGACACGCAATATGAATTATAATGCTTTGTGTTTATGTGTTTGATAATGCAGAGTATTTAATAATGAATTACAAGAATATATATATATATATATATGAAATAAATTGATTTTAAACACAAAAGTTATTTATAAGTCAAAATATAAATATTCATCTCTGTACTCTCTGCTCCTTCTAGGGACAATGTTTCAAGATAGTGTTATTTTGTTGGACAGTCTGTTCCTCAATTTTGTCTTTATCCTCTTAAGGGTTGAAAACCCCCTCTCACAATAACTTTTGCTCATACCCCCTTTAACATTTGTAAGCCATGAAAACTCAGTCAGCCACTTGTCATTGAAACCAGAAACATGGTGCTTGCTGTTATCACTTGCTAAAACTTTAGCTAGGTTGGGATTAGGAGAAGCAGTGACATCTGCTTATACTGACAGTGAAGAGGAAAGTGTATTCCCCTTTTCATTAGAAGTCATTAGCCGCTGGGAAAAAAAAACTTCTACTTCCATCATCTGCCTTTTGCTTAGAAGTCACCCTTTTGTTATTTACAGAGAACATGTTCATTCAGAATTAATAAAATGGAATATGGTTAAGATATTTGATCATATTTGGTATACAACTTTTTAAAACAAAAATATGTTAATGAACAGCTGACAAGTTTCCGTAGTTTTACATTACGCTTCCGTGTGTATTATTGTTAAAACCTATCTCTGGCAGGTAGATATAAACGAAACTTTGCAAGTTTTTTTTAAAGTTAAGACCATTGAAATTATCAACTAGTGACATTATATAGAAGCTGCAGCAATTCCGTACCCGTGTTGATTGTCATATATTTACGGACGATCGGAATTTTACGATCAATGTTCAATGATCATTTTATTTCTAAAAACACAACAGTTTGAGACAATTTACCTTGCAAGTAACATTTTTTCACTCTACATTAAAATAAATCACTTCTCTTTATCTTTAATCAAAGTTAATTTTATTTTTTTCAATTACAAATACTCTCATTCATAATTTTCATCGTAAATATCTTTAGCAATATGTATTCAAATTTATCATGTGTATTCATCACGTTCATTGGTCGTGTTAAAATAGATTCTTCTTCTCGACCAATGAAAAAATTCGTTATTTAAATGGTCAAGTGATCACACACACAATGCGTAAATACAATGTATTTGGGATCTATTTCTTCAATTTCTGCACTGAAGTTTTTATTTTTTTTAATTTTCTTCTACAAATATCTATCTTCTTGATGATCATGTACGCTATTACATGATAACATAGTCCGATAAGGCTGAGATAAGCGTGGCTCAGGTAAAACTAATTATCAGTTATTGCGTAACACTGACCGAGCTCTCAGCGGTGATCAGCAACTTGACAATTTTAACCAACATTTATAATGAAAATGTGAAAATTAACACGCTGCGGGATCAAGTATTAAGGGACAGAGGACAATTAAGACGCTGCGGGATCTTCAAAAATATTATGAAGGCGCTGCGGCACCGCAGCGTCATATCGGCCTGGGGAGAACACTGGCTTAAGATTCAAATATAAATAGACAACATTACAAAAATCAATTAGTCAAGTTCTTTAGTAATATCAAACAGAACTATTTATATCTGAATGTCTTACATATTCAAGTGTCTACGTTTGTATGGTAAAAAATGCATGGTTTCAACCCAGTTCAATCATCAAATAAGGCAGTTTGGTTTGAACTTAGAAACTGGATTATTATCTAGATCCAAAATACCTATGCACATAAGTTAATTAATGTGTGATTCGGTCACTCTATAAATATTTTTCAATGTTTAAATTCTCCAATTTGTCATTCTATAATCAACCTTTTGTAGTACTAAAATATGTGTAACTCACATTCTTGATAATACCATACCTTGAAAGAGTTAATAGTTAGATGATCATGATTTGTGGCATATCCACCTAAACAAACTTCTGTATCAGCCCAATCAGCAAACAGATGAGGGGGATTCATACCCATCACTCTAATTATAGTGAAATCTGAAAAAAAAGTAAAACTCGTAAATGCAGAATAAATATCAGAGTGAGTGCTGTGACTTTGTATAGTGAAATCTAAAACAATGATCAGTGCTGTGACTTTGTATAGTGAAATCTAACACAATGATCAGTGCTGTGACTTTGTATAGTGAAATCTAACACAATGATCAGTGCTGTGACTTTGTATAATGAATCATACACAATGATCAGTGCTGTGACTTTGTATAGTGAAATCTAAAACAATGATCAGTGCTGTGACTTTGTATAGTGAAATCTAACACAATGATCAGTGCTGTGACTTTGTATAATGAATCATACACAATGATCAGTGCTGTGACTTTGTATAGTGAAATCTAACACAATGATCAGTGCTGTGACTTTGTATAATGAATCATACACAATGATCAGTGCTGTGACTTTGTATAGTGAAATCTTACACAATGATCAGTGCTGTGACTTTGTATAGTGAAATCTAACACAATGATCAGTGCTGTGACTTTGTATAATGAATCATACACAATGATCAGTGCTGTGACTTTGTATAGTGAAATCTAAAACAATGATCATTGCTGTGACTTTGTATAGTGAAATCTAACACAATGATCAGTGCTGTGACTTTGTATAGTGAAATCTAACACAATGATCAGTGCTGTGACTTTGTATAGTGAAATCTAAAACAATGATCAGTGCTGTGACTTTGTAAAGTGAAATCTAACACAATGATCAGTGCTGTAACTTTGTATAGTGAAATCTAACACAATGATCAGTGCTGTGACTTTGTAAAGTGAAATCTAACACAATGATCAGTGCTGTGACTTTGTATAATGAATCATACACAATGATCAGTGCTGTGACTTTGTATAGTGAATCTAACACAATGATCAGTGCTGTGACTTTGTATAATGAAATCTAACACAATGATAAGTGCTGTGACTTTGTATAGTGAAATCTAACATAATGATCAGTGCTGTAACTTTGTATAGTGAAATCTAACACAATGATCAGTGCTGTAACTTTGTATAGTGAAATCTAACACAATGATCAGTGCTGTGACTTTGTATAGTGAAATCTAACACAATGATCAGTGCTGTGACTTTGTATAGTGAAATCTAACACAATGATCAGTGCTGTGACTTTGTGTAATGAATCATACACAATGATCAGTGCTGTGACTTTGTATAGTGAATCTAACACAATGATCAGTGCTGTGACTTTGTATAATGAAATCTAACACAATGATCAGTGCTGTGACTTTGTATAATGAATCATACACAATGATCAGTGCTGTGACTTTGTATAGTGAAATCTAAAACAATGATCAGTGCTGTGACTTTGTATAATGAAATCTAACACAATGATCAGTGCTGTAACTTTGTATAGTGAAATCTAACACAATGATCAGTGCTGTGACTTTGTAAAGTGAAATCTAACACAATGATCAGTGCTGTGACTTTGTATAGTGAAATCTAAAACAATGATCAGTGCTGTGACTTTGTATAGTGAAATCTAACACAATGATCAGTGCTGTGACTTTGTATAATGAATCATACACAATGATCAGTGCTGTGACTTTGTATAGTGAAATCTAACACAATGATCAGTGCTGTGACTTTGTATAATGAATCATACACAATGATCAGTGCTGTGACTTTGTATAGTGAAATCTTACACAATGATCAGTGCTGTGACTTTGTATAGTGAAATCTAACACAATGATCAGTGCTGTGACTTTGTATAATGAATCATACACAATGATCAGTGCTGTGACTTTGTATAGTGAAATCTAAAACAATGATCATTGCTGTGACTTTGTATAGTGAAATCTAACACAATGATCAGTGCTGTGACTTTGTATAGTGAAATCTAACACAATGATCAGTGCTGTGACTTTGTATAGTGAAATCTAAAACAATGATCAGTGCTGTGACTTTGTAAAGTGAAATCTAACACAATGATCAGTGCTGTAACTTTGTATAGTGAAATCTAACACAATGATCAGTGCTGTGACTTTGTAAAGTGAAATCTAACACAATGATCAGTGCTGTGACTTTGTATAATGAATCATACACAATGATCAGTGCTGTGACTTTGTATAGTGAATCTAACACAATGATCAGTGCTGTGACTTTGTATAATGAAATCTAACACAATGATAAGTGCTGTGACTTTGTATAGTGAAATCTAACATAATGATCAGTGCTGTAACTTTGTATAGTGAAATCTAACACAATGATCAGTGCTGTAACTTTGTATAGTGAAATCTAACACAATGATCAGTGCTGTGACTTTGTATAGTGAAATCTAACACAATGATCAGTGCTGTGACTTTGTATAGTGAAATCTAACACAATGATCAGTGCTGTGACTTTGTGTAATGAATCATACACAATGATCAGTGCTGTGACTTTGTATAGTGAATCTAACACAATGATCAGTGCTGTGACTTTGTATAATGAAATCTAACACAATGATCAGTGCTGTGACTTTGTATAATGAATCATACACAATGATCAGTGCTGTGACTTTGTATAGTGAAATCTAAAACAATGATCAGTGCTGTGACTTTGTATAATGAAATCTAACACAATGATCAGTGCTGTAACTTTGTATAGTGAAATCTAACACAATGATCAGTGCTGTGACTTTGTAAAGTGAAATCTAACACAATGATCAGTGCTGTGACTTTGTATAGTGAAATCTAACACAATGATCAGTGCTGTAACTTTGTATAGTGAATCTAACACAATGATCAGTGCTGTGACTTTGTATAATGAATCTAACACAATGATCAGTGCTGTAACTTTGTATAATGAATCATACACAATGATCAGTGCTGTGACTTTGTATAGTGAAATCTAACACAATGATCAGTGCTGTGACTTTGTATAGTGAAATCTAACACAATGATCAGTGCTGTGACTTTGTAAAGTGAAATCTAACACAATGATAAGTGCTGTGACTTTGTATAGTGAAATCTAACACAATGATCAGTGCTGTGACTTTGTAAAGTGAAATCTAAAACAATGATCAGTGCTGTGACTTTGTATAGTGAAATCTAACACAATGATAAGTGCTGTAACTTTGTATAGTGAAATCTAACACAATGATCAGTGCTGTAACTTTGTATAGTGAAATCTAACACAATGATCAGTGCTGTGACTTTGTATAGTGAAATCTAACACAATGATCAGTGCTGTGACTTTGTATAGTGAAATCTAACACAATGATCAGTGCTGTGACTTTGTGTAATGAATCATACACAATGATCAGTGCTGTGACTTTGTATAGTGAATCTAACACAATGATCAGTGCTGTGACTTTGTATAATGAAATCTAACACAATGATCAGTGCTGTGACTTTGTATAATGAATCATACACAATGATCAGTGCTGTGACTTTGTATAGTGAAATCTAAAACAATGATCAGTGCTGTGACTTTGTATAATGAAATCTAACACAATGATCAGTGCTGTAACTTTGTATAGTGAAATCTAACACAATGATCAGTGCTGTGACTTTGTAAAGTGAAATCTAACACAATGATCAGTGCTGTGACTTTGTATAGTGAAATCTAACACAATGATCAGTGCTGTGACTTTGTATAGTGAAATCTAACACAATGATCAGTGCTGTGACTTTGTATAATGAATCATACACAATGATCAGTGCTGTGACTTTGTATAGTGAAATCTAACACAATGATCAGTGCTGTGACTTTGTATAAGTGAATCATACACAATGATCAGTGCTGTGACTTTGTATAGTGAAATCTAACACAATGATCAGTGCTGTGACTTTGTATAGTGAAATCTAACACAATGATCAGTGCTGTGACTTTGTATAATGAATCATACACAATGATCAGTGCTGTGACTTTGTATAGTGAAATCTAAAACAATGATCATGCTGTGACTTTGTATAGTGAAATCTAACACAATGATCAGTGCTGTGACTTTGTATAGTGAAATCTAACACAATGATCAGTGCTGTGACTTTGTATAGTGAAATCTAAACAATGATCAGTGCTGTGACTTTGTATAGTGAAATCTAACACAATGATCAGTGCTGTACTTTGTATAGTGAAATCTAACACAATGATCAGTGCTGTGACTTTGTAAAGTGAAATCTAACACAATGATCAGTGCTGTGACTTTGTATAATGAATCATACACAATGATCAGTGCTGTGACTTTGTATAGTGAAATCTAACACAATGATCAGTGCTGTGACTTTGTATATGAAATCTAACACAATGATCAGTGCTGTGACTTTGTATAGTGAAATCTAACAAATGATCAGTGCTGTAACTTTGTATAGTGAAATCTAACACAATGATCAGTGCTGTGAACTTTGTATAGTGAAATCTAACACAATGATCAGTGCTGTGACTTTGTATAGTGAAATCTAACACAATGATCAGTGCTGTGACTTTGTATAGTGAAATCTAACACAATGATCAGTGCTGTGACTTTGTAAGTGAAATCTACACAATGATCAGTGCTGTGACTTTGTATAGTGAATCTAACACAATGATCAGTGCTGTGACTTTGTATATGAAATCTAACACAATGATCAGTGCTGTGACTTTGTATAATGAATCTACACAATGATCAGTGCTGTGACTTTGTATAGTGAAATCTAACCAATGATCAGTGCTGTGACTTTGTATAATGAAATCTAACACAATGATCAGTGCTGTACTTTGTATAGTGAAATCTAACACAATGATCAGTGCTGTGACTTTGTATAGTGAAATCTAACACAATGATCAGTGCTGTGACTTTGTATAGTGAAATCTAACACAATGATCAGTGCTGTAACTTTGTATAGTGAATCTAACACAATGATCAGTGCTGTGACTTTGTATAATGAATCTAACACAATGATCAGTGCTGTAACTTTGTATATGAAATCCACAGATCAGTGCGGACTTTGTTAGTGATCTACACAATGATCATCTGTGTTGTATATGAATCTACCATGTCATGCGTGCTTAAGTGAAATCTAAACATTATGCTGTCTTTGTAGTGAATCAACAAATGACATGCTGACTTGTAATGAATCAAACATGAATGCTGTACTTGTATAAAACAACACATGATATGTGTATTGTAAGTGAATCTAACACAATATCAGTGCGTAACTTGATAGTGAAATCAAACAATGACATGCGTACTTGTATAGTGAAATCTACAAGTCATGCTGTACTTGTATAGTGAAATCTACACAGATCATGCTGGACTTGTAATGATCTACACAATGATCATGCTTACTTTGTATATGAATCAACACAATGACATGCTTCTTGTTATGAATCTACAATTCATGCTGTGACTTGTATATGAATTACAAAGACAGTCTTGACTTTGATATGAATCAACAATGACAGGTGTTTGTATAAGAATCTAACAATGATCAGTGCTAATTGTTGTAATCACCAATGATCATGTGGATTAATGAACTAACACAAGATCTCTACTTTGTATATGAAATCACACAAGATCATGCGTACTTTGAGTGTACACAATGATCATGCTTACTTGATATGAATCTAAACAATGATCGTGCTGTAACTTGTATAAGAATCTACACAATGATCAGTGCTGTGACTTGTATATGAATCTAACACAATGATCATGCTGTACTTGTATATGAATCTAACACATGATCAGTGCTGGACTTTGTAAAGTGAAATCTAACAAATGAAATGCTGTGACTTTGTATATGAATCTAACACAATGATCATGCTGTGACTTTGTAAGTGAAATCTAAACAATGATCAGTGCTGTGACTTTGTATAGTGAACAACACAATGAATGCTGTGACTTTGTATAGTGAAATCTAAACAATGATCATGCTGTGACTTTGAAGTGAAATCTAAACATGATCATGCTGGACTTGTATATGAAATCTACACAATGATCAGTGCTGTGACTTTGTATAGTGAATCTAAACAATGATCAGTGCTGTGACTTTGTATAGTGAATCTACACAATGATCATGCTGTAACTTTGTATAATGAATCTACACAATGATCAGTGCTGTACTTTGTATAGTGAATCTAACACAATGATCAGTGCTGTACTTTGTAATGAATCAACACAATGATCAGTGCTGTGATTTGTATAGTGAATCTAAACAATGATCATGCTGTGACTTTGTATAGTGAAATCTAACACAATGATCAGTGCTGTGACTTTGTATAGTGAATCTAACACAATGATCAGTGCTGTGACTTTGTATAGTGAATCAAACAATGATCAGTGCTGTAACTTTGTAAGTGAAATCTACACAATGATCAGTGCTGTGACTTTGTATAGTGAAATCTAACACAATGATCAGTGCTGTGACTTTGTATAGTGAAATCTAACACAATGATCAGTGCTGTGACTTTGTATAGTGAAATCTAACACAATGATCAGTGCTGTGACTTTGTATAGTGAAATCTAACACAATGATCAGTGCTGTAACTTTGTATAGTGAAATCTAACACAATGATCAGTGCTGTGACTTTGTATAGTGAAATCTAACACAATGATCAGTGCTGTGACTTTGTATAGTGAAATCTAACACAATGATCAGTGCTGTGACTTTGTATAGTGAAATCTAACACAATGATCAGTGCTGTGACTTTGTATAGTGAAATCTAACACAATGATCAGTGCTGTGACTTTGTATAGTGAAATCTAACATAATGATCAGTACTGTGACTTTGTATAGTGAAATCTAACACAATGATCAGTGCTGTGACTTTGTATAATGAATCATACACAATGATCAGTGCTGTGACTTTGTATAGTGAAATCTAAAACAATGATCATTGCTGTGACTTTGTATAGTGAAATCTTACACAATGATCAGTGCTGTGACTTTGTATAGTGAAATCTAACACAATGATCAGTGCTGTGACTTTGTATAGTGAAATCTAACACAATGATCAGTGCTGTAACTTTGTATAGTGAAATCTAACACAATGATCAGTGCTGTGACTTTGTAAAGTGAAATCTAACACAATGATCAGTGCTGTGACTTTGTATAGTGAAATCTAACACAATGATCAGTGCTGTGACTTTGTAAAGTGAAATCTAACACAATGATAAGTGCTGTGACTTTGTATAGTGAAATCTAACACAATGATCAGTGCTGTGACTTTGTAAAGTGAAATCTAAAACAATGATCAGTGCTGTGACTTTGTATAGTGAAATCTAACACAATGATAAGTGCTGTGACTTTGTATAGTGAAATCTAACACAATGATCAGTGCTGTGACTTTGTAAAGTGAAATCTAAAACAATGATCAGTGCTGTGACTTTGTATAGTGAAATCTAACACAATGATCAGTGCTGTGACTTTGTATAGTGAATCTAACACAATGATCAGTGCTGTGACTTTGTATAGTGAAATCTAACACAATGATCAGTGCTGTGACTTTGTAAAGTGAAATCTAACACAATGATCAGTGCTGTGACTTTGTATAGTGAAATCTAACACAATGATCAGTGCTGTGACTTTGTATAGTGAATCTAACACAATGATCAGTGCTGTGACTTTGTATAGTGAAATCTAACACAATGATCAGTGCTGTGACTTTGTATAGTGAATCATACACAATGATCAGTGCTGTAACTTTGTATAATGAATCATACACAATGATCAGTGCTGTAACTTTGTAAAGTGAAATCTAACACAATGATAAGTGCTGTGACTTTGTATAATGAATCTAACACAATGATCAGTGCTGTAACTTTGTATAATGAATCATACACAATGATCAGTGCTGTAACTTTGTAAAGTGAAATCTAACACAATGATCAGTGCTGTGACTTTGTATAATGAATCTAACACAATGATCAGTGCTGTAACTTTGTATAATGAATCATACACAATGATCAGTGCTGTAACTTTGTAAAGCGAAATCTAACACAATGATAAGTGCTGTGACTTTGTATAGTGAAATCTAACACAATGATCAGTGCTGTAACTTTGTATAATGAATCATACACAATGATCAGTGCTGTAACTTTGTAAAGTGAAATCTAACACAATGATAAGTGCTGTGACTTTGTATAGTGAAATCTAACACAATGATCAGTGCTGTGACTTTGTATAGTGAAATCTAACACAATGATCAGTGCTGTGACTTTGTATAGTGAAATCTAACACAATGATCAGTGCTGTAACTTTGTATAGTGAATCTAACACAATGATCAGTGCTGTGACTTTGTATAGTGAAATCTAACACAATGATCAGTGCTGTAACTTTGTATAGTGAAATCTAACATAATGATCAGTGCTGTGACTTTGTATAGTGAAATCTAACACAATGATCAGTGCTGTGACTTTGTATAGTGAAATCTAACACAATGATCAGTGCTGTGACTTTGTATAGTGAAATCTAACACAATGATAAGTGCTGTGACTTTGTATAGTGAAATCTAACACAATGATCAGTGCTGTGACTTTGTATAGTGAAATCTAACACAATGATCAGTGCTGTGACTTTGTATAGTGAAATCTAACACAATGATCAGTGCTGTGACTTTGTATAGTGAATCTAACATAATGATCAGTACTGTGACTTTGTATAGTGAAATCTAACACAATGATCAGTGCTGTGACTTTGTATAGTGAAATCCCAAAGAATGAGCGCTGTGACTTCTTATAATTAAATCTAAATGAATGACAAACTATAATTCTAGAGAAATGAATTTAAAAAAAATGGTAATAATACATTTACTAAAAGTCATTTGAGTGAATTGTGAAAACATTTAAGGTTCATCCATACACTTTGACTAAAATGCCTGTGTTTACACCATGTACAGACAAAACTGTGTAATTTGAAAAATTTTAAATCCTGGCAGCACCTATAGATATATATTATATTGTATTCATTTTGTGTTTTTTAATGTTAAACACTTTTATGGATTTAGCTTAACATTTTCTTTCCTTGCAACATGGTGTAATAAAAACCAGATGCTCCACAGGGTGCAGCTTTATACGACCGCAAAGGTCGATCCCTGAACGGTTGGGGTTAGTATGGACACAACACTCAAGCTGGATACAGCTCTGAATTTGGATTGTGATTAAATAGTTGACACAGCATAGTTTCTGACACAGAATGAATGTGGTCTAATGAACTTAAATCTTTTTTTTTTGCTTTTGAGCAATTCACTATGCTGTTGAATATTAATCCTCTCAAAAAAATAAATAATTGAAGAAATTTTCTTTTTATTTTCTGAAACTGAAATGAGAAAAATTGAACCAATACCACCCGCCCCCAAATTTTTTTTTCACCTCCCCCTTTCCCTTATTCCACAAAATGATCTCAATTCAAATTTCTAAATGAGTTGGCAACAATAACTACTCATTTAAATACATCATAAAATATTAAAATATAAAATGTCGTACAGTCTTGGTTAAAATATTAATTAGTAGTAACTTCTGAAAAAAATATATGGGGAATGTGTCCAAAGGGACACAGATGATGCCCCCGCTAGCATGTAACGTTATAAAGGGACATAACTCAAGAACTGTAAAAGTGAAGCTGCCAAAAATTGAACTTAAGGGTGTACTTAGGTGAGGTTAGGTGAAAATTAATAAATTAAGAAGTTAAAATTGATACTATAAGCTGGTAGAGCATCAATTAAGGATAAAAATAAGCTAAAAATATTGATAGGTCATGGACCTCCTTTTTGGGATATTTGAGATTTAAAATATGGCAGGAAAAGGCTGACTCAGACTTTTTACCTTATATTTACATTTGTATTATTAGGTCTCAAAACAAAAGAAAGAAAATTAAGAATCTTCTAAAATTTTGGTAAATGACCTTTCATGAGCTAGCTATTAAGTCTTATATGAAAAAATAAATGGGTGTTATGGGGCAAAATATTTTACATTGTATTGTATGGAAAAACACCGAGGAGTCCGAACAGGGATTAAAAAATGCACAGCAAAATCCAGTTAAGTTATGAATTTTTTAAATCATACAATGCATTTGAATTCTATCTATCTAGGGCATGCTATGCCTTAAAACTTTTCCAGATGCACAGAGTTGTCTTTACTCAAGAGTAAATTTTGAGGTGAAAATACAGCCATTTTAGCCAAAGGGTCCACATGAACCTTAATCTAGGTGCTGCCAGCCTTTAAAACTTTTCAAATTGTAGTTTTGCAAATTTGCCTGTACACAGAGAAAATTTTAAGGAGTAAACACAGTCATTTTTGTCAACATGTACTGATGTATAGATGAATCTTAAACTTTACTTCAGAGAAATTTGAAAAATGAGTGGAATCTCAGTTTGTTTCAAAAAGCTGTATCCTAAGTTGATCTTCATCTTAGTGATTCCAAAGTATTATTTGAGTTCTCTTAGAATTTTTAGCATACCTTGTGTCATGTCAAAGATTGCTCCATGTCCCATGAAGAACTCGTTGTAGTAGGGTCCATTGATGTTAACACCACACACCAATAAATAATCATCGGTTTTGTTAAACACAGCATATTGGGTTAAACTCCACTCTAACATTTCTTTTAAGTCTGCTGAATACTTTAGGGTTGTTGGAAACCCAATTTCCCATACCTTGAATAATAAAGAATAAACACCCAATTCTTAAAAAACAACAACATTATTTTAACAGAATTTTATGTGTATAACTATAACATTGTGTCAAAATTTTGATTAGTTATGATAAACTTAAAAAAGTTATGGAATCAAATTTGTCCTAAAGAAAAATTAATGGAGTTTGTTCTTTTATTTGTTGTTGTGTATATACATATATCAATAAAACATATCATTATCTTGGTTGCAATGAAATACTGTGGTTTCACTATGAAATAGTCCAATATATGTCATTTGTGAAATATGTGTTGTGACTTCACTTGTTGAATATTTTTCTATATTTGAAGTCTTGGATTACCATTTAGTGGGTTATTTTCGCTGGTGTTAAATTTTGCAATTTTCACTGAATAAGGTATACGAAATATTTTGGTGGTTATTATTTTGGTGGCTTCAAAACTTTCATCAATACCTTTGCATGTGCCCTTTTAAATTGGCCGAATTTATTTTGGCGATTTTGTTCTATCCGCAAAAAAATAAGCGAAAATTTATACGCAGCAAAAATAACCCGCTATACAGTACTTATTCTGTAAATATATCTGAGTGAAGAACTTGTGTGCTATGAGAAAAAAGTCCAAAGATAATTATTACCTTCTGTAACAAAGAGAATCTCATTGGTAAATTATTTTGTCATAGATAGCAAAATTATGTTTCAGAAACATTGAACATGAAATGTCAAACTTACATGTAGGTGTGCCATTAAAAATTTCAGGAGAAAATATATATGCCAAGCTAAACATTAGTCACTCAAGTGTAAAATAAAGGTCAGTGTGAGTTATATGTTCCAGGTATGTTTTATAGACATAAGTAACAGAGCATAAATATATCTAACACTGAAACTCACAGCTTTTTACTTTGTGCCAATAGAAAACCTCAACGTATTTTCAATTCAATTATTGGGAACCAAATGAAAGTTTACCACAGAATCGTCTGCTCTTGACCAAGGTATTTAAACTTTTGCAAGTTTACCTGTCCCATTGAATCAATACAATATACAATTATGGCCCGTTGAAGAGGTGAATATCCAAAATTGTCAACACGAGAAGGTTATTTCAATGAGGGCGCAGCCCGAAGTGAAATAACTTTTAAGGGTTGACAATTTTGGATATTCATCGATTCTAAGGGGCCACAATTGATTTATTATACTGAACTAACAGTGGAAAGGCCTTTTAAACACTTTCTATATTTTTTAAACTTTACATAACAAAGATAAAAGACAAGCTAACGTTTGAAAATACATTTGTGTTCCAGAATATCTAGAATGTACAACAAAGGTAGAATCTTTTTGTAAAATATTGATGGCCCTGAAAAGGACCGTTACTCTATAAGAGCTATCATCAGCTGCTGGTACTCTATTCATGTCCAATGATGCCTTATTTCCTCATCTCTCGGTGGGCTTCCAGTGTAACGTGAACGCTGCCATTTTGTTTATTTACGTCTGTGACGTCATTTTCATGGGAGGTAACTCAAGTACAAATCAACAAACTGAAAAGGTTATTCACCGGTGAATAATAGGGTTATTCAGCGCTGGTGCAAATTTTTAGGGTTATTCGTCCTTCCTTGCAATTGAATGAAAAACAACTGAATTATTCCATGTCACGTGATAACATTTCACCCAATAGAATTGTTTAAAATATATGTAAGGTATAACAAGTGAAACTGCGAGCTACTGCTCACTGATGATACCCCCGCCGCAAGTGGATAATATTAATAGTGTAAAAATATGCAAGTGTTCGGTAAACAGGAAGTTGTCGAGTGATGAATCTGAAAACGCATCACACGGTATAGCTGACTTATAAAAATCCTGAAACCAAATTTCAGAAATCCTTGTATTGTAGTTCCTGAGAAAAATGTGACGAAAATTTTTAACTTGGTTATCATGTGTAAAATCATACAAGTGTTCGGTAAACAGGAAGTAGTCGAGTGATGAATCTGAAAACGCATCACACGGTATAGCTGACTTATATAAATCCTGAAACCAAATTTCAGAAATCCTTGTATTGTAGTTCCTGAGAAAAATGTGACGAAAATTTTCAACTTGGCTATCATGTGTAAAATCAGACAAGTGTTCGGTAAACAGGAAGTTGTCAAGTGATGAATCTGAAAACGCATCACACGGTATGGCTGACATATATAAATGTTGATACCAAATTACAGAAAGGGTGGATGTGTAGTTCCTGAGAAAAATGTGACGAAAGTTTCATGGGACGGACTGACTGACGGACGGACTGATGGATGGACGGACTGATGGACGGACGGACTGATGGACGGACGGACTGACAGACAGAGGTAAAACAGTATACCCCCCCTTTTTTAAAGCGGGGTATAATAATAGCTATTGTTCTCTGTGTAGTTTATTCACTTGGACATTTAAATTTCTTCTAGGAGAAATCTATCACTCATTGATTAATCTGCCTGACCAAAAAAATATCTTCTTTGTTGATTGAAATACATGTATAAACTCACATGAACTGCATGTGATACAGTATTTATTCAATATTAATAATTTATTTTCAATCTGTTCATTATAAGCACTGATTTAATTATAAAAAGTTTATTTCTGATTTTTTTTAACTACTGCATACATTTTTGTTTCAAAGAATTTGCCTGTTTTTTGCAGTTGTTCAGTTATAAAGAATACACTTATACAGACCTTTATATAAACATTATCATTTCAAGTTTATATTTGTGAACAGACTAAAAACAAATAATAGGTAAAATGTTGAAATATGATCAGAAATCAACTTTTAATTTCCAAATCAGTGTTTATATCAAACAAATTGAAAATGTGTTATTGATTGAATAAATACAACATCACATGCAGTTTTGTAATTACTAAATATCATACAGTCAGGGGTACTACTTGTACAAGTGTATTTTATTTACTTGAAGAAGTAAAAATAAATATACACATATAAGTAAATTTGTACGATACTTATACAAGTGAATTTTATTTACTTGTATAGGTAAAAAAAAATATTGGCTGAGTTATGTCCCTTAGACATTCAGATTTTTTTACTTGTAGAAGTAAAAAAGTCATCCTATCTTCTTTTATTGAAATCTTTGGATTTCTTTGCTCTAATAGAATTTTAAATTATCTGCTCTTTGCAGATGTCTTTACTAATCATTTCAGTGCAATTTCATGGACAATGAAAATCCCATTTGTCTGTTATCTTCAGAACACTGCTCATTTACAAGCCCCCAAGGAGCAATTTTTGAAGGCCTTGCGCAAATACTTAAGATCTTTGCGCAATCAGTTTCTTTGTTGAACTAATGAGATGAAACATTGAACTTTAATTAAAAAATTTGAGCAAACCTGGGAAAAATCATTAAAGGCATGATTTTACATCTCAAAACTTGAGGATTTTTGTTGGATTGTAAGAAAAATTTACTTATACAAGTAAATTTTTGAGAAAATGAAGGGGAGATTATTTAAACATTATTTATTTACTTATATATGTATATTTTTTTTTACTTCTTCAAGTAAATAAAATACATTTGTACAAGTAGAGCCCCTGACTGTCATATTTGTACATGTATTTCCATCATTGACAGTTCAATTTTTTGTTCAGGTAAATTAATCAGTGAGGGATAGATTTCTCTTGCAAGAAATTTAAAGGTCCCATTGAATAAACTAAACAGAGAACAATAGCTATTGTATTTGTTAGATGGGACGGGACAATAGAACTTACAAAAGTTTAAATGGACAGGTAACTTGCAGGTGAATCTGTGGAAAACTATGATAGGGTTTGCAATAACATTTAAACCAACAGATATTCTTAGGAATTTGGAGTCTTGGACAATTGTTCTTATATTTTTAAGACTTCTAATGGTAAATGTATGTACACAGACAATGACAGAACACGGAACACTTCTAGAAATTTCCAGAGCTTTTTTTCCATTTTCAATGTGATCACATTTTACTGTGGATTCATTTTTATTCGTGGTATACCAATTTTCGTGGGTTTCGTGGGTCACAGCGAACCACAAATTTAAGAATTCAACGAAGAATAATCCCGAGAAATGTGTATGGAGTCGGATGTTTATTTCCGGTTATGTCAAGCAGTTCTGGTATAGTGTTGTCTAGCGATAAACATTGTAACATAACACATGTTTTTTTTTATGAAAGAAGATACAAGTATTTTAATTAAATCAATAATAAATATATCGAATATCAGTGATAATTTACTTTTTAAAATCGATTAAAACTGTTAATGGAAAATAACTGCAAGTTGTTAATTACCGTGTCATAGTTTGGTTTACTAATGATTAAAAATCATTAGGATTAAGTACTGGGATATTGCCCGTAGGTAATATTGTTTATGACAGGAACATTTATTTTCACACCTTTTACTTATATGACTGTTTATTATATCGTGATTAGGGAAATGAGCTTTCAATCATAAAGTTTTGAATGTCTTATAGAATTCCGACAAGAATCTATAAATAGTAAAACAAACAAATAATTAGTTGTCTTTGTCCATTATTGAAATAGAAGTTTTCAATGAACACTTTAATCTAGAATGACCAAGCGAGGATTTTGACAATTCAAAACTACTTCAATGAATTCCTTCTTTTATGTTTGTTTTATTATTGATCTCCTAAATCAAAAAGAAATCCATGAATTACGTATCTGATTTTTTTTTGTAATCAGCGATCCACGAATTTACGTATACCACGAAACGTCTTTTTTCTCTATCCACGAAAATTGATATCCACGAAAATAAATGAATCCACAGTAATTTAAATTTGCGAGTTTTGATTTCGACCCAAGGGTCTATAATAAGTTTTTGAACTGAAAAAAGTTAATTTACATTGCAAGAAAACTGTTTAAGTAACATGTATCCAAATGTTCCAGGAATGGATGTGTATTGAAAGAATATGTTTGTATCTATATTGAAAAGGGGATCAAAGGGTTTGGAATATGGTGCATTCCTTAATGAGCTCAGTATATTTTACACACATTTATCTCACCTTGACAGTGCAGTCTTTTGAAGTAGTACAGACATATTTTCCATTATGAGAAAATGCTACATCTAATACTTCATCAGTGTGATTTGTGAGTACTTCACTCTCAATTGCTGGTGTGTGATAATAGAATCGTTTGTACTCACTGTACCAGGAGTCTTTACCTGGAGCTAGGTCTGTACCTGAAATAGAGGAGATTCAATTCTAAAATCTTTGCTCTCTGCAGTAGATACAGTTTTTCCTTCAAACTTTAGTATATGAAGGAGCTCATAAAAAAATATTTAATTAATAGTTATTGAAAATGGGGCGCAAATTTCAATATTTTATATTGTTTTCGTTTAGTTATCCAATTTTTTGATTTTGAAAATAGCAATACAAGGACAAGTAATCGTGTAAAGTATGGGCTTGTAATGGACAACAGGCATGTTTTCTCAAACAATACAGGTTCATCAATTTAGTTGTAAACTCGAAAAAGTAAGGACATAATTGTAGATGTTTCAAAAAATAGACAAGACCATGTTGGCCATGTTGTCAGAGAAAGGATGAAAGGGTAAAACTTTACCTTAATACTTTTGGTATGATTTATTGAGCACTGTCTACTCCTTTCATAGAGTTTTTGCATCTTTTCAATTCTTTTAAAAGTGAAAACATTCCAAGAAATAAAGTCTTTTTGACAGAAAAACTATTGCAAAAGCTGAACTGGTACCTGCAATATTTGACCTACATTTTGAATGTCTACATGCACAGCTATAACTTTGTAAACAAAAGACATACGCACCGCATTAATATAACAGTATTATTTTTTATTCATAAAAACTTCTTAAATCTTATTAAAAAGCATTGCCTTTGGTATGGATATCAAGATGATTCCCAGTATTAGTTTTTTTAATGATTTAAAAGTTCAGCTTACAAGAGAGGTTAACATTCTTTCAAGAACTATTTTATCTAGGAATCGGTTATCATTGGTATGTAAAAATACCAAAACCATAACAAAAAGGATCTATTTATATTCTGATTTTTTTACGGATTGTTAAAATGTGCACATAAAAGCGAAAGCTGGTATAAATTTTTTACATGTATAGATATGAAAAATATACCAAAGGAATAGCTCAAATTACTATTCAATACCAATAAACATACGGACAGGTTAAGAATAAAATTCTGTGTATAGTACATAAGTATGTAAAATAAGGAACCGAGTTCGGAAAGCGGCTTGGAAGTCTGGTCAACGGTAAAAGAGAATTGACTGCATCATTTTCTAAAAACCAGCTTTTAAATCATAAAATGTGAAGTAAAAGTTTATATACTTTTGAGATTATATGTTCTCCTCATTAACTTTCTCCATAAAGTTTCATCTAAAGCCACACATTGCCATTTCTTACAGACTGCAGTAATGTTCACCAGGTCTTGAAACTTTAAATACTGGAAAATTTCTAACAACCATGTATCTGGAATGTCCTGCCACATATTAATGTCTTGACAAAGGTCTTCTAACTGGTCATATCAACACCAACTGGCTTTTCAAACCTTTTCATTATCTGGTAGACAATTGTACACTACAAGAATAAAAGAATAAAAGAAAAATCAATTAAAATGCATGTTATCATGCTTATTAACTATGTACAGTGTAAACAGGAATTATCAATACTAAAATGTAAGTCTAGGATAGTGTTAGTAATTCAGTATTATGTAACTAAATGCCAAGATATTTTGCTGAGGCAAAATAAAATAGCATGTGTGGTTCCAGTTATATATTAAAAAAAAAATGTTAGGATGTAGGTATTTGTGCCCAATACACAATGATACATGTTCGCACCCTACACGATTGCATCCTTCACATTCGCACCCAATTTTTATTCATGTTATTCAAATTTCAATTTAATTATTAGATTTTTTTTTATATGTACATGTATATCATGTATAAATATATAACAAAAAAAATAATATTTTCTTGAATTAAATTTGGGGAATTATCGAACAATTCTTTTTTTTTGAGGATTAATTATTACATGTATTAATATGATTAAATGTTATTTTATGTATGATTACTGCTAATTGGTATTTCTCAGCTAAATTTGGTATTCAATTATTGGTGTGTGTCTAAAAATCATCATTTAGGTTTTAACTTGAATACTGAATGTATTTAGCTTGGTACAATGTATGAGTAAAAGTGTAAAATATTGACATTTTTAAATGAACAACACAAAAGAGAATTGTTTTAACAGCTTTTCTCTCACTTTTGAAACATTGAACAAATAATATTTATATCAATACACTACATGTATAAACCAAAACATAATTTAAGATTTTTCCGCACAAAAAAACATTGTAAGAAATTTAAACCCACTTTATTTTGAAACAATGATATTTTTTTTTATAGTGTTACACTAACATTGACTAACATGACTAACCAAAACATAATTCAGATTTATTCAACACAAAAAAAAAGGTTGTCAGAATCTCACTTTTCTTTTTAAAACAATGAAAAAATATTTTATTGCAATACAATCAATACAAACTTATTAAACACAAAACCAATTTAATCAAAATGCTTGAAAGCACTAAAGGCGAAGTAAAAAATATATTGTATTGTATTGTATTGCATGTATTGTATCCATTTGTTACTTATATCTTTATTTCAAAAATATAGTGATATTTTAAAAAGCCTTGTAAGATTTAGATATCAAGTCAGTACCATACAGTTTTGATTACAATTCATGCAATCTATACCCAAAAAGGGTGCAACATGTATGATGCAAAAGCTTAGGGTGCTTATGGGAGAAACATTATGACTTAAGGTTTATGTACCCTTCTGTAGCCATTTTTGTACGAACTTTTCAAACTTCAATTGTATCAAAACTACAGATATAATGAATAATAGAGATAGGCCATTTTGTACATATTCCAAGGGGAAACTTGATGCAAAGCATTATTTTTTACTGTTCCATTGCATTTGATAGAAAAAGAGGACTTTGTGGCAAATAAATCAAGATTTTTATAGAAAATCCACAGCCTTTATCCTTGTACTCTCATATTTGGCAATTCGATGACTGATAGATATAGGATTATTGCATGCAGTGCTAGCATTGATTTCTTTAAAACAAGTTTATAAATGTAGTTATTGGTTAAGACAAGTATAAATATGGCCAAAATCAAGTACACCTTTTAGGTGCGCTCGACTTTAGTGACTCAGCACGAGGTGTTTTGGAATTTACAGGTTACTTAGAACTGTTTGTAAAAAATAAACACTAGCACATCATAGAAAATCAAGTGAGTAATTTATGTTTCAAATTTTATAACAAAAATCTCTGTATTAAAGGCTGTGGATTTTCTATAAAATCTTGATTTATTTGCCACAAAGTCTCTTTTTCTATCAAATGCAATGAAACAGTAAAAAATAATGCTTTGCATCAAGTTTCCCCTTGGAACATGTACTAAATGGCCTATCTCTATTATTTATTATATCTTTAAATTTGATACAATTGAGGTTTGAAAAATTCGTACAAAAATGACTACAGAAGGGTACATAAACCTTAAGTTTAACAGTGCCTACTGCATGTATTGGAAAAATAACAAAAAACATCTTTCAGGTAGTCTACTATTAACACTAAAAAGTATGGAAGGTAGGGTAACTGGAACCATAATATTATTTTTATCATTTGGCCTGAGTTTGATTGATTGGTTGTTTGCCTAACGTCCAGTGCCAGTGGCAAGTATAATTTTCATGCATGATGCCTGAGCTAGCGGAAACAGAAATTATCTAAGATTCTGGGGATGGTTGTAAAGGTTGAAATGATGTTTGATTGTAGTCCGCAAATATTGTCCAAAATATCATATGAATCATATGAGTTATGGCTAGATTTAACACGGATAGGAGTTTCATACCAAGAAATGTTCTGCGTTACCAACATCAGATGAAAGATAACACCACGATACCAGTTTTTGAACCAGTCGTCTTCCGAACAGTAATAACTGAATAACTATTCACCACAAAGCTTTAAAAATAATATTAAACAGGAAGGTAAGATTTATGAAAATAAAATGATTGATTTTGTATCAAAAATTAATGCAGTAACTTTCTTTATGATCATTATTTTATAGTAATAATAAAACAATCGATAAAAAAATCATAAATATTTATAACATACCAAAATTCATATTTTTATTTTTATGACAAAGTCTGTCTATTGCACAAAAAGAAATAAATATGGTCTTTAGTTAGACCAACAGAAAGATTTCGGACTACTTCTAGACTTTTCCTTCCTTCAGAAATCAAAGTCAAAACACAGCCACAGGTTTATTTCTATTTCTCTAGTCTGACAGTATTTACATCATCATGTGAAACTGATTGGATGACTTTATAGATTTTTTTATTTTAAAGCTACACACTTAAAACAAAAGAGTAGGGGCATTAAGGCCTGGTTTTGGCCCAAGAAAATAAAATGTTTGATAACTTTTTCAAATTGGCACATAATCTTTAGAAATGCATTGGGTCAAGAAATATAAATGAAAAACATTAAGATTCTTATGTGATGACGTCACAATTACGTCATAATATGTACTGTTTTCACAAAAACGATGAAAATTCAGAATTTATGCAGTTTTCTATCTTTATTTCTGTTGTGGAAACATCGTGCGCAGCCAAGAAACAACAAAATAATTTAACTGAAGCTTTATTATTACTATTGACAAAATATCCCCAAATATAAAGTTGTTTCTTGGGTGCGCACATTCACATACTTTTCCAATCGAAAATATACTTAAAAATTTGATGAAAAACAAGGAAAATCACAAAATTTTACTATATATGCAAATAAAGGCATGATTTGTTGCCATGGTACATGTAACTTGTTCAATGTCCAACATTATTTTGTTTTTCTGAATACCTTGTACCTGAGATACTTTTCAGTAATTTAAAAATATGTATGATAACTTAAATTTGCAGTAATTTTTGGGCCAAATAAGGGCCTTATTGCCCCTACTCCTTTAGTATGTTCAGTCATAAATTTGCAAACCCATAGGCATAGATGAGGCCAGGGACAGCCTAAGCTCAACTACCTACTGAGTACTGTTGGCATGTTAGATTTAAGAACTAAGATATTTGAGGGAGGGTTAGAGGGGTCCGGATCCCTAAATCCTGGGCTTAAAAACATGAAAACCCAGATTACCCAAATTCAAAGAAATTTAAATCCTGACATCCTGAAATTCGAAAAAGTATACCCAGATCCTAAAAGGATCAATCCCGAAATCCAAAGCTTAAAAACACCTGATTCCCACGTCCTGAAAAAACGTCCTGCCCCCTCATATTTCACTACAGTACTTTATCATATATCTCATATATATTAAAGAGCCATGAACAAATCAACTGTCTTTGATTGTCCATGTGTGCTGTTCTCAATCATTGGTATTGAAGTAAATCTAGTTGCATCTTTTATGAGGGTAGTTATGCTCTTTACCATCAGGCGTCAAGCTGTCATTTTCAGCTATTGTTAGTGTCAAATTGATTAAAGCTTTACTATGTTTACAGTGATTTGTTAAAATATCCTTCTCATCAGAGGTCTCAAATAATTATCGCTACAGTTATTTTTGGAAAAAAATTAACTTGATTCATCAAAATTTATTGATTTTTTTTATTGTCTATTGCATATTATTGTCATGCACCAAAAATAATTTTTACCGTTATTCATCATGACGGTACCCCCATTGCCACTCTCTTTTAGCTGTTGATCATGATCTATAATGACTATTTATTGAACAGTGCAGCAGAATCTTGAAAAAAGTATCTTTCTTCTCAAATTATTTTTCGAGAGAGTAAATGTCCTTTTTAGTCATGTTAGTGCACTGAATATACAAACTAAAATGTGAAATCTGTTCTGAATTTCACATTTCTCTCTCACTAAAAACCTTTAATTCATTTTGTTTGGGATAATAATGCATGATCTCATGATTCTTCATGAACAGTTTCCCCATGTAAAAATTAGTGAGAAATATGACTAGAAACCAATGACAACAAAACACTTCATTGTACATGTACCTTAAAATGAAAACTGATTTCGGCTAAAGAATCTGATTACAACAACAACAGAATGTTTTGAATGAGACAATTATTGGTCTTAAGATCAGTAGACCCAAATCAAAGAGCAATTGAACCTGACAAATATAATTTAAACATTTAACAGGCTATATTATTTGAACTTCGAATTATTTTTAATTATTGAATTTGCTTAATTTCTTATTCTGGAAATTTTTAATAAATTGCATGTTTATTCTGTACTTAAATGTTCTGTGCTGCGCACAACACTTTCTATTACAAAAGAAGATACATGTAGTAAATTTTCAATAGAATGTACTGTGCCGCGAAAAACACTATCTATACAAAATACATTGTATGAAAAGTGTTATGAACTGCTCAAAACATTATAATACCAAAGGCAAATAAACATGGAATTTATTAAAAATTTCAAGCACAAGAAATTATACAAATTCCATAATTAAAAATAATTCCAAGTTCAAATAATAGCCTGTTATTTGTAGTTAATATATGTACATTATAAGTTGACACACAAATTTAAGAAAATATTAATAATCCAATTCATGTGGCTTTGATTTTATGTGTATATATGTTTAGATAAGTTTAATGGTCTAAATCTCTTTTTTTTTCAGTGAGTGAAACATGTCTTTAATCAGGTCTGTGGTTGGTGGATTTAGAAGGGGATATACCTGCCTATTTATACCGTCAGGTAAATTTTTCTAAATAAACCTTAATAATAGTTGATATAAGTATATGAATCTATCTATTCTGCTAACAGTTATAATGAACTAAGCCTATGGGAAATTACTCAACTCAAAATATTGCCAATATTGAAAGGGCATGAATAAGGTATTTTTTCTAAGATCTATGACATCACTGTAAAAGCAAATATTTAAAATTGAAGTTATCTCCCCCCATATACAACTACTATTATGGTAAAAAAGAAGATATCTTTGTTTGACAGTATTGCCTTTCAATACTTAATGCAATGCAATGCCTTTATTAATTTTAAGTTCCCTCTACAAATGAATATTATCTTAAACCTTCAGTGCTCACAGCATTTGGATTGGTTCTTTTACGACCGCAAAATTAAAAAAATTTTGGTCGTATATCTATTGGTATCACATCGTCGTCCTTTCAAAGACTGATGATTTCTGGATAATTACTTAAGTATAAGTAAATAGAAATCAAAATTTTTTTATCATAAGGTTAATAACCACTAAAGGAAGGTTGGGATTGATTTTGGGGTTTTTGGTCCCAACAGTTTAGAAACAAGGGGCCCAAAAGGGGTCAAAATAAGTATTTTTCTAGTTTCCAGACAATAACTTGTGTGTAAGTGTATGGATCTTTCTGAAATTGTACCACAAGGTTCCATTCCCCAAAAGGAAGGTTGGGATTGATTTTAGGGGTTATGGCCTAAACTGTTCAGGAATTAGGGACCAAAAACAATGTTTTTCTAATACTTTGTATAAATTGCTTATTTCTTGACCAATTTCAATGGGGTTTTATTTTATAATTCTTGGGGTTCTTAAACATGATGATTCTAACCGTGTAGTAAGTTTTTATACGACCGCAAAAATTAAAAAAATTTTGGTCGTATATTGGTATCATGTCGTCAGTCAGGGGTACTACTTGTACAAGTGTATTTTATTTACTTGAAGAAGTAAAAAAAAATATACACATATAAGTAAATTTGTAGGATACTTATACAAGTGAATTTTATTTACTTGTATAGGTAAAAAAAAAATTGGCTTAGTTATGTCCCTTAGGCATTCAGATTTTTTTACTTGTATAAGTAAAAAAATCATGCTTTCTTCTTTTCTTGAATTCTTAAGATTTCTTTGCTCTAATAGAATTTTAAATTGTGTACCCTTTACAGATGTCTTTACTAATCATTTAAGTGTAATTTCATGGACAATGAAAATCCCATTTGTCTGTTATCTTCATAACACTGCTCATTTACAAGCCCCAAAGGAGCAATTTTTGATTGCCTTGCGCAAATATACAAGATCTTTGCTCAATCAGTTTCTTTGATGAATTAATGAGATGAAACATTGAACTTTAATGAAAAAATTTGAGCAAACCTGGGAAAAATCATTAAAGGCATGATTTTACATCTCAAAACTTGAGGATTTTTGTGGGATTATAAGAAAAATTTACTTATACAAGTAATTTTTTTAGAAAATTAAGGGGAGATTATTCAAACATTATTTATTTACTTATATGTGTATATTTTTTTTTACTTCTTCAAGTAAATAAAATACACTTGTACAAGTAGTACCCCTGACTGGTCGTCATTGTCAGCGTTGTCCGAAGACGGATTGTTTCCGGATAATAACTTTTGAATATTAAAGTGAAAGGAAATCAATAAAAAAATTTAACACAATGTTTAATACCATAAGTAGAAGGTTGGGATTTATTTTAAGGAGTTATTGGGCAAACAGTCTAGAAATTAAAGGTCAAAAAGGGGTCAAAAGCAAGCATTTTTCTATTTTCAAGACAATAACTTGTGTGTAACTGTATGGATCTCTCTGACATTGTACCGAAAGTTTCCATATAACACAGGGAAGGCTGGGATTCAGTTTGGGGTTAATTTTCCCCAATATGTAGGAATAAGGGGCCAAAAAAGGACCAAAAAGCAGCATTTTTCTAGTTTACAGTCTTTACGATGAAATGTAAAATCTACAGGCCCGGAGCTCAATTTTTGAAAAATTTTAGTTAGATTCTGTTGGCCTGTAGATATGATTTTTACAGGCCCAAGAGCAATTTTACAAGCCTGGGCTGCCTGGGCTGCCACTCAGTGTGAAGACTGAGTTTACAGACAATAACTTGTGTTTAAGTGTATGGATCTCTATACATTTTTACAAGAAGTTTCAATACCACTAAAGGAAGGTTTGGATTGATTTTTTGGGGTTATGGTCCCAATAGTTAAGGAATTAGGGGCCCAAAATAATCATTTTTGTAGTTTTCAAACAGTAAATTATGTTAAAGTGTATGAATCTCTCTGAAATTAAACCACAAGTTTCCATACCATAAAGGGATGGTTAGTATTGACTTTGGGGGTTATGGCTCAAAATGTTTCGGAATAAGGGGCTTAAAAACGAAAAAAAAAGGTATTTCTGGTCAATGGACAATTATTTAAAAGACAATTTAAAAGCAGTGTAAGGGAGGTAATTCTAATTCATTTAATATACAATGTTGGGTATGTTTCGGATTTACCTCCCTTACACTACTTGTATATTATGTATAAAGAAATGTCAGGTTTTGAACTAATTGCAAAAAAAAGGGGGATGGTAGTTGTATTCAATTTTTTTTTCTTCAAATTTCTCAAATTCCAAATTTTTTAAAAGTTTAAAGAAGAAATCTTTAATTGCACAATATTGCGCAATATATTTGTAAGATCTTGACATTTGTTTTATGTCAGAAACTCATATTATATCAAATATTTGATCGCAATCCAAATTCAGAGCTGTATCAAGCTTGAATGTTGTGCCCATACTTGCCTCAACTGTTCATGATTTGACTTTTGCAGTCCTATAAAGCTGCGCCCTGTGGAGCACATGGAATTTGGTCCCTGTTTTTAAATTGGTCCACATGAGGTCCAAAGGGTCCAAAATTAAACTTTGTTTGATTTCATTAAAAATTGAATAATTGATATTCTTTGATATGCTGAATCTAACCGTGTATTTAGATTTTTAATTTTGGGTCGTTTCCAAATTGGTCTACATTAGGGGCCAAAATAAAACTTAGTTTGATTTTAACTAAGAATGAGTTCTTGGGGTTCATTGATAATGTACATGTATGCTGAATCTAAACATGTATTTAGATATTTGATTATGGGTCAAGTTTTAAAGTTGGTCCAAAATGGGGTCCAAAATCAAACTTTCTTTCATTTCAACAAATATTGAATGTATGGGGTTCTTTGATATGCTAAATCTAACCATGTATTTATATTTTTGTTTTTGGACCCTGTTATCAAATTGGTCCACATTGAGGTCAAAAGGGTCCAAAATTAAACTTTGTTTGATTTCATCAAAAATTTAATTCTTGGGATTCTTTGATGTGCTGAATCAATCCATGGCCATGTATTTAGATTTTGGTTATTGGGCCAAAATAGGTAAATTCAAATATTTTTGAGTTCATTAGACCACAATCATTCTGTGTCAGAAACCTATGCTGTGTCAACTATTTAATGACAATCCATATTCAGAGCTGTATCAAGCTTGAATGTTGTGTCCATACTTGCCCCAACTGTTCAGGGTTTAACCTCTGCAGTTGTATTAAGCTGCAACCTGCGGAACATGTTTTTTTTTCCAAATAATTACACTCAATAGAATTTCTCCCTAACTTTTCTTTCTGACCCTTGAAAATTGGCACCACTTAGTGTGAATTCACAAGAAAACATTGATTTACCAACATGCCCTAAGCTCTGAAAATGAACACATTTTCATGGATTATGACTGCTCTGACATACTGGGATGATATTGTAGTGCATAGAGCTCTAGTCCTCTTGTACCAGGATGTCTTGAAATGGAATAGAAACATGTTTTTATCCAGACAATATGCCATAACACTTAAAAAGTATACATTGTACTTAGAATACAGCCATAATTTTATATATTATCCTGGTCAATACTTTGTATGTAAGTCATTTCACTAAGCTTTCCTAGCATTGAATTGCAAATATGTTGTGGTATTATTTTGATTAATCAGTAATATTTTTTATATATTTATTTAGTTCAGAGACAGAATACCAATGTAAGAAGTTGTCATAAGTTTCCAACCGATGAACCATCCAGTACCATACCACAGAAATCAGATGGAATTGTTGATGAAGAGATACTGGATTTTTTAAATGATGAGGAATTCTTTGCTAGATATACAGACGAAGAATCAATATCACAAAGCCAATCAGCTTCCAATACACTGGACTTAAATAAGTAATTCTTTAGGCTTGTACTTTTTCTGTTGTCCAAAATTTCAAGACTTTAAGTTCAAAAATTATTGCGATTTTTTTGATTATTGTGAAAAATGTGATAGGGTTACAAACGCAATAATTTAAACTCGCATTTTGAAATTTTGTATATGAATTAAACAGATTTTTTCTCAAAATTGCAAAAATTGAAATCGCATTTAGTCTAAAAATGAGAAAATCACAATAATAACTGCATGCAATAATTTCGGAATTTACAGTATACTAAATTATTAAATATATATGTGTAATTCATCATGTAAGTAATTTATAGACATCAAGAACTTTGTCAAATTCTTTATGCACAGAAAGTTTCACAGTGAACAATAAATAGCATATATAAAGAAATTTTTGTTTGAAAAACAAGTCAATAATTTTCTAAATGGAAAATATACAGGAAAATAAGGCAAATTTTGCCAATATGTTTAAGACAAACATCCAATTTTAATTCAATGTGTTTAACTCAGACCAAATTGAACAATGATTTCAAGTTTTTCTGTCAAAAGTACATGTAGGACAAAACAAAAATTAGTAGGATGATATACATGTAGCCCATGTCACCTTTTATAACAACAAACAAATATGTGCACAATTTTAATCTAATTTTTAATCATCATCTAATTAAATAAATAAAAATGTCATGTGTTTGCAATAATTATATATCTGAACTTCTTGACCTTAAACACACACTTTTACATTTATAGTTTGAATAAACGAGTATGAAGTAACATATGTTATATATTTTTTTATTGTAGCTCTACTGAATTGTTCCCAAATGCTACACATATGGACATGTTAGTGGATGGAGTACCATTTAAGGAAATACCCATTGTTAATATTAAAGCCACAAGCAATAACACTTTAATGGCTCTTGTTAAAGATAGTAAGGATTTGGTACTTTAATTAGAGTTTAAGTTACAAATTCCCTTTCTTTCCATTTGCTTCTAACACATAAAATAAGAAGATGTGGTATGATTGCCAATGAGACAACTCTCCACAAGAGACCAAAATGACACAGAAATTAACAACAATAGGTCACCGTATGGCCATCAACAATGACCAAAGCCCATACCGCATAGTCAGCTATAAAAGGCCTCGATATGACATGTACAATGTAAAACAATTCAAAGGAGAAAACTAACAGCCTTATTTATGTAAAAAAAATGTCTAAGAAATATCAAGTGACCGGTATGTCAAAGTATCTTTTAAAAATATGATTACTAAAATAAAAGCATAAATGTTAAGTTTTGAAAACCTCTATGGGGTATCTACTGTGTAGAAACATTTGTATGCACAATTTTTTTTCAATATTTCATGATTAAAAAAGACAAATGTGTGTATATATAAAAATAAGATATCATATGACTGCCAATGAGACAATTCTCTAATAGAGACTACATAATAAAAATGCTAGTAACTAAATAGGTCACCATATGGCCAATTAATAATGAAGAAAACTACCAAAATGACAATTATAAAATGGAAAAAAAAGAAAACTAACTGCCTGAGTTTTGACATAATAGTAAATGAAGAAAAATCAAATATCATATGATAGGCAGCAAAAAAATACAACCACTGAATTACCGTCTCCAAACTTGGAACAGACACAAACAGAGTATGGCGTAGATAATCATGTGCAATTTTTCAGTAAATTGTAAACAAGGCTTTAAACAGGACACGATAATGTAACTTATCAGAAAAAATGAGAGGTAGAACTTTTCTATTGATCAAAAATTACTTTTCTTTTTCAAAAGTGGTTTTCAGATAAAACATTACACACTGAGATTTATACACTTAACACACACACTTATGATTACTAATTACACATTTAGATTTAGAAAAAGTCAATATACACACAGAGAATAAACATATGCACTGTGAATAAAAATAACACATTTAGATTTTTTTTTAAAAGAGGAAAATACACACAGATTTTATTAATCTCTTCTGTTATTTAAAAAAATTAGCTTAAAATATAGTTTTGACAAGAACAGCTTGCCATACTTTAATATTTGTTTTCAAGTTTATAAGTTTTTCAGTATGTTTTAAAGTCTTGGGTTCTTGTCAACAGTATTTTTTCTTTATTGACAATTCTTTTCTATTTTTAGACAAAGTAGTGACATGCTCAACTGGTGTAAGTATCAACATGTAATAATAAGTCTATGTTTTTAACAATCAAACAATGATATGTAAAATTTGAGAGAAGAAATAGCTACATTTTAACATATTTTATGTGGTATATCATAATCAATTTTTACTAAAAAACTATTTTTAACACCAAAGAAGAGAAACCATCAACCTAGAATTAAATAAAAAGAGTAGACCTGATAATTGCCAATGCATTTAACGTGTTAATGAATAATGTGGTCCAGATATAAAACTATTAAGTTTAAGGAAAAATAATGTACAGTTTGTCAGAATTCACCTTTATAAACACTTAATTTACCAATATTTTTTTTTTTTGATTGGCAATACTATTGCACATTGATTTAAGATTGCAGTGTAATTTTGTAAATGAATCTTTATGATGAATGGCATGTTTTATTTTGTAGGGTAGTGTGGGTTTTAAAAATAAGAATAAATCTAGCACAGTGGCAGCACAGACTGTAGGCTTTGATATAGCACAGGTAGGTTTTATAATTGATATGCTTATAAACACAAAACTCTGATTTAATATAGAAATTTTGGTATCCACACTTCTACAGTTCTTGAGTTATGTCCCATTATAACATTATATGCCAGAGGGGGCATCATCGTGTCCTATTGACACATTCCCCATTTATTTTATCAAATAATGAGATAAAGTATGATTGCCAATGAAACAAGTATCCACCACAGATCAAATCATCCCAAAAACTCAGATTTGTTGGCATAATTTGACCTTCTGTCAATTCAGAAATTATGAATGCATTTATTATTGTGAATCAATAAAACTGAAAAATGTGATGTCTAATTAATATGATTGCAAATATTTTGTGAAGGAAAATCACTACTGAATTTATGAGTGCAGGTATTATTGCAAATCTGATATTGTCACATTTTTTAAATTAATAAAAGCACCACAAAAATGTCTTTGACTTATATGTATTTCAAAATATTACAAAAAAAGCAATATCTTGATAAATAGGAAAAATGCATTTATTTATAACATAATAAGTGGCTTTATGATGGATAATATAGACTCTTTGTTTTGGTAAAATTATAAATCTTTTTATTATTTCAGAAAGCATTATTCCATAACATCAAAAATGTTCGAATTTGTGTACGAGGCTTCAGTCAAGGCAGATTGGTAAGTATTTACTAAAAACACAGCTTAAACTATAATTACTCCTTTTTACAGCATATACAACTAATTAGATTACAAACTTTAATGGTTTATAGGTGCCAGGTACATAAATGTTTTTTCAAAAAAATAAAAAATCTGTAATGTAGCTTAATTGCTTATTTAAGCTACATACAGATTTTTTTATTTTTCGAAAAAATACTTCTGATAAGAATGACTTCATTTTTAATCTGCAACTAAACAATGGTGAAACTAAACACCTATTTTCTAATACTTATGATTTCAATTGGGGTTAGTCCAGTCAATTTAGCATAAATTTGACCCTGAAGATTTTTAAGCTTTAATCTTTAGCATTATACCCCAAATATACACAGAAAAAAATCTCATAAAACCTTACTTGAGGAAGACTAAAAAAATCACCATTTAAAATTCCTATGGAGATTTGCATTGATAACTCTGCAAAAAAAGGCAGAAATATCAATAAAAATTGATACAAAATTGTAACTTTACTGCTTCTATTCATCAGAATGTATTGATTCTTGATATTTAAGTCGTCATTTGAGTATAACAAACAACTCTCAAGGTGTTTTCATATCTTTTATCAAGCTACAACCAACCTAGATTTCGTAATTCATTAGTTGACCATTGATTGAATTTTTATAAGACCGCAAAAAATTTTAATTTTTCGTCGTATATTGCTATCACGTTGGCGTCGTCTGCGTCGTCTTGGGTCGTCGTCGTCCGAATACTTTTAGTTTTCACACTCTTACTTTAGTAAAAGTGAATAGAAATCAATGAAATTTAAACACAATGTTAATGACTACAAAAGGAAGGTTGGTATTGATTTTGGGAGTTTAGGTCCCAACAGTTTAGGAATTAGGGGCCAAAAAGGGACCCAAATAAGCATTTTTCTTGGTTTTCGCACCATAACGTTAGTATAAGTAAATAGAAATCTATGAAATTTAAACACAAGGTTTATGACCATAAAAGGAAGGTTGGTATTGATTTTGGGAGTTTTGGTCCCAACAGAATAAGGGGCCCAAAGGGTCCAAAATTAAACTTTGTTTGATTTCATCAAAATTGAATAATTGGGGTTCTTTGATATGCCGAATCTAACTGTCATGACTGTGTATGTAGATTCTTAACTTTTGGTCCCGTTTTCAAATTGGTCTACATTAAGGTCCAAAGGGTCCAAAATTAAACTTAGTTTGATTTTGACAAAAAATGAATCAGTTAGGTTCTTTGATATGCTGAATCTAAAAATGTACTTAGATTCTTGATTATTGGCCCAGTTTTCAAGTTGGTCCAAATCGGGGTCCAAAATTAAACTTTGTTTGATTTCATCAAAAATTGAATAAATGGGGTTCTTTGATATACCAAATCTAACTGTGTATGTAGATTCTTCATTTTTGGTCCAGTTTTCAAATTGGTCTACACTAAAGTTCAAAGGGTCCAAAATTAAACTTAGTCTGATTTTAACAAAAATTGAAATCTTGGGGTTCTTTGATATGCTGAATCCAAAAATGTACTTAGATTTTTTATTATGGGCCCAGTTTTCAAGTTGGTCCAAATCAGGATCTAAAATTATTATATTAAGTATTGTGCAATAGCAAGTCTTTTCAATTGCACAGTATTGCGCAATGGCAAGAAATATCTAATTGCACAATATTGTGAAATAGCAAATTTTTTTTTAATTAGAGTTATCTTTCTTTGTCCAGAATAGTAAGCAAGAAATATCTAATTGCAAAATATTGTGCAATAGCAAGATTTTTTTTTAATTGGAGTTATCTTTCTTTGTCCAGAATAGTAGTTGAATCAACTTAAATCATTGTTGTATACAATATACAATGTATATTCACTTTTTACTACCAACTGATAAATTAAAATAATCTTTTCCATTCAGTGATAACAAGCAGTTTTTTACATCTTAATATTTTATGATGTATTTAAATGAGTAGTTATTGTTGCAAACTCCATTAGAAATTTTAATTGAGATAAGTTTTGGAATAAGGGAAAGGGGGATGTGATTAAAAAAATTGGGTTCAATTTTTCTCATTTGAAATTTCATAAATAAAAAAGAAAATTTCTTCAAACATTTTTTTGAGAGGATTAATATTTAACAGCATAGTGAATTGCTCTAAGAGAAAACAAAAATTTTAAGTTCATTAGAACACATTCATTCTGTGTCAGAAACCTATGCTGTGTCAACTATTTAATCACAATCCAAATTTAGAGCTGAATCCAGCTTGAATGTTGTGTCCATACTTGCCCAAACCCTTCAGGGTTCAACCTCTGCGGTCGTATAAAGCTACGCCCTGCGGAGCATCTGGTTTATTATTGGCCCAGTTTTCAAGTTTGTCCAAATCGGGGTCCAAAATTAAACTTTGTTTGATTTCATCAAAAATTGAATAATTGGGGTTCTTTGATATGCCAAATCTTACTGTGTATGTAGATTCTTAATTTTTGGTCCCGTTATCAAATTGGTCTACATTAAAGTCCAAAGGGTCCAAAATTAAACTAAGTTTGATTTTAACAAAAATTGAATTCTTGGGCTTTTTTGATATGCTGAATCTAAACATGTACTTAGATTTTTGATTATGGGCCCAGTTTTCAAGTTGGTTCAAATCAGGATCCAAAATTATTATATTAAGTTTTGTGCAATAGCAAGAAATTTTCAATTGCACAGTATTCACCAATAGCAAGAAATCTTCAATTGCACAGTATTGTGCAATAGCAAGAAATTTTCAATTGCACAGTATTGTGCAATAGCAAGAAATCTTCAATTGCACAGTATTGTGCAATAGCAAATATTTTCAATTACTCAGTATTGCGCAATAGCAAGAAATATCTAATTGCAATTTCAATTGGAGTTATCTTTCTTTGTCCAGAATAGTAGTCGAATCAACTTAAATCTTTGTTTTATACAATATACAATGTATATTCACTTTTTCTACCAACTGATAAATTAAAACAATCTTTACCATTCAGTGATAACAAGCACTTTATTTTACATTTTAATATTTTATGATGTATTTAAATGAGTAGTTATTGTTGCAAACTCCAGTAGAAATTTGAATTAAGATCAGTTTTGGAAAAAGGGAAAGGGGGATGTGAAAACAAATGGGGGTGGGGGGTTAAATTTTTCTCATTTCAGATTTCATAAATAAAAAGAAAATTTCTTCAAACATTTTTTTGAGAGGATTAATATTCAACAGCATAGTGAATGGCTCAAAGGCAAAAAAAATATTTTAAGTTCATTAGACCACATTCATTCTGTGTCAGAAACCTATGCTGTGTCAACTATTTAATCACAATCCAAATTTAGAGCTGAATCCAGCTTGAATGTTGTGTCCATACTTGCCCCAACCGTTCAGGGTTCAACCTCTGCGGTCGTATAAAGCTGCACCCTGCGGAGCATCTGGTTCAACATGTCAGGGTAAAGAAACTCAAATTAATGAAAAATAATTAAGCATGTATTTTTCTTTTTGTGGTTTAAAGTTTCTTTAAACAAATAAGATGCTGAAAAAATATAATATACAGATATAAACAATACCAAATTTTCACATTAATTTTTCAAAATGGTCACAAAGCCACAAATTTGCAATTTCTTTAATGAAAAATACCCATAACACTTCGGTTTTGTACATTTCATGAGCAGAAGATTATATAATTAAGTCAAAGACGAACTTATAACCCCATCAAAGCATCATACTTTACATACATTTAAAGAAAATCAACCAAAAACTGACCAAAAAAAACCCTCATTTTGTGGAGTTATCTCCCATTCCAAAGTTATTCCATAGGAAATTAAAAATGCTGATTTTGAGTTTTCCTCAAGTAAGATTTGATGGGACATTTTTCTGTGTATATTAAGGGCTTAATGCTATAGATAAGAACTAAAACATTTTCTGTTGCAATTAGTTTGAGGTTAAATCTTAGTTTGACTGGACTAGGTGTACTTATTACGACAGCCTGTGCATTCTTATTGTTTATATAAAGAGTATAATTTTCCCCTATCAGTGTTGATTGTTCAATCATTTCCCTTTTTGTACTCATTAGGTTTAAGCCAAACAACAATCAAACAATTCCTATATTTTTTTCAATAACTAAGTATACACACTGTACTCTTAAAAGCTATCTAAAATCATTTTGAATTTTTTTCTCTTCAATTCACAGCCTGCAATAAAAGCCTTAGAGACTGCTGGGTTGAATATTGTTTCTATAACTGATACAACAAGACTAGCATTTAATGGCTGTAAACCAAGAAAGGCAAGAAGAATGTGATTCTATGGTAAGTAATTAAAGTTATAGAACGAATTCTTCCAGTGAAGTACATGATTTCATAGGGGTACATGTAGAGATATCTATTTGGAGATCCAAAGGCACCTCTACTCAAGTTTTGATAGAAAATTGTTGAAATACACCTGAACAAGCATAGAAAAATAGAAATTAAAACTTATGCATGTAATTGGGAAGATTGAATATACAATAATTGAATAAGGTCAAGATGTCATTGGTAAAAAACATGCTCTAAACTGATCATTAAGTTTTAGCATTCAGAATATAAAAGGTGCAATTTCCTTGAAGCCGCTCAATATGACGAATTAAAAAAAAATAATCACAAAACGTTCACTTCCTCATATAAGGCTACGTGATATGACATTTGTCTGTAGAAATTATATTTTCCTTTGATTTGCATTAGGGATCAATTTTTGTTTTGTTTTGTGATTTTTTGCTTATTTTGTGTAATTGTTGAATCAGATGCCTAAAAAATGGATCAATATGGAGCAAGAAAGTTTCAAACAACTAATCTCTTGAATATACATTAGAAGAAATGAAATCTGACACAAACTAAATGCCATATTCCGTCAACAGTGTATTTACCTCCTCCAGAGTCCAATTTGATACGAAAATGATATTGAAAATAAATGTGAAAATCCATTTCATTTGCCTGCCATTTTGAAGTTGTTTTTTATTATGTATTATATATTAATAAGACTTTTGTTTTTCTTTACAGATGGACACAAGTTTGTGCTGACCAGATCAAAGAATAGATGTGTATTATGAAATTGAATAAAATGTATTTTTCTCTTTTTTCTTTTCTGAATATGGATTGATATTAAACCACTAAAAAGATTGTATGAAATGCAACCAAAACCATATGATACTGATAAATAAAAAGCAAGCTTTTCCTTTCAGTGCTTATAGGACCAATTTGATAAAGGACCTTGTCATTTAATTCAGGCTTTTTGTTATGTTTTCTCTATGAAATTTGATATTGTCTCGATCTATTACTTCCGCATGTCTTGAAAGTTTTATCAGATAATCATATCATTCAAAGACAATTGGCTGTTTCAGAATCTAAAGGACTATGGGTAATTTCATTGTTCGTACCCCAAAATGAAAATAACGTCACGGCATTGGTTAAATTTTCATTGTTTTGGACGTTTTCAACCAATCACAACGTTTTGGTGTACACTTTTGAAAATATTACCCAGAATGCATTAGATTTCGATTTAAATGTTTGCCTGGTCTCGTCTTTTGAGAAGTGTTGGAAGTATCTATCCCTATTATTTGCTTATTGGATAGACATGAGAGATAAACATGCACTTACAGTTTCATGAGTGAGAAGCTATTATTGCATGATATCAATTAGACTTATTTAATTTCAATATACTGTGGAATCGTTAATAGTTGTGGGAAACAAATTTTCGTGAATTTCGTTGGTATAGATATACCTCAAAGTACCAATTATCTATAGGATTGTACGAAGACTTTAGTAAATCCAGGAAATCAAATATCATTGAAAATACATTATTCCTGAATCAATGAAAAATCTTACCGATGAACATAATTGAATGCACAGTAATATCAAGAAAAGATTTGAAAGTTATGTAACACATGATAGGATTGGCCAACTAAAATAACATTACTTTTATCTGGGAACAGTATATCTAACGTTAACATATATGTTCCTGCTTTTATCATAAAGTTTATTGTACTCGTAGAAAAATCTTTTCAAGTGACAAATAGATAACAGGATGCAACAATAAGAGAGTTCTGAATACGGATGACTATTGTCAATTTGATGTCCATAAAAAAGCCTGAAGATAACAAACTTGAAAATAAACTGACAACTCAATACCGAGATAGAACAAAGGACCAACAACAGGTTACAAAACACTAAAGACTGAGCAACACGAACACCACCAAAACTAGGTGATCTGAAGGGTAGGTAGATCCTGCTCCACTAACGTAAGATAACATGAGAGGATAAGGTGGTCGGGATGGTGGTAACGATATTGGAACATATCTCATGTCATCTGTGAAACAGATAATTTTTGACAGTCGACCAACACATATGATTCAGTAGAGGTTCTACTGAACCCTGGTACTCGACTGTGACTGCTGCTTTCAGTATAAAAGTGAAATGTAGATTGCCAAAAACTACGTTCAATTATAATGTAGGCACTGGCTACGGTTACATGGAAATGTAACAATAATAAAAATATTATTGTTACATTGGAGACTAATTGCCGGAATGCAAAGTTGGGTGAGGAACCGATTAATTACAAATGTAACAATAATTACTGAGGCTACGGTTACATTACGTTATTGATACATGAAAAACAGCAATGTACGCTAGATTGATTAAACTTAAATCTTTTATAGTTGTATTGCTTCATTCTTTCATATATGTTGAGTACTAAACAATACTTGTAATTTAATACTGATAAATAATAAACTATATTTAATTTATTATTCAACAAATGGTGTACAACTTGAATAGTTTTACTACGTATTAATCAGTTAATGGTTTTGATGTTCTTAAAAATACTACTTAAGATTAGGTGTGTGACTGTCAAAGGCGAAAAATATAGTTCAATGGTTTCACTTTTTTAAAGTATTTAACTGCACACCTACTCTTATTACTCTCATTATACTTTGGACCAATTTTGTTTACGGTGAAAAAATAAAACTTGGGATGCGTTTTAAACGAAACTGAAACAATATCAAGACATACATTTCATACAGCTTAATTTATAACTTGACGCAAATTGATAATCAAAAGCAAAGTTTGCTAACTGTAACTTAAATACTAAGAAATTCTGTATGTACACGTATCCGTGGAGGACGTAATTTCGTTCATCAAAAATGTGTCGGACTTTAAAAACAACTTACTGGATTTGTAGAAATTGTCATTGTAAATAAAAAATTACAGTAAATAAATTGTATGTTATAAATGTATGTAATAAATGTCCTCAACTTTTATAATTTAGTACATATTACTAGTCCCATCGTACATTGCTTTTTTTCATGTAACAATAACGCAATGTAACCGTAGCCTCAATAGTTATTGTTACATTCGTAATTAAACAGGTCCTTACCCAACCATGCATTCCGGCATTTAGTCTCCAATGTAACAATAATATTTTTATTATTGTTACATTTCCATGTAACCGTAGCCAGTGCCTATAATGTATGTAGAACATTTTAAAATCGTACCGGTTTTTTTATATTGAAGAAGCTTATGTCCACGTTTCATAAAGACATAAATAAGTGCCAATTAATTCCAGAACATCAAAATTGAAAATGTTCGCTCTCAAACTGTACCATTGGCAGAACATGTCATTAGTTAATGCAAGGAATAGCTCGAGATGTATCTCATACAGCCCTTAATCAATAACTGAATTTTCGTAGACAGAAAGAGTTTAAAATAACTAGTGAGCTAGTGTTACCTACGAGTGTAGAACCTGGTTTATACATGATTATTTAGACATTTTAACTAAAATACGTTTTCGTTAATTGATTGACTATAGCAATACAAAAGATAAATTGCAGTCCATCATATTAAAATATTTTCCCTTATTTTCATACTATTTTCACATTTCTCGCCTGGTGTGAAAAAAACCGATTTCTAATGTCTCGAGAGAAAAAAATTATCTGCAAAAGAATGGCTAGCATTCAATTATGATGTGACATTTCTTGCTTTCTTTTAAAGTTCCTATTGTGATGTCATTAAAAAGGCGACCATGCCTTATGAAGTAGCATACACGGAACACAACTTTCTGCAAATGTTTGAACTGGAATGATAAACTTATTTTGAATATTGTTTAGCTTATCCTTCAAAAGATTTTTACTTTTTTTTTCTTCAAAATTTTAAGAATAGGTCATCTCGATTATTTTAATTGTATTTGCGGTCTCCCCTGTATATTCATATTCATCCAGCGTTTACATTTGATTTAGCTGCATATATATAAAAATAATTGGCATGTCCCAGAGTGGAATAGAGCCAGTAGAAAACAAAATAAGTTGTTACTCCAGGAAATGATCCGCCTTCCAAAATTTTCAAACAATTTTACACAAGCCCCACTAACCTACTATACTCAGCGTTTGCTACCTTAAGAGGAAAAAGATAACACGGGAAGTAATGCATTATCACGAAAACCCATGAGAGGAGGATATACACGGGAGTAACCAGTTTATAACCTTAGCACTAGATTTCTAACGTGAGCGTGTTTCAAATTCTTGAAAGGCAAAGATCCTTGTAGATAAACTACTTCACTGCATTTTGACATTTTATGACTTTGCACTGGATTCCTGCTGTGCCAATTCTGATTTCAAAATTTCCTTCAAAACCTACCATGTGTGTCTCCTGTCACATGATCATGCACTGTAGAAATCGGAAATACGTGATCAGCATGGGAACATGTTTTATTCCTTAAATTAAGTCAGAAGTATGTTTATACTTGCATTGCATATGCTGGATAATATGAAAATGTTACATTTAAATATTGAAACCTATTTTCCTTGGCATGTTAATATTTATTCACTTATTATTATCCTATGCAAACAGCTATGACGGAATATATGTTTGTGTTAACAGTTTTCTACCATCTTCATGTGCAGCTGTATGATCTAGTATCCAAAGAACAATTCAATATTCTATGTATACAAGGTATTCTACACACTGTGAGTCTGTTTTCAAAAATATTTATACTAACAATGAAATCAACGAACATCAACAAACATTTATTCAGATAAAATATTACATTTTGATTATCTTGTCTATATGCTGTAAATACAATATAAAACTAGGATGTTTAAAAACAAAAGGAAGAAAAATATAGTAAAATAGTAAAAACTATCACAGATGTAAAACACATTTGTATACAAAATCAATTATAAACATTAAATAGTGTTAAAACTATGTATATTAAGTAGATATGTACAAATGTTACTAAAAAGTACCAAGAAAATGCAATAATTGAACAGTCAACTATAAATGACAAAGGAACACTTCTGTATAATAAAGCTTGTGTATAAATATTTTACATTTCAAACAAATATAATATGTAGGAGAATAAATGCAATAAAAGTGTGTAATTATCCCAAAATGTATTTCCGTAAAAGATTTGAAAAGACATTTACGACAAAGAAAACCATACACATTTGTTGTATTTTTTTTTTAAACTCTTTATAAAATGTGTGCAGCAGTTGCAAAAAAAAAAAATCAGCCAAGACATGATCTAAAGTAGAACTACCCATATTGTCTTTGGACTCTTGATTAAATGTAAAGTTATCGAATAAACAGCCCAGTCATGTTTTGGCAAAACATTCTTAGCAAATATTGTTTGTGAAAAAAGACCCTAATGGAGACGAACATATCAACAATAATCACTCTAAAAAAGATATGGCAGTGTAAGGAAAAAAGGAAAAAATTATCAAATCTCCAATTTACATAAGACATGTTCGATCAAGGTGGTTACATTAGCTATAAATCTTGAAACCAAATATGAAATATTCCAGAATATATTTGCCATTATTGATCATTATTAACATCCTTCATCAAATGTCATTTATCTTACCATATTGCAATTAGGTATTCATACTTGGATGTCATGACACTTACTTTAATTGAAGCTAATATACAAAAATGTTTATGACTAACAATTGCAGCCAATTAGTACAATTGGGCAGATCTTACATAATAAACAGCTTCTTAGAAATATGTATTAATTGTCAAATCATAGTCTCTGTCAAATATCACTGATTGAACCAAGGAGTTCTTGTACACGTCCAACACGAGCAGCTAATAAAGTTACATCCATTGTTGTCTACAATAAAATGAACATATACACCTTAATATCATTGTACAAAAATGTACAAGTATACCTCAAATGAAGTATGCCTATGCCAATATAGTACGAGAAACAGAACTATTTAGCAAAATTGAACATGATATAATGGACCAAACAATGAGGTCAAGGTCAGATGAACCCTGCCTGACAACATGTACACCATGTAATCATTCATACAAATCTGCATACAAAATATGAAGCATCCAGGTATCCTTTCCTCTGAAATTGTACACAAATAATGTATACCGTGCCGGACCGCCACCCCGGATTGTCATCAATTTCTCGCATTCTGCGTCTTTCGTTGCTGGCCAGAGAAAATTTGTGAGCAAAATAATCAGCTGCTATGCATTGCTTTTTGTGTCTGATGCCTATTTATTATCATACACTGAGATATGGGGGTCTTATTTTATATGTTCGATAAGAAACTAAATGATACTAGTTGTCTTAACCACATAATTAAACAATATATAAACACTGGGATTTAGATTTAAAAAAATCTTATATAAACAATGTTTTTTTTAGAACAAATATCATTGAATTACACGAAATTTAATTGGGAGGCATGAAATCAAATATTAGTTTGTAATGATAAACTTCAAAATAAAGGAACATATTAAATTCTTTCTTGCATTTGCTTGATTATTTCAATGAGATTCAGGTTTTTTATATGACTTTCGAACACCGGTGTTCTACTTTTGCCTTTATTTATATAAGGAAAATAAACTCATCATAGATACCAGGATTGATTTTTGTATTTACGCAGACGCATGATTTGTCTACAAAAAACTCATCAGTAACGCTCGAATCAAAAAAGTTTAAAAGGCCAATTAAAGCACGAATTAAAGAGCATCGAGGATCAAAAGTTCTGCTAAGGTAATATATTCCTGAGTTAGAAAAGCCTTAATTATTTAAAAAATTCAAAGTTTTATAACAGTTAATTTATAATTATTACCATATCAATGAGAATTCATTTTAAACACAGACGTGCTGACTACTTGGTTGGTGTCAATTCATATGTTATGAAGTACATTGTACTATGCAGATATAGTGACTTAGATATACTAGCAGTGATTAGATTATAACACAATGGTGACTGCTGTACCCCCCTTTTTAAAATTTATTCCTAAAAGTCACACATCGTTGTCAATATAATACAACTGATGGGTTTAGCTAGCTACAAAACCAAGTTTAATCCACAATTTTCCACATAATCGGGAATATGACAATTGTTATCCATTCGTTATGATTTGTTATGAGCTTTTGATTTTGCAATTTGATTACGGACTTCCGTGTTTGATTTTCCTCAGAGTTCGGTATTTTAGTTATTTTACTTTTAAGTTCATGTTGGATAAACTACAAGAAACGTTTTCGATGTTTTATCTAAGCGGAATTAACTGTTAATATAAGAACCAACAATTTGTTATAAATGACAATGCCAACATGGATAACAAACATGAAATATAGGAATACGATTCAATATTTTTCTATGTATCCTGCAACTTTTATCTCTGGACTGATCACAACAAAAAGAGTATTTAATTATCACCATTTAAAACTAGACACAGTAAAAAATGAAAGCAACTTTTTGAATATAATTATTATGAGATTATATAGATAATTCAATCAATAAAACTGAGATCCTGAGTAAAATCAGCTTTATTCAATTTATCAAAATATGATACGTTTTGAAATTCACATATATCAATAGAATTAAGGAATGTACGTGCATACGTGCTATCCATTTTAATAAAGATATGTTGTACAATGAATCCAGTTTATGAAGGTAAAATAAGCATTAAAGGCAACAGTAGTATACCGCTGTTCAACAATGTTAATCTATGACGAATCTCATTGAAAAGATACAATAACTTAATTAGGAATTGCATGGAATCTAATATATTGGATGGCATATCTCATTTTTTTAACCGTGGAAATCAAAATTTCACTACAGCAAAGAGGAACCATTCGATTTATATATACAGAACAATTTAACAATTTATCTATAAAGTTAGGTTCTAGTTTGCTAAGCTGCACATGTGTTTACTGTCTAAACTTTTAAAAATTCATTTCTATCACACAATGCACTTCATTGCATTATTCTTATACATTTTGATTAAAATATCTAGTTCGTATATAATTCTATATATAAGTTTCAATAGATCATTTTTCATCAAACAATATTCTAACATCAACTATTAAACGGAAAGGTTTCAACATAAGTAAAGGCGACACACCAAGGCATTAAAGTATATATTTTTCATTTATTCTAAATGCATCTTAAATATGAAATTATCTTTTTTTGTGTTTTCACATGTATTCAATCATACATTTTTGTCATTTTTACATGTGATGTATAAGTACTATATCATCTGGGTTTTTTTTGTTCACACGTTTGTCAATACAATGTAATTTTATTCGAATGTCAAACAAATGAAAAATGAAACCAGGTTTTATCCACCATTTTCTACATAAGGAAATGTCTGTACTAAGTCAGGAATATGACAGTTGCTATCCGTTCGGTTTATGTATTTGAGCTTTTGATTTTGCCAGTGATTTGGTACTTCAGTATTTTTGTAATTCTACTTTTTAGTATAATTTTTTTATCCTTAAAGATATTTAATATTTACCCTCATCTTTCTGTCTGCATTGAATTCTTTTATCTTATTCTGAGCTTCTGCCATATGTTCATTCTTAGCTGCTGACCCTTTGACCCATGGATGTTGTAATGCTTGATCTACTATTATTCTTTTCGTAGGATCAACTTGTAGCATTTTGCTTATTAAATCCTACATAAAAGCCAGATCATTAGACATGTGAAATTGGAATGGTCTTTGTTCAAAATAATAAGTTATGCCATGGCTAAAAACGAATAAGATAAAAAGACAAAAATAATAACATACACAACATTGAAAACTAAAGATTTAGAAAACAAACCCACTCAAATCTGGGGGTGAACGCAGATGCTCCGGAAGGGTAAGCAGAGCCTGCTCCACATGTGATTAATTGAAACTGTATTTTGGATTTATACGTTCAAATGGTAAATCTTGATAATTAAAGTTATTGTACGAAACAAATTTAACAAAGAATTTGTCGAAATATTTGTGAGGAAATTAACTTCTATATCAAAGTTATATTTCAAACCTTAGCATTCCATGAGATACTGTCCCAGAATGGTGAATCAAAATGGTAATTCTCCTTTCAGTATTTGTTTATATATCTCTCTGTCGGAATCTCCATAAAATGGTCTATAACCACACAGTCTGAAAATGATAGTGAATAAAAAAAATCATTTTTCAGTCTAAAACTAGAACTACAAATGTTTACCCTTGACATGGTGGTATAAAAATGTCTTTATCTTTGCTTACACTGGAATTAAGAAACTTAAGGGATCAATTTATTGAGAAGGATCCTTTAAATTTGCATATTAGATTGTTAACAGCAATTATTCAACATATATGAAGATTTTATTTTCATAAGTTCGAATTAGTGATATTGAGTCGTCGAAAAAGGAAAAATATAATTTTCATGCACTTTTCAGTATTTTTTTAATTTGCCATGGCAGGTACCATGATGTATTTAAAATCAACCAATAACTTTATGAATTGCCAAAAAAATATGTTGTTGTGTGCGTTAAGAATAACACATATCATGTTTTGTTGTAGCTTTAATAAACATGTGGTTAACATCTTCAATCATACTTTAAAATGTATATGAGCACACCAAATGATATCTCATTCCTGTATTATTGTTAGTTACTGTATTGAAGCTAGTTAATTTAATTTTCTTACCTTATATATCTACTAAGTTCTATGTACAGTTTTCAATTCTATCAATATCGAGAGAAACAAAAAATTTCTATAGATTTCCAAAAAAAAAGTATAATCACAAAAATACTGAACTCCGAGGGAAACTCAAAACGAAAAGTCCATAATCAAATGGCAAAATCAAATGATGAAATACATCAAACGAATGGATAACAACTGTCATATTCCTGACTTGGTACAGGCATTTTTTGTAGGGGTAAAATTAAGGTAAATTCTCTTGACAAAAATAATTATTCATCTGCCGATTTTGGTCATTTGAATTCTTGGAAGATCTTCTCTTGCAGATTTTTTTTTTGCCTAAAAATGTCATTAAACTTTTAATGTTTTCATTATGATAGACAAAAATGAAGAAAAAAACATCATTTTTCATTTTGGGGAATAATTCATAAAGAAATCTATTATTGAAATTAGAACATCATATCATAGTTAATTGACGTGTTTCATAGAAGTTTGTAAAAACAGTGAAGCAGTTTGATTATGTTAAGAAGTTAGAGACGTTTTGATAATTTATATTTTAAATGACACAACAATTTAATACAATTTCAATAATAAGAAATATATAACTTACAAAATATAGATCATTACTCCACAACTCCAAATATCTACTGCTGGTGTATATGTTTTTCCTGTCAGTGATTCCGGTGCTGAAATTTCATGTAAAATTATCTTATGAAGATATTTCCATACATGAGCACATCCATATTTGTATATGTTTTCTGAGTATCTTGTTTACTTGAAATGAGTATATTATAAAAGGTGTCATTTCTTGCAACTATTTATATTTTATATTACATAAATCGTATATGTTCTGTTTACTCTTCCACCATTGCTTTTCCCCTAGTTATCTTCGTTAAATTTGCTTGAGTAGATTGTTATCCTATCCAGTCAATTTCACATAAATTGTCATTGCATATGAGAAAATTTTCATCTCTTTTTTACTTATGTACAAGCTTTAGTAACCATGTAACCTTAACCTTTACAAAATATTCTTTAAAAATAGCAAAATAAAAAACTAAATGGTGCTTTGAAACACCAAAGGATTATGTTTATGACCTAGAAACCTTTTACTGCAATGGAATGTAGATTTACATTTGTTATAACCTACAACTGTCAAATTCAATGGAATATTTTTTTCCCACCGTTTTTCGTATGAAACAGATGTGACGAACTATGATTTGGTGGTACATTTGTTTTACACTTTGCATGACAATGAATAATAATGTTGATACAAAACTTCAATGGAATACACAGGCTTCAGATATGACAGCATTGTGTAACGTAAAGTTCCTTACTCCTGTAAATATTACATACCACCGTAACCTGGCGTTCCACACACTGTATTCATCTGTACTTCATGGTCCAATATTTTAGATAATCCAAAGTCAGCTGTAAATTAATCACATTTCAAATAATATTTAAATATTAAAGGTCATATAGGCGATAGGCTTTCAAAATATAGTAAATATCTAATTTCTCAACAACAAGTTGAACAAAATCTCACCAACAGAGTTTGAAAATATGGTTGTTATATTTTCTTCTAGAATGTCTTGTGTGAACGTATCATTTTTGTAATTGACCGTAAAATAAAAAAACTTTGACATATCTGAATAAACCAAATATTAACCTTATTTTCACAGAAAATAAAGAAATAAACATTGCAAATCCTTGATTCCCAACTCCATAATGATTATACGTCAATTTCAAAGTTCATATAAAACACTTCAGAAGAAAATTTTACAAACAATTAAGATTGGCAATAATTATTGTCATATGCCTTTTTCAAATGTTTAATTGGTATCTACGTTTGATATTTTTGAATATAGATATTCAATGCTGCAAAAAACTGAAATTCGTATGCAATAACTTTTGAAGCCCATCGACGATATATAAACATTCAAAACTCATTACAATTAAATAAAATCTTTTATGTCCAAGCAATAAAATAATTAAAGATATATCTGCTCATGTATATCAAACGCAAATATCAGTTCGTGTTCACAGAGCACTGTGTGCCCCTCATGTACTTACATTTCCTTGTGAATTTTAAAAATAAAAACGGGTTAAACTTTAACCAAGCCTATATTTTCAACACTTAAAACTAAAGAGAACTTGTGTGGAAAAGTTTATATTTGATAACACAACTCCATGGTAAACCAATTTTAACCAAAACTTTAACCTGATTTGTAAAACCATAAAGTATCTGTCAAATACCTAACTTGACATATATCTTTAAATGTTCCACTCATAATACTAAGTACATATGTGCATTATAGGGTTTCAAGTAAATGTGATCCAAAGATCATGGTAGAGTTAATCAAATTTGTTTTCTGATACAGGAGGGACAATACAGAGCGAGGCATAGCACTTTTAACATTACTCACCGTACTTGAATGATCAAGGACACGCATATTATTTCATGTAATTTTTTCTGAAACTTTTGTTTTCTGTGGTTTCAAGAATACTCTAACTTTTAATTCAAATTAAAGGAAAGATAGAAAGTAGCGGTCTGAAGGATCCCAATAGTTCTGAAACACTACAACTCATCAATTTCAAGCAGGTGATTTAATATAAAGTCATTCTGTTCAGTATTTCAATAGAAAAATTTTACAGGAGTATTTGATGGACAAAAAACCAGACAGACAAGTGAACAATGTGAATGCAATTTTGTACTCACTCCGATAGTTAGGTTTCATATTTTAACATACCAATTTTGAGAGCTGAGTTTTCTGTGAGATCTTCATATAATAAGTTTTCAGGCTGAAAAAGACAATTAAATATTCAATTAATTTAAATTTAGGTTTTAATTATGATTTTTCCTGGGGAAATGTCTCGAATTCTATATCACAGACATGATATAGTATGGGTTCAAAATATTGAATATGACATGTCGGCTTTCACAAAAATTTAAGCTATTACTGTAACAGTCAGAACTCTACTTCGTCTACGAATTATACCACCTACTTCTTTCAATCAGGAAATTGAACCCAATGAAGAGAGGAATCACTGTCAATGAGGCTCTTGCAAACCAATAAATTTATTCATATTGCATTATTAGGATCCTTTTGATTTTTAAAAAAATGTATTGTATAAGACAAATGTGTTCATTATTAAGCATTCTCTCATGATTGTGGCCCATTATATGTTTCCTGTATTTAGAATTATTTAAAGTATCACGCTGCACAGATCGTGATACGGAAAAGAGATACAAATAATGGGTATTTTTGATAGGCTCTGATGTTATATTACGACATTTCTATGGTTATTCGTAAGGCCCTATTTGAGACTTTCAGAAGTAAAAATAATGTACACGTGCATTTAGGACCCACTAGACATTTTCAAGAGGTTGAAGACTAAATACCCGTAATCACTGACAAACAGAAAAAAATGCTTTTGTGCTATGTTTCAAAAAGTAAAATCTTGAACGGCTTTTGGTAATGCATTAAGGAGTTGTGAAAAATTAAATCACAAAAATACTGAACTCCGAGGAAAACTCAAAAAGGAAAGTCCCTGATAAAATGACAAAATCAAAAGCTCAAACACATCAAACGAATGGACAACAATTGTCATTTTGCTGACTTGGTACAGGCATTTTCTTATGTTGACAATGGTGGATAAAACCTGGTTTTAGAGCTAGCTAAACCTCTCACTTGTATGACAGGAGCATCAAAGTTTGTAAATGTGTCCGACTCCCTGCATTTTTAATGTATATTTCACGAATTTTAGTGTTCAAACATTGTAATGCACAAAGCTTCTTTAAATGCTTTCCAAACTCACTTACTCTATTGTTATGACTCATTACAAACATATTTCACTCGACCAATCTAATGGAATATGATGCGAGATTATGTATCACATATTTTTGTACAGTTTACTCAAACCTTCTTGAATGTAAAGTGTTTACGCGACATTTCAGTTGCAATCAGATAGTTGCTAATTTTTTAGATGTTCCATGAAAAGAAAAGTTGCCAGGGCCAGAAATCGAATGTATCTCCTTCCAATTACATGAGGATTCTTACCTTTAAATCTCTGTGCACCACTCCATTCTGGTGAAGATACTGAAAAAAAAGACAAGAAACCTTATAAAAAGCTGTTGGTTTATGTCCTCTAAGGCAGTTGATAAGTAAGTAAATATAAATTAAATTTCATATATCAAACACTACGCATTCACCAATCGTATACTATTGATGTCATGTTTTCTAAATTATGCCACACTTAATTTATAAAGACGATTCAGTTAAAATCACTTTTGGTTATAATTTTCACAATAAAAAGTGATGATTGCAGGTGGTTTATCATATATAAAAAAATATCTACCTTCATTAAAAGTTCCAGTATTTAACAGAGTCTAAAATAATAAGAGACGATCAATCAATCAGAATTAACTTGTGACTTGACTATCTGGATATAACTAAGCAGTCATCCGATTAGATTTCTCCAGGAGTACTTACATCAACAATCTGAAGTTGTTGAATGGTTCACTTGTATGAAGTACATGTGTTTGCGAGTAGCAGAAATCTATTAATGAAAGCGTCTGACTTATTCTATGGGTTTAACTTTAACATATATATTTTGTTTTTAATCTATATAATATGGAACAGACACAAGAAATTCATACTTATAAATCCTTCTGCCTAATATAATATCTTGGTATATGTATATAATGAAAATATAAGAAGCATGCATTTTAAACCAACAAGTATATTGCATATTTCAAACTACAAATGTAATGAAGAAAAGAAAGACAGAAGCAAAGCTTGGGAAATCATACTCTGTGAGGATGACATAGGTTTTTATGACGATGTCAATGATGATGATGGTCGTTGCTAATTTCATTAACACCTTATTTTAAAAGGCACAAGAAATCTGCATGACACTATATGTTTAACGGATATTCGTTTCTATCTTACGTGTACAGCAATCAGTATCTGTTTTACAGCAGCAGCTGCATCTTTCTCACAATAATTACCTCGTGTCACTATCCTAAAAAATATGATAACAAATATCAGAGTTCTATTGGATATTATATAATTATATAAAAAAAAATATATTTCATGTATAGAAAATATGGAGTAATGCCGCTTCTAAAATGCATCTATTGCTCAACTAGGTCCAAGCCGAAGACAACAATAACAACCCTAAAAAAAAATAAGATAACAAAAATACCAAATTCCAAGGAAAATTCAAAACGGAAAGGCCCTAATAAAATGGCAAAATCAAAAGCACAAACACATCATTGAATGCATCACGAATGGATAACAACTCAAACAATTCTAGTAAACGCTTTCAATATCTATAGTATCTGCAGTATTTTATCCGGTTATCATGAGGATTATGGAAATATAGGGAGCAATCATCGTATATTAATAAAATACATTTCTCACAAATAGATATATTTCAACCGTTTTTTTTTTATTTAACAAATACAGTTATGTTCAAGACCATATCCGTATATAAACCATACGTGCATGGTCAGACAATGAGTATATTGTACACGTTTAAAATAATTAACGGACCGGACCGATTGAGTTTATAATTCAAACAGGGTTTTTTCTCGGATTTTCATAAAAATCGCTTCTTTATGTCAAGGTCAAACCGAGACAGGCTACAGAGTTCATGTCAGTTAGTGGTACATTTAGTTAGAAATATTTTTTTTAATCCTGATTTTTTCGTCCAATTAGATATTTCTTGAATTTATCATTCCAAGTTGACATGTTGTCATTCGTAAAGAAACATGGATAATAACTATACACATAGTAAGGGGCCAGCTGAAGGATGCCTCCGAGTGAGGGAGTTTCTCGCTACATTGAAGACCTGTTGGTGACCTTCTGCTGTTGTCTTTTCTATGGTCGGGTTGTTGTCTCTTTGACACAATCCCCATTTCCATTTTCAATTCTACATGTATCGATGAATTATTAGGTAAATAATTATTGTCAAATAATCATACAACAATGATCACCAAATGATTTATGAACTCAAAATATGATTTTCATAAACCGATGTTTTTTTGCAAATCCAAGGACCTAATATACCGTATTAAAGGTTATCGTTTCAATGTTCATTATTTAATTAATAATTACCTTGAACATACACGTATGTTCGGACCATATGATTATATACGTATATGGTAATAACCGTACGTGTATGCTCCAAATACAAAGTTCTGGAAAAGTTACACAAAATCAGGCTATCTCACCTTTCAAGCAGTTCACCTCCTGTCACTAGCTCTAACACCAAATAAATGTGTTGTGGTGTTTCAAATATTTCTTTAAGTCTAATCTGAAGTATGAATAATATATATATTAAACAAACTATATCACAAATTTGGAATAAACGAATGTAGGACACTTGTTTTCAAAAATACGTTATTTTTTAGAATGTATTATTCATCGGTTTTATTTATAGCTACACAAGAATGCACATGCTGGAATTTCTCGACTGCTTTACTTATCATGATTGAATTCATGTTGAAAGTGTGTAATATGAAGGTTTTTCTATAAGTTTCAAGTTTAATTAACGTTATAAATGATCAACATAAAAGGAGTCAAGGTCAGATGAACCATAACCAGACAGACATGTACACCTAATAATTATGTATGCATCAAATATAGTTACCTTTTGCTGAAAGAATTTGATAAACAGACAAAACCATGAAAAGTTGAACGGACCAATAAATCATGAAAATCAGGTCAAGGTCAAATGAATCAAGCAAGACTAGTATATACAAGTAATAATCATTTTAGCACCAAATTTATAGTTGGCCTATTGCTGATAGTATCTGGCAAGTAAACCAAATCAGAAAAAAAATTAATCAAACAACCATAACAATGAAGTCAATGTTATATGAAACCTGCCAGTCAGATATGTACACTCAATTATTTCAAACATCAAATATCGTTGACATATTGCTAATAGTTAAGACAGCTAGACAAAATCAGAAACAAATTGTATTGACCAATGAATCATGCAATCGAGGTCAAGATCAGATGAAACCGGCCAGACAGACATATGTTCATCTTACAATCAATAAATCCAAACATAGATGACAAAATTTGATAACAAATGTCAAATAAGATTGTTCTAACAATTTATACTGGAAATTTAAATATCACAATTTTAAATAGAGAATAACGTTACCTCGATTGAAATAAATCACCAATATCTAAACTGATGAAGAATTTCTTTCTGGAAATAGTATAATCATAAATTAGCTATGGGAAACCCTAAAATCACTGGAATAAATATTTAAAAATAGCACTGGAGCTGAATTTATATTCAACTGTTTCGGTTCTTATATAACATTGGCTTCCAGATATTGGCTTTGACTATGGTTCCGTGTGAGGTTGAATCTAGAATACGCATAATCATCAGCTCAGTATTCAGTGCTTTGGTACAGACAATGACTTACTAATATAACAAACATTTCAAAAATCCGTTTACCAATTCAAAAACTGTCAAGATGAATTTGGCTATCATTTAATATCTTTTTTGATCGAACACCTCTTCGACTGATTCAATCTATCATTCTTGGGTTGAAAACAAGAGGCTTGGTCGTTTGATCAAGAGCAATGCAGAAACATGGACTTTATAAAGTATTGTTTTAATTTTGATTCAGGGCTGTTGAAAACATTGTATAAGTTTATTGCAGACTAGTAAAATTGTGATAGCTGGCAATTATCAAAGAAGAGAAAAATGATTCCTATATTAGGCGATAGCTTTATCAGGCAATACAAAAATAAAAATATATGATTGCAAAAATTGATGCAGATTCCAAAAAGTGTTCACACTTTACAATTCACCACTGTGAAACTGATTCGTAAATAAGAAGTTAGATTGTTCAGTAAGACCTAAGAAAAGTTCAACGACATATTTGTCAGACGGAAAGATAAAAGGACAAGATGAATGCCTATAGAGCCAAACTCCTAGATTGGATTTCAAATTTTCATAATGTTATTCAATGTTTACATACCACATTTGGATGATCTAATTTCAGCAAAACACCAATTTCTGCATTGATTATTTTCAAATTAGCCTACAATTATAAATTTCAATTCACATAAAGTATTTGATAGAAGGATCAAGCTTCACATATGTCATAATATCAATGAGAGATCTACAGACAACATTAAATTTCTCATCTGTGTAAATAGTTATCTAATGTACCAGGCTTATAATTTTTACGCCAGACGCGCGTTATAAGACTCATCAGTGACGCTCAGATCAATATAATTAGAAAGTCAAACAAGTACAAAGTTGAAGAGCATCGAGGGCCCCAAATTCCAGAAGTGTGCCAATAACGGTTAATGTAATATATGACTGGGCTAATAATATCCTTAGTTTTTCAAATAATTTATACTTTTGTAAACAGTAAGTTTGTAACAATTACCCTATAAATGATATTCATGTCAACACCGAAGTGTACATAAGTAGACACATTGTTGACATATTTTGTTTATAGTTTTAATGTATTAATAATGTTGACTGCTTTACCCCTACTTTTTACATTTTTAGCTATAATGTCTTTTGATTTGTACACTGTGTCAATGTAATGGAATTGTATATGAATGTAATACCGGTCAGAAGTTTGAATTACCTATAAAACTAGGTTTAATGCACCATTTTTAACTTAAAGAAATGGCTGTGCGAAGTCAGGAATATGACAGCTGTTTCCATTCGTTTGATGTATTTAAGCTTTCGATTCTGCCATTTGATACAACACTTTTCAATTTAAATTGTCCATAGAATTCGGTAGTTTTGTTATTTCACTTTTTGAGGGAATCTGAATAAAATTAAGACTTTTCTATCGAAGAAAAATATATTCATCTTTTTACTTGTTCGATTTGAAATGTTAGACTATAACCCCAAAATCAATGCGGCTCTTTCGATGCTTATTCCTTCTCTACAATAGTAAACATGTTTTCGCCTGAAACGGTAATTTTGATCTTAACCACATCTGAAAAGTCTCTTGCTCAGTATTGTTTAGATATTTGGCTTCCAGTCAATCAAGTACTGTTCAGAGGTTAATGTACATTGTATCTTTATATATAAAAAAGAAGATGTGGTATGATTGTCAACGATTAACTCTCCACAACAGACCAAAATAACACAGAAATTAACAACTATAGGTATGCCTTTTGTGTGTCATGCTTCATTGTACTATTTGTAAATTGAGAAAGGTAAGGAATGTGTCAAAGCGACAACAACCTGATATAGAGCAGACAAAGCGAGACACCAATGGATTTCAATGTAGCAGAGAAACTCCCGCACCGAGGGGCCTACACTGGACCTTAAAAAATATGTATACTAGTTCAGTGATAATGGACGTCATACTAAACTCCGAAATTATACACAAGAAACTAAAATAAAAATCATAGACTAACAAAGGTCAGAGGCTCCTGACTTCGGACAGGCGCAAAATTGCGGCGGGGTTAAACATGTTTATGAGATCTGAACCCTCCCCTTTACCTCTAGCCAATGTAGAAAAGTAAACAATACACACATTAAAAATTCAGTTCAAGAGAGTCCGAGTCCGATGTCAGAAGATGTAACAAAAGAAAATAAAGAAATATAAAATAACAACAGATTACTAGCAGTTAACTGACATGCCAGCTCAGACCTCAATTAAACTGATTGAAAGATTATGTCTTCATCATAAGAAAAATCAGACACAATCCCTCCCGTTAGGGGTTTAGTATCATACTATCATAAAATATATGAGAAGAACAAACCCGTGTCATGCAACAACTGTTTTTTTTTTAAATAAATGTGTTTAGTTCCGATGAAGACCTATAAGTGAATCAATATTAAAGCCAAAATATGCAATTTTTAATGATCTGACAACAGTATCGTAACTATATCCCTTCTTAATAAGTCTGTTTAAAGGTTTTGTAAGCTTTTGAGGTGAATACTGATATTTTTGTGCTTTGTAAAGAATATTACCATAAAAGATTGGATATGAAATACCTGAACGTATAAGATGGCTGCATGTTGAGTTATATTTACGAATTATTTCCTTATACCGGTGATAAAATTTAGTAAATGTTTTGACCAGTTTGTGATATCGAAAACCCTGGTGTAATAATTTTTCAGTAATACATAAATTTCTCTCGCTAAATTATAATACGTTGTTACATACACGAGCGAATCGTACAAGTAGAGATAGATAAACACCATAAGATGGTGACAAGGGAACGTCACCATCTAAAAATGGATAATTAACGATAGGAAATGAAAAATCATCTCTTTTATCATAAATTTTTGTATAAAGCTTCCCGTTAATGATATAGATATCAAGATCGAGGAAAGGGCAGTGGTCATTGTTAGTATTAGCTTCATTTAAAGTAAGTTCAACAGGATAAATTTCTTTAGTATACATACTGAAGTCGTCATTATTGAGAGCCAATATATTATTCAAATATCTAAAAGTATTGTTAAATTTTTGTATCAAATGTTGTTTCGATGGGTCTTTGTTAATTTTAGTCATAAATTGTAACTCATAACAATACAAAAACAGGTCCGCAATAAGTGGTGCAAAGTTAGTCCCCATTGGAATTCCAATAACTTGACAATATACGGAATCTCCAACGCGAACAAAAATGTTATCCAGTAAAAATTCAAGCGCATATATAGTATAAATATAAAATATATGAGAAGAACATAACCCGTGTCATGACAACAGCTGTTTTTTTAAATAAATGTGTTTAGTTCCGATGAAGACCCTATAAGTGAATCAATATTAAAGCCAAATATGCAATTTTTAATGATCTGACAACAGTACCGTAACTATATCCCTTCTTAATAAGTCTGTTTAAAGGTTTTGTGTATTCTTGTACTCCATTTTTGCTAAAATGCTTGGTCTATATGCCATTTTGTGCTTCTTTGTTACACATTTGTTTTATTTTAGGGATTCAGATTGTAACACAATGTTGACTACTGTACCCTTATTTTTGACGTTTTTACCTATTGTGTCTGTTTGTTTTGTTCATACATCGTTGTCAATATAATGGAATTGCATGCGATTGTTATACAAAATGAGAGGTTTAGCTATCTTTAAAACCAGGTGTAATTCACCATTGTCTACATAAGAAAATGACTGAAAAGATCTTTATTGACTGCAGGCGAACTATGTGGATTTACTGAATTGACCTGAGCTGATAAGTCTGAAAATTGTCTGAATGACTGAACATATAATTGAGAATGAAAATGGGGAATATGTCAAAGATACAACAACCCGACCAAAAGCAGGCAACAGCCGAAGGCCACCAATGGGTTTCCGACGCAGCTAGAAAATCCCGCATCCGGAGGTGGTCCTCAATTTTGTATTTTACTTACCCGTTTGATTAATATTTTCACAGCCCACGCCTTGCTTGTTCCTTTGTCAATACACTTGTGCACTACAGAAGTAGCTCCTCTAAAAACATATAAATTTGGAATGAAAGCATTGTTTTTTGTCTGTATATATACAAAACGTGTTGTCTACAATCTAAGATTGTCTAAAAGGTTAGTTGGCAATGACAATTTGAATATAGAACAATCTGAGTGACAAACATCTAAAACTGGCTGGTCATGTATGTCTAGCTTATGTGTCAATTGTAGCATGCTCGAAATATAAGTACCCTAATTCATCATGTTCATGATTCCTAACATTTGATGAATAAGAACTAGAATTGTTATCAAAGGTACCAAGATTATAATTTAAACGCCACTCGCGCGTTTCGTTTACATAAGACTCATATGACGCGCAGATCAAATTTGTGATAAAGCCAACCAAGTACAAAGTTGAAGCGCAATGAGGACCCAAAATTCCAAAAGGTTGTGCCAAATACGGCTTAGGTAATCCTTAGTTACAACTGACAAGCATATACTTCAATAGCAAATAAATAATTGCTTTATGTACCACTAACGCCACTTGTAGACAGATGTTTACAAATTGTTTCCCCAACATTAGCCAATGGAGATTGCACACATGTTGCCTTATAGAATTTAAGAAGACTAAATGACAAAATCGACTAATCAAATTAAAAAATTCCATATGATAGACACAATTGTTTCATCCGATTTCAACAAAACAGATAGTCAAATTGTTTCAAGGAAGACACAAAATTATCACAGATGATCCGAAAATAAATTAGAGTATACAAAGACTGTTCAACTTCTTCACAGCTCAGAAGACTACCAAGTCTGCCAACATTTTTTTTTGTTAGACCAGGTCATGCGCATCTAATGCCAGTCAAGCAGGCATGTTAAAATATACAAAATAACTTTTTCATTTGACATTTTCATGACTATAATAAATCATACTGTTTAACGAATAATTTTTGAGTCAATGAAGTATCACATACTTGATATAGTAGCTTAAATCAACATTTCAAATACTGTAACTGATCGATAAATTGTTGTCAGTAATTTTATTAGAATCCTTATCTAATATTTCACAAGCTATCAAAGAAATGATCTTCTGTGTAGTTTTAATTTTTCTTAAAAGATCGATAGTCATAGTTGTTTCGTTGTTTTCCTCTTTTAGTTGATGTGTTTTCCTTGGTTTTATTTTGTAACCCGGATTTATTTTTGTCTCAATCGATATATGACTTTCGAACAGCGGTATATTAGTGTTGCCTGTATTTACAGTGATGTTGTTTGCCGAGCCTGGAAATTTATATACGATCTGGGTAACCTTATAATTGATCCTTTGGATACTCTTATTTTAAAAGATTTTCAATTCAACAGCGTATTAAGTTCTTTGAATATAGTTTTTATTGGTAAAATATTAATTTTGTAATCAGTAAATTGAAAACATACTTTATAGTATTGTTATACACATATGAACATTCACGGTTCTACAATCTATCAATACTTATATTTTGTCATTGTACCATGCAGGTCATGTTTTCCCTAATGGAGTGTTCCACTAAATCTATTGTCTAATATTTTAGCCTTCAATACATGCTTTTTGTATTACTTTTGTTAACTTGTTATTTGCTTTGAACTATTTGTCGGTAAATAAACTCATCATAGATACCAGGACTAAATTTAGTATATACGCCAGACGCGCCTTTCGTTTACAAAAGACTAATCAGTGACCCTCGAATCCAAAAAGTTAAAAAGGCCAAATAAAGTACGAAGTTGAAGAACATTGAGGACCAAAATTCCTAAAAGTTTTGCCAAATACAGCTAAGGTAATCTATGCCTGAGGTAGAAAAGCCTTAGTACAAAAATTTGTAAACAGTAAATTTATAAATACATGTATAACCATATCAATGACAATTCATGTCAGCACAAAAAGTGCTGACTACTGGGCTTGTGATACCCTCGGGGAAATAAATCTCCACCAGCAATTTAGTAACAGGGAGCACTTTTAGATCTGTAATCATGGTAATGTTGTGTCTTTCTTGTTGTTAGGGATGTATAAATTCCCTGTAAGGGCCAGTCTGTGTTTTATTAGATATGTTTCTACTGTGTATCGATCAGATGATATAACCTCTTTTGCAACTGACTTTTATTGTTTGTTCTTATGGTGTACTGTCACACCACTATCCCAGGCTAGGGGATGGTTTTGTGTCATATTTGTTTTGAACATATTTGTGAATTTGTAAATTAGGCCGTTATTTTCTCAATGTTTCATATTTTTCATGTTGGGACCTTTTAATCATAGCCGACTATACTGTATTGGTTTTTTCTTATTGCTGATGTTTGAACTTTGATGGATAGTTATTTCATTGGCAATAATACCACATAAATTTTATATTAGTGTTCTATACAAGAGTGCACACGCTGAAATGTCTCGCCTTCTTTACTAATCATTGATATTATGTTGATAGTCCCAAATATAAAGCTTTATTACAACTGTCACATAAATTTAACATTAACCATGAAAACTAAACATTGACCAATGAACCATATGAAAATGAGGTCAAGGTCAGATGGACAATGCAAGGCAGACATGAATAGCTAACAATTCTGCCATACAACAAATATAGTTGACCTACATGTATTGCTTATAGATTAAGAAAAACAGACCAAAACACAAAACCTTAACACTGATCAGTGAACCCTGAAAAGGAGGTCAAGGTCAAATAAAACTGCGACTGTCTCATAGATCATAAAATGTTTCCATACATCAAATATAGTTGACCTATTGCATATAGAATTAGAAAAAAGACCAAAACTCAAAACTTAACTTTAACCACTGAACCATGGAAATGAGGTCAAGGTCAGATGACATCTGCCAGGTAGACACTTACACCTTACAATCATTTCATACACCAAATATAAACATATTGCATACAGTACAAGAAAAACAGACCAAAACACAAAAACTTTACTATAACCACTGAACCATGAAAATGAGGTCAAGGTCAGATGACACCTGCTAGTTGGACATGTACACCTTACAGTCCTTCCATACACCGAATATAGTAAACATATTGCATACAGTATAAGAAAAACAGACCAAAACACAAAAACTCAACTATAACCACTGAACCATGAAAATGAAGTCAAGGTCAGATGACACCTGTCAGTTGCTATAGTATCTGAGTTATGGACTTGACCACCAAAACTTAACCTTGTTCACTGATCCATGAAATGAGGCCGAGATCAAGTGAAAACTGTCTGATGGGCATGATGACCTTGCAAGGTACGCTTATACCAAATATAGTTATCCTTTTACTTATAATAAGAGAGAATTTAACATTTTAAAAAATCTTAACTTTTTTTTCAAGTAGTCACTGAACCATGAAAATGAGGTCAGGGACATTAGACATGTGACTGACGGAAACTTTATAACGTGAGGCATTTATATACAAAGTATGAATCTTCCAGGTCTTCCACCTTCTAAAATATAAAGCTTTTAAAAAGTAAACTAACGCCGCCGCAGGATCACTATCCCTATGTCGAGCTTTCTGCAACTAAAGTCGCAGGCTCGACAAAAATGAAAAACATGTTAACAATGAACACCTTTTACATTTATGATCCATTTCGTTGACTGGTTCCGCCCACAAAATATCATTACAGTAATTGTTTTTAATCAATGCCATGATATCAACAAACCCCAAGGGTGACTGGGGTATAGAAATATGGTCACTTGGTCTTCTCCCGACCGGCAGTAAAACGCTTGCTGAAGTGGGCGTCCGTTTGGCTGTGCGGGATGTATCAAGTTCACAGTCACGTCCGTAGAAGGGGACGTTAAATCCGATGCCTCGTGTAAAGAGAGTACCACGCTCTTTGCGCGTTAAGAACCCTTGCAACAAACTCTTTGAGGGATCCGTAGGTGGCCTGTTGCAAGGCAAAATTCCTGTCCCTATCCAATATACCCTCATTTTCCAGTGGCAGTCCAAATTTCCCGACCATCATCCTAGATGGCCTTTATTACAACAACCTACCTATTGTATTATTGTGAACTTGTTCTCGTCATGAATATGCATAAAATATTTGCCACTGGACGTTAAGCATCCAACAATCAATCAATCAATCAATCAAACAGAACTAGAAAAACGTCATTTTACGATTACACAACGTACTTGCCTATGCATTTGCATTTACATAGCTAGGCTATAATGACCTATGTAATTCTGCAGAAATCATATCGATGATAAATAAAATTGTGTCAAACACTAAATGTTGATATAATATGACGAACGTTTTCATGATATGTCAAACATGTATACAATATGAAATTATGCGTCGAATCAATGTTCATCAATTTGACAACTATAATAAGCTTATTATCAGTAAAGAATTAGAAATAAAGTAGGGATACAACACTTTTTCTTCACTTAGATACATTTAGGCAAAATACAGAAAATATTGTAAAGCTTTAAATGCAATCAATGCAATATGTATACAACTTGTCTACCCCCCTTTCTTCCATCTGTTATACCACTATCATTGGCAACAATTTATCCATTTGGATGAACTGTTATAATCAATCATAATCTTGTTCATTTTTGTTAACATGTCTCAATAGTTCAATTTACCACAAACAAACATATATTTATTAAGCCTTTTAAATCCTTCGTTTGATATAAATAACTTTTTGAAATTCGTATGGTAACTAACGTGGTTCTTTAATTCTACCTTGTATCCTTTAGAAAACATACTTTCCCAATTCTGTCAGAATTTCATATTTTTCCTCAAACGATTCTTCTTTAATACTTTCTGCTATCCAATATTCTTGTCTTTTTTCTGGCATTTTTATCGGAAATTCAGAAAGCTTCCTTGTCAACACGATAATCACTTGAATACAAAACAAATTCCGAATGGAAAAAGGAAATTATCGCGGGAATATTTAAATTGTGTATAAGCGCTGAAAGGGATGTCAAACACATGTTTGTTAGATATTTGGTTCTAAAGCATTCTACTATTCTTAGAATATAAAAAAAAAAATGCAAATCAAAGAAATCAGACAAAACGTTGGTTATATTGGTTAACGTTCTTGTGTACACGATTTTATACACTTCAACCACAGTATCCAGGTTATAATTTGTCACTTTGAACACCTGTTTATCAACAAAACTTAAGATTATGTTTATATCCAAGCCACTGGCCTTATGGAATTCAAACATATATACTCAAAGAAGTAGCTGATTATTTTAACACCATACCTGACTATGCTATAACAGAAATCTTTGGACACACGAACCATCCGAACGACAGGTAGGCTGCTAATATTCCACCAGTCTTGCAAAAGTAGAAAACACAAAGCTTTCAACTAACGACTAGTTACATTGACTTTCGTCTGATGTAACATGTTGGAACATATTGTAAACAGCACCATCATGAATCACTTTGACAACAACACGGGTTCAGAACAAAAGGATCATGCGAAACCCTACTCCTGATTACCCTTGATGAAATTGGCAAGAACCTACATTTAAAACAAAGGAACATCCTGCTAGTTTCGCATAATGTGTTTGACAAAATGCCCCACAAGAGACTCCTCCGAGAAAATGCACAATTACGGAGTACTAGGATTAACCCTTCACAATATGAAGACTTTCTGGGCAAGAAAGCTCAAACAATCTTGCTTGAAGGGCCAACATCCTAACCCCTAGTTCTAATATCAGATAGTCCTAGGTGGGGTTATGATACCCACTTTTATTCCTGGCCTAAATAAACGACCTGACACAATCTACATTACTTGAGACAAGGTTATTCTCAGACGACTGCTTAGTTGAAAGGAAGATCAAGAACAACAAAGACTCTCAGATAATACAAGACGACCTAAACAAACTTTCTAGAGTAAGAGACAAAAAGGTAAAGGATTTCCATCTCGAGAAGGGCATTTTGAGGGGGACTGCCAAAGAGATAAACTCACCGAATACGAACTACTAAATACATGTTTGAATTTTAGATGCATGAAGTGGAAAATACCTTGGAGTCACCATTTATCACGACCTACAGAGGAAAACGCACATCAGCAAGTAAAGACAGTAGGTAAGGCATCAAGGTTTCTCCAAGAATGAACTAGGGCGATGTTAAAGTCAATGCCTTCATCACTATAGTAAGACCAACTCTTGAGTATATATGCTTCCACTGTTTGGAACCCCTAGCAAAACAATCTATAACTAGAGCAAGTGCAGACGAGAGCAGAAGGTTCGTTTACAATGATTACAAGACGAATCCCAAGTTTGTGTCAGCTCTCTAATGAAGAGATTTATTTCGGAGCCCCTTTAAGATCGATGATTCAAGGATCGTCCTTTGTTGACATTGACCGAACTAAATATTACAAACCTGGAGATTCACGGACCATAGGATGTCAATGCATACATCATTGGTAATCTCTAATTAAAAGACCAGTACAGATACTCATTCTTTTCAAGATCAACTAGGGAATAAAACACTACCTGAAAGAGCCACATCAGCTACACCAGAAGATTTCAAGGACAGTCTTACCATCTTGACTGAGGCCTTGACATGAGCTGCACACATCTGGAACCCCATAGATCCCATATGTACAGTTTTAATTTCTATATAAATATTGTAAATAGCTACTGTTGGATCTCAAAGTGGTGGAGGAAGGACATCAGGATTCAACGAGCAATAGTAATTAACATTTGAGAAGAGTCTGACTCTCTACTGAAAGAAGATTGATATCAAATTTCTTAGATAATGGAATTTGATCGATTGATAGCTGGTGTGTTTAACCACTTTCAGCACTACGAGCTCGATCATGGCGGTTAATTCTTACTGGCAGAGGAAGCAAGAGACAGAAGGAAAACAGCCATTACTAGTCAATCAAGATTGGAATAAAACACACCTTACCACAAACGTGTTTCGATTGACGATCTCAGTGTTGACAAGCAGTGATCCATGTGGATTAACTACTCCACTTGATCATAAGCCCTATAATTTGAAGGACTGTAATTTTTATGACATTGCACAGTTTTCATTCTTAACTAATTCTGATTTAAATTTCCATCAAAACCTACCCTGTCTTGTCACCTCCACAATGAAGTGAAGATAAAGGATGGTTCCAGTTTGAAAATAGGTCACATTCAAAATCTTTCTCCCTGGTCTTATATTATCAGCATGTGGGAATGTTTAATACATTGCATGAAATAAAAAGAGTTTGATCACTGCACTGAAATTTGGCTGGATTATATGATTATGTCAATATTCTATTGAAAACTTTTTTCCATGGTATATTTCAAAATGAATATTTATTTATACATCACTAAGCAAAAATGTAAAGCAATACATGCTTGTGTTTAAATTGTGAATGTAACATTAGAAGTTTACTTGGAATAACATCTTTCTGTCATTCTTGATGATCTATGCAGATAAACTCATCAAAGATACTAAGATTAAAATGCTGCATGGACATACATGCCTGTTCCACAAAAGATCTATCAGTAACAACAATAATCAACTCAACACCATGTGTGTTTATAGCAGTTTACACATTATTCCTTGTTAAATAGTTAAACTAACAGTGAAATCAACTAGATAACAAATATTTATTCCAATAAAATATTACATTTCAATTTTCTTGCCTATGTACTGTAAATACAATAAAAAAAAAAAAATGTTTAAAAAAAAAGGAAAGAAAAAAGATATTAAAACTATCACAGAATAAAAAACATATTTGAACATGTTGTATACAAAATCAATTATAAATATCAAATATATTAAAAAAACAACTATGTTAAGTTAGATATGTACAAAAACTACTGAAAAGTTTTTAATATACAATTATCAAAGTAAACTATATAAATGATGCACTAAGATTCCTTTAGTCAGTTTCGAGTTGACAGCTGAAAAAGTATCACTTCTATATAGCAAAATATGTGTATGAATATTTAACCTGTATTCAAACACATAAAAAAATCATTGAGTAGAAATGCAAAAAAAGTATGTTATCTACCTAAAAAAGTTTTACTGAAAAAGATTCAAAAACGTATTTATGATACAGAAAACCATACAATTTTGTTGTATCATAAGTATTTCAAAAATTTCCAATATTATTTGGGCTCTTTATATATTAATGTGTGTAGTAGATACAACAAAATGGAGCCCAGACATTCCCTAAAATTAAGGACATCCCTCAAAATACAAAAATACAAAATCTCATAAAATTCTCACTCTAGAGCTCTGGCAGTTGCCAGAACCATCCTATGACAATGAATTGTTTAGATATACCATTGATTGAAAAAAACGGTAAAGTGTTTTTTTTTTACATCACTAGTTTATTTGGCAAAGAATTCTATTAGTTATTCCTTGTTTAACAGATACATTCTTGTAGAAGAACACCTCAACAATAATCTCTCTAAAGGAGATATGAAAGTGCAAGAAAATAAGAAAAAGAAACGTATGTCAAATCTGCAATTAACAAAAGACATGTTCAATCAAAGTAGTTACATAATTTATACATTTAGAAAATATTTAGGAAATATTCAAGAATAAACTTGCCATGATAAAAACATTTCATTAAACTTCTATTAATCTTAATATATTATTATTATGTAACAATACTAGGTCATCATGACATGTGCTTTAATTTAAGCAAAAATAACAACTTTTTATGATTTTGTTACTGTCAATTGCAGTCAATAAGTACAAATGGATAGATCTAACATAATTAACATCTGCTTAAAAATATACATGACTATTTAACTTTTTACAAGATCTTCTTATTCTATTTAATTTACAAAAGGATAAATCAAAATAATGTACAAATAGAAAACAGGAGAATTTTGAAAAACCAAATTATATTTGAAATTTAATTATATATTTCTTTTGAGTGTATTTCAACCTTTTTTCAGACATGGGGTATGATTAAAAATCATCATAATTCACCAAATTTTTTTGGTTTACAAAATGGATAATCAGCAAATAGGTTCCATTACTTTTGCTTAATGTTAGAACAATAAATATAACCCTTGTCCTTTATATTGTCTAAGACCAGAGAATAAATAGTTTTCTCTCTCTTGATATTACACTGACAGATAAATGATCAAATATCACACTAAAATTCTTTTGGATTGGACGGAGTCAACATTTTCCATGATATGATGATTGCAAACCATTGTGAAGTATTCAATGTGTTAATATCACAGTCATTACAAATACAACTACATTTCCATAGGCACCGATTGTTGTGATACATCACTAATTGAACTGAGGAGTTCTTGTACACGGCCGACTCGAGCAGCTAATAACGTTGCATCCATTGTTGCCTGCAATAAAAACAAAATGTTAGCAAACAAATCAGCTTCCAAAAGCATACATAGAGATATAGAGTACATTTTATCTAAAACAGATATTTATAAAAAACAGTAAATTTACATTTTGCAATTTTTCAAATCTTACATAATAAATGGTTCTATTAGAATTTTAAAAAGACATATCATTTAAAAACTAGGAAATTTAATTCAAAGTCAATGGTTTATCAAATATATGTGTGTATACATTTAAGTCATGCATTTCCAAAATACAGGAATATTAAAAATATTTAGAATTTTTGTATTTGCCAGATTTTAAATGAGATTCTTTCTTCCTTTTTGTAAAAAAAAAGGAAACTTTAATCTGGGACAAGTGTTATGAAATTCTACACATTTATAATTTTTAATGAATAACTTCAAGTTGATTATACTTTACGAAGAAGAAGCATAAAATTCTACATAGGTCCAAATGCTGTAGAATTTATTGATAAATAAGACAAAAATATTTGTTCATCACAATGCCAACAACTATAGTTTTAAGAACAAGATCCCAACTTATTGTTTTAACTTTGCTTTCTGGCAATATCTGGTATGGAACAAAAAAGAAAGAAAAGAGGAGAGTATATATTTATCACCACTTGAAACTAGTTACATTATATTTTTGATAGATCAAGAAGAATTAAGTTACATATTGAATTACATAATCTGTCAAAATGACAAATCTGCATGGATATACAAAAAATATTTTCCTAAAAAGAAAATTGCAAATTAGACTTTTGGAGTTATAATATATTTACACAGTAAATTGCTTCCCCATCTACCATTATTATCAACTTAAAATTAATAAGAAGGTAAGTATTAAATCAAAACTAATCAGTGTACCAATTTCAGTGTCATATAAAACAAAGGAAAATAACATCAGTGGTAGTGTCAATTTCAAAACTTGTTAAAAGGAAACTTTTCAAAATTAAATCAGGTGAGTTAGGAGTTTGACTGCAAGTTTTAGAAGTCATACCTTCATCCTAAAGAAAACAAATAAAGCAAAAGATGAAATTTTCGATTTTATCACATTTTTTTTTTTTTTTTAATTTCTTGCTTAAAATTGGATATGATAAAGGTACAGACAAGATTTTGAATAATAATTAAAAACTGCCACTAGTAGAAAATTACAACTCTTATGAATAAAAATAAAAATGGGCTTTATTGAATTCATCAAAACTTGATATGATTTGAACTTTTCTTAAAGAGCCCCTATACTATCCTGTATTAATTGACACAGAAAATAGTATGTTCATATGTAGGTATAACAAGAATGTGTCCTCAGTACACGAATGCCCCACTCGCACTATCATTTTCCATGTTCAGTGGACCTTGAAATTGGGGTAAAAACTCTAATTTGGCATTAAAATTAGAAAGATCATATCATAGGGGACATGTGTACTAAGTTTGAAGTCGATTGGACTTAAACTTCATCAAAAACTACCTTGACCAAAAACTTTAACCTGAAGCTGGACAGACGGACGGACGAACGAACGGACAGACGGACGGACGGACGCACAGACCAGAAAACATAATGCCCCTCTACTATCGTAGGTGGGGCATAAAAAGCTAAAAGGTGTCATAATTCAATTTTTTCAATCTTCATTTGTATGGATGTAACTCGGTAAATTTGAAATTCTATCTTCTCAATTTTTTATTTATAATACAAATATATGGAATGTCTGTAAACATTGTTTATCTATAGCTATTATTGTAAAATCCCATATTTCTGCATCTCTAATGATGCTTATATATTTACCCTCATCTTTCTGGCTGCATTGAATTCTTTGATCTTATTCTGAGCTTCAGCCATATGTTCATTCTTAGCTGCTGAGCCTTTGACCCATGGATGTTGTAAAGCTTGATCAGCTGTTATCCTTTTCTTGGGATCAAGTTGGAGCATTTTGCTTATTAAATCCTGTATAAAAATATGGAGAATTTGACATGTTAATTTTAAATTGTGCGCCCTTCAAAATAATTACATTTAAATAATAAGTTTCTAAGTCAGGAATGGGGCAAGTAAAGTACCATGTACTTATTATTATAAATTCTGAAAATTCTGGGATATTTTGATAATTTTACAATAAGTGAAATTTCTCAATTAACTCTTGATACATTGTATTATTAATTTTAAGCAGCATTACCTAAAACTACAACATGATTATCTCACTTATTTGTCTATTGTTGAACAAAACATTTCTGAATTAACAATGTGATATCTAACCTTAGCATTCCATGAAATACTGTCCCAGAATGGTGAATCAAAATGGTAATCTCCTTTCAGTATTCTTTTATAAACTTCTCTTTCTGATTCTTCATAAAATGGTTCATAACCACATAACCTGAAAAGAAGGGTTAAAAAAAGGAGTCAAATTATACCTGAAAACCACAATGAGAAAATTTCAATCCTTGAAAAAAAGAAAAAAAAAACTTTAAAAACACTACAGATTGAATGTGTTTTTTCTGGATTTATAAGCACCAGGAACACATGCTTCATCATGAGCTTGTGACATAGAAGCTGCATTGTATAGGTGGATATAAAGGTCTTCAATCTTTGCTTCAATGGGTAGTTTTGTTGATTTGATATAGAATATAGAAGGACAATTTAAGTGTCATGAAGTTGTCAAAATCTTCATTTTTGTCTGCTGTATGTTCAGTCTCATTTGTAATTGAAAAACAAATATTTTTAAATATATTTGTGAGCTCACAAAAGGTTGAGGAAAAACACATATATATATAGAAAGACATGTATGATGATAAGTGAACTGTGATATCAGGATCAAAATTCTGTTGATTAGCATTTAATTTTAAAAGTTTACATTATAATGAATAACATACAGTCGATTCCACTTAATTGCATACCGCTTAATAGCATAATTCGGTTAATTGCATAGTTTTCTCCTGCACAAAACCATTTCCCATTCATCTAATGTTAAATTGTCCGGTTATATGCATAGCTCTACAAGTGGCCTTTCGGTTTATTGCATAGAAAATTATTGCCGTCTAGATATGCTTAGTAAAACTGACGAGATTTTTGACCGGAAACGGTCATTTGGTAAGTATATTTTTCTTGAATGCATCCTTATTTTCGTTATTATTTCATATTTACTTTTGTGTTATTGAACTAAAGTTTTAAAACAGTTTCTTTCGTGTTTATATTATAGAATTTGATTTAAAATAAACCTCGATGTCTACACAGGTAAAGTTTCCCATGTTCTATTTTAAGCCTCGAGGTCATAAAAATGTCAAACAGATAATTGTTGTAAAAACACTGACCATTCTACTTCAAAGGGTGTTAATAATTGATTGGATTTAAACAATTGTCCATAGATTACATTTGGGGTTAATTTTTAAAACAAAAACTCCTGCTAATTATCGATCATAACCAATGTGAACTCTATTGGGCTTGGGGTGATCTGTATTAATGTTAATATTATAGGGCATTTACATATGGTTAAAGAATTTTATACATCAATCATTTGTTTTTAATATTTTATGAAAAGAGCATTTACTTTTAATTATTATATTTTCTCACTTTCAACACGTGTGTCCAGCAATTAACCCGTACAGGGCCCCACCATTACTGCTTTGCATATACGAAACTAACAAGTTGTTACTTCAGTGCCCAACTGCATATCAACAGCAATTCATTACACAGGACATCTATTGTTAAAATAATTATAAACTGTGAAGTATTGTTTAAAAGTTTATTTTAATCAAAGCCTAACAATGTACATTGTACATATGGGTCATAGAAACAAATCTATTTTTAGAACAGTTTATTTTCGTATCCCAGGTAAAGGAAAGTCTGAATGCAAATAAACTAAAACTAAATGTGTTTATAATCTTTATTTAAAGAAACAAAATAAAATAACACACATGACACTAGAGTAGACATAAAATGTTTATTAGAATAAATCAACATTCAGTATATTGTATGTGGATTACAGACGTTCATCTTTCTTCAGGGATTTCTTTTACTGATCTGTTCTGTCGATGTTATTTGACTCTGTCATTTGGCATTTCGGATATAAGCATACTCCGCTTTATTGCATAATTTTGTCTGACAAATAGGCTATGCAAATAACCGGAATCTACTGTACTTGGTTCGTACTTGATGTGGTCGACAACCATAACTAATGTCGGTTGGGGACTTAAAACTTTACCCCTATAAAATTATACCAAGTTTGAAAATATCCTCCAAATGGCATCCAATAATTGGTCCGAGACCACAATTGTCGTCCCTTGATTTTCGTTGTTCATGAATATAGTCCCTAGTGTTGACAGTGGGTTACTTGCCATAAATTTTTATACCTCATCCAAATTTATTTCTCCATGTTTAATGCCTCAAATTGCAAATAGGGGGGTGAAATTACACTGTAAAAAAATTTGGGTCTAGAATTTTAAAGGAAAGTAGTGATTTGGTCCAGCTGAAAAAGGTTAAAAATTAGCACTTCGGAAGCTGTCAAAAGATTTCAAGACGCCCTAAACATAGAATTGTCCATATTTTGAGTTAGAGCCGTTGAAGTTTTCTATAATTTTGATATAATTTGTCCCAAAAGTAGTACAACACACTGTAAAAATTTCTTTGAGAAAGTGCAGGTGGGATTTTTTTTATTTTCATTTATGTTCTAAAAGAAATGCACTACGAAATAATCGTGTTCTCGGACCAATTGGTCATGAGATCTATTGACACCTTAATATTTTAATATCATTCATATTAAAACCCGAGAATGATTTAGTTGTTACTCAGCAAATAAAACAGTAAGAAGAACAAAAGAAAGCGTCATTCACATTTCTTTAAAAAAGATATGTTACTTACAAAATATATGTTATAACTCCACAACTCCAAACATCTACTGCCGGTGTGTATTTCTTTCCTGCCAGTACTTCTGGTGCTGAAATTTCATGAAGTAATGTTTTAGTTTAAAATGTTTATCAGAACATATATATATATTACTATAACTGAATATAAAATTGAGAAAGGAAATGGGGAATGTGTCAATAGATATATATTAATAAATGTTTCAAAGGTATTCCGTCTTCTGGATATCAGTATGTAATGAAGGAACTACCTATTTTTCATACTACATAAAAATTGTTTGTATTTATTTTTCTCTCAGTATGGAAAGATTTAAGGGATGGTAAAATTCAATATTTCCCTATTAAAATGAATAGTTATGGTTATAAAAAGTTTCACACAAAAAATCCAGTTGTGTAATGAAAGGTTCCATTCCTGTTTATAGTACATACCACAGTAACCTGGCGTTCCACAAACAGTATTCATCTGTACTTCATGGTCCAATATTTTAGATAATCCAAAGTCAGCTGTAAATTTCAAAGAAATTTTTAATGCATTAAAAAATCTAATTTTCAAGCTAGAGAATTATTTCTAAAGCTATAGCGAAATAAGAAACTAATATAATTACAGGATTGTGTGGGTTGACCAGCTAGCTATATCCCCACTCCTAATTCAAAGCTATTATAAAACATATGGAACAAGAATATGTCCAAAGTACACATATGCCAATTTTCTATGTAGATTGGACCCTGAAATTGGGGTATAAACTCTAATTTGGCATTAAAATTAGAAAGATCATATCATAGGGAACATATGTACTAAGTATCAAGTTGATTGGACTTCAACTTCATCAAAAACCCTCTTGACCAAAAACTTTAACCTGAAGCGGAACAGACAGAGGAATGAACTGACGAAAGAACGGATGCACAGACTGAAAAAAACATAATACTCATAAATGGAGCATAAAAATTCAAAGCAAAAAAAAAGGCACAAATATTGTATCCCTGTTAAAAAAAAAGTTAGAAATTATTTCTGAACATATCCTGAACTTTGAAACTCAAAATACAATAACATGATTGTAAGGGTAGTCCTGCTAACCGTAACCCCCAATCTTAATTTAAAGTATTGGACTAAACAGGAAGTAGGTCTTATCACACATACAGAATAGCTTACACTTGACAACTCATCACTTTTAATCTGCTGACTAAATATAAAGTCATTCTGTTTAGTAGAAACTGAAATAAGCACTACAGGAATATTTAAAAAAGAAAAAAAGAAAAAAAAGACTGACTGACGACTGACAAGGTGCATGCAATGTAACCCTCACTCTTAGAATGGATGTATAATATTTTACATACCGACTTTGAGAGCCGAGTCTTCTCTAAGATCTTCATATAATAAATTTTCAGGCTGAAAAAGACAGTTAATCATCAATACATTATTACTTTAGTCTTAATTATCATCAGAAAATCTATTAAATTATATTTCACATACTTGATACAGCATTAGTTAACAAATCATTATTTGAGAAATTAATAAAATATATCATAAATACAGTATAGAGCATCTGTAGCTATAAAAAATATTTCTTTCTAGTCCTCTCCATTACATTTTGTTTGAACTGTTAAGCCTTGTACCCTGTTGTGCTTTTTGTGACTTATTTTATGGTACTGATTTTGCTCATTGTTGAAGGCTTTAATTTTGACTCTGGTGAACTGTTGTCTCATTGGCAATCATAATCATATCTCTATTAACATTTTTAATCATAGCAATTTCATATAACTAAAGTAATATAAGCATAGGAAAATAATTAATAAAACATACAGAACCTGTGTTAAAAGCAAACATATTCTGGCATTGAAATCATTCCATCATTACAAGAATGACTAAAAAAATTAAATGACTGAATATTTACATGTTCAAAATCAAGATTTCAGTGCTTTTTCATGTTATATATAAAAAGAAGATGCATGTTAATTTTTTTTACCCCTTTTTATCAAATATTAAAGACTATTTTTGCTGTAAAACTTTAAGACAAAAGATCACATTCCCTTGCAGGGCTCACACTACTTCAGAATTATAGGGAGAAGTGACTTTCTCTTTTTGAAACTGATAGGGAGAAGTGGTGAGATTTGAAAGAGAAGTGCTCATTCGCGCGGTGCGCTACAATGTTTGGATTTTACAATAGTATAAAGGGCCATATGTAAATAATGTTCTTTTTATGTTGTTCAATTCATATGAGTAAAAAATTACAATTAAAATAACATTTGAAATTAAGGTTCTTGTGAGAAACTACCAACTAAATATCTAGCACTAAAAAAAAAAAATTATTTTAAAAAATGTAAAGAAATTATAATATATCAAGTACAATTTAATTAAAAATTATCTTGTGTATGAAATTCAGTGTTTCTCATAAAAAAATATAAAAGTTATTAAGCTGGGCCATAATATATTGATATTAGTGTAATAGTCTCAGAGTTAAGCAACTTTAATCAAAAGTTTGAAACAATCCATAAAAAATATAGGGAATTATATACACCAATCAATTAGATGTAACCAAAAGTCTCTTAATGCGTGTGGACTCGTAATTTTCCCCTTGGGGATCAATATTCTTCTGTCAGCTGTTCCATCCGTGCGTCCGTAGTAATTATTGTAAAAGTACGGATTTCGGTCATAGCTGGTCCGGTTCAGATCCGTAGTTTAGAAATCGGTCAATGGCGGACGAATGCAAGAAAATTTACAAAAATAAACGATGTTTGACAAGTTATTTGGAAAGGAACATGACGGTTTTAAAGCAATAAATGGATTAAACATTTACTGGAGGCAACTTTTGTAACGTTTAAATGAAGTAACAAACTTATTTTGCCGCCGAAATTTAGGTTGATGTACGTTTTCGAGTAACAAGCACCGGAACTTGCGAAAATGCACGAATTGATAAAAAGTTGTATTTTAATCAAATAACCTGCTACACACTGCGAAGACAATGCTTCAACCTCTTTTCTAAAGATAATGAATCGTTTATGTCTGAATTTCTTTAATTATCAGTAAAAAATTGATGTTTCATCAACTTGGTTAAAATTGAAAATGTCCGATGACGGAAGCGACTGAAAGCGACTATCGTCAAGAACAGGGCGACTTGATTTCGCTTTTGGGGGTCGGGGAAAGCGAAGTGACGGTCTGGAAGGCGACTTCTTCGCCCAAGTCGCCTGGTAGCGTGAGCCCTGCCCTTGATTCTAAAATGTAAGGTTTCTACTATCAATCTCCTCAGCATTTTTACCTTTAAATCTCTGTGCACCACTCCATTCTGATGAAGATACTGAAAAAAAGACAAATCTTTTATAAGTATTATTGGGTTTTTAATATAAGCTGAACATTTTTCAAAGTTTGCAAATTTTTACTTTTGATTTTTGAATTTTGACCCAACAAAAAGTATTAACAAGATGAGTAAGGGGGTGATTCAAACTGAAATACCTCTGTATCCATTAGATATTAAGGAATTGATAGGGGGCATAATAAAGAGTGTTATCCTTATAAATGTAGTTGTTAAATGTTTGAATTGAATATGAATAGAGTTCAGCTGGTTGTGAGGAAGAGAGGTAAATAAGGTCGTACATAACACTACAGGGAGACAACTCTGTAAAAATCAGCTGAACATAATCATATTCTATTTTTTAAGAAAATATTATTAAAGCTTCTCAATAATCAAACTCAGTGTTTGTCAAACTGCCTATATCCAATGAAATTTTCCCAATAAAGTGTGTGGTTCAAGTTTTTTTTATTTTTACATTTTGACCAAAGGGTCAAAGTAAATATTTTGTCAAAATTTTATGAAAATTAATCTTGCCAATTTTATTTTAGTTGAGGTGTTTGGTACCACCTTAATGAAAGGGCATGAATAATTGTATGTGCTTTGACTATTCTTTTCTAGCTTACCTGTACAGCAATAAGCATCTGTTTAACTGCAGCAGCTGCATCTTTCTCTGAGTAAAATCCCCTTGTCACTATCCTAAAAACATACTTAAAATGTTAGGCAATGTAAAAAAAAATTACTTTAATACATTTACAGGCAAATTATTTCTCTTGTCACTATCCTAAAAATATACTCAAATATCTGATTTCTATGGCATATCAGTTAATTATATAAAATTTAGAATGTTTTATTAGAGATTATTGATAAATACAGATACAGTACATTTCAAAAGGATCAACTCTCCCACACCCTACACCAAGGAAAATGTCGGAGTCACTCCGAAAAACTCCGATATTCCTCCCTAAATGTTGGGAGGAATATGGGAGAAATCTCTCCCAAAATCAGGTAAATGTTTATTGTGATAGCGAGCTCACTCTCTACACCGAGGAATTAATTGCCCTTGTCCTACTTTGATCTCTACCGGCACACGACTGATAGGGTAATTGGATTACCTGACAGGTAAAGGTTGAAGTAATAAAGAATTATATTTCCGGTCTACTGTATCAGTTTAAGTGTCAAACAGGTGTATAATTTTAAATGTCTTTTATATTAATTAAGTTTAATTTGTGGTAATAATAAGTCAAAATATTTTCGTATTTTTTGTTAGCCCATCTAAAAATATCCTTACCTTAAATGAACTTTTTAAAAAGAAGGATTATAAAAATATAGTGGAATATGTGAAAACCCAAATATTCTACTTCAAAGTTAAAGTCTTTATTTGAAAAGTATGTGTCTAAAAGTTATGTATATATATATGAAAGTAAAAAGGAAAATTTATTCACCATTCATTAGGCATAATAATGACCCCGTAATAATTGTGCAAGTCTACGGCATTTTCTTTTTACGATTATCTAATTGCTGGAATGAATAAAAGATTTAAAAGCAAAATGTTGTTGTTAATTCTTTCAATTGCATTTAAGTTTTATAAAAAATAAAAACTACTTAATTTTGACCTTGATGTCTTCACCAGTAAATTAATATTTTATTTACGGTACGAAATGAACATACTTGTGTAAAAATAACCGGAAACTTTCTCTAAATTAATGAGAGCAGTTTAAAGAAAATCATAAAAATTACGTGTCTGAAAGTTTTGTATATTCAAGTAAAAAGGAAAATATTATTCACCATTCGTTATGCTTAATAATTACGGCATTTTCGTTTTACGATTTGTTGGCAGTACGGTAGGATAATAATACATTTCGGTTACAACAGGAATACTTCCACAGCTGCATTAATTGGTCTTTGTACAATATTTATTTTCGCACAATGAATGTAAATTTGTGTATTTTGAACAGTGATCTTAAAAGATTTTAAAAACAATTATTTGCCGTGCGAAGACAATTCCACGATACACATCTCAGTTATCAACAGTTTGGGATGAACTTGAACTTGAACTTGACTTACTTAACAATGTTAAATGCTAAAAATAGTTAACATAAATTTTATCCACAGCACGAGTTTTTAAAAGGGCGGGAAATAATATCGCGTACCAGTAAACTCAGGTGACCTTTCTAGACGACCGTGGGAAAAATCCATTCAAGGTTTCTAAAGTTGCAGAACAACATTTTTGTGCAATCGTATTGAGGCTCCAGAATGTTCTTTTACAATTTATTAATCGGAATCTAAAATATAATTCTTTTCCGAATAAACGAGAACACTATTTGAATTTTAATGTTTTATCTTTCTAAAAAGGAAGTAGACCTGAACATTAGTTATACGTTCATGGTCAATAATAAAGATTAACGGTTGATGAAATATTGAAATTATGATTGAAATTGTCCGGGTGGTCAATTGTGTTCGAATGACAATAAAAAGATAAAGAACTGCCAATTGTAGGCGGTTGGGAAATTTTGAAAATAAAATGATGACTGATTTAACTGGAATAGAATATTATGATGGGCAATTATGAGGTTTGATAATAATTAAAGGATTAGTAACCTATCGGATAGCGATAAGCGGATTACTTATCATCACAACTTTTAACATTTTTTGTAAACGTAAAATGATTGAGCGTCATAAACTTGTCTAAAACATGAAGACAGGTAGAATTATAGTAATTTAATGTGAAAATATTTTTACACTTTCCAATTTTAACTGACGAAATTGATAAAAGTACTTTCGTCAATTTGAAAACCGTTTCGTGAAATACGAAAAGGACGAGCGCTATCAATATCACTTGAAGTTATTTCCTTTGTTCAACAGAGTTGTCACTTAGTCTTTACAGTTTCTGTTCGTAATTTAAATTATTCAAGTCTGTATAATTATACCAAGGTGGTGAAACATAATATTTTACATTGCTTAATAAATAAGTTTACTTGTTGATCCGATGAATCGTGTTACCGTAAAAACAACATGATTTTATTAGCCAGTTGATTTTTAAATAATGAACAATTAATGCACCGATATTGCGTATTGAGTAAGCTAAACAGATTCTAATTGTGGCAAAATCGTCTTTGTTGAAAGAACACAATGTATGACCTGACCGGACTGTAATAGAAACACAAAATAACAATTTTTTTCGTCATATTTTTTTGTATGTACGTTTTATTTCGAAGATAATGACATAGGACAAAACATATAAGATAATAATTATCTTATTTCAAATTATATTGTCGCATCTTTATATGTCAAAGAAAGGAAAACATTTGTTCAATTTTTAATACCGTTATTTTAAAGCACACCTGTGCAACCAAGATCAATTAAATGTTCATAGGTAAATTATCTGGGTAATCCGATTATGTTGTCACACGTCGTTAATTTTTAGTACATCCGATGGGCAATAAACCAATTAACAGCCACGCTGTGTTGGGAGAGAATCTTTGGAGGACTTTGGGAGTGAAATCCGCGGTACTCGGTGTGATTCCGAGAAACACGGAAATCGGAGAAAAACAAAATCGAATCGATCCTTTTGAAGGGTACTGTATAAATTGGGCACCTGGTTTTTAGGCCAATGTCAATAATTATGCAATCTTTATAAGTTCTGAAGCATTATTATACGCATTAAAAAGGATTTTATTTTTTTTCTTGTTATTTAGCATCTACATGTATGTAAACTATGATTAACTTTTGTTTTTGGGGGAGGGCAATCATCATGCAGCAATGAAAACCTTTCTCCCAAACAAGTATACTCTTTAGGTCAAAGGATCAGTGAGAGAACAAAAATGTTTGTAATTAAAACATTCGTTCATGACATAAAATCACTCTTTAAAACTACAACAATTATGTTTATCACAATCATAAAAAGTATTCTAATTAAGTTCGACTAATGCTTTGGAAATTGTATTTATAAATTTTAAAATCTAGAAATACGGCCTCATTATAGATGCTTTCCATCAAAATGCAAATAAAATTCAACTCTTTATACCAAACTTGCCTATTTTTCTGAACTGAAGTACATACACTCAGTATATGATATATTTTAACCAGTCTTTTTCATTTGTCAACTACATTTAATTTAATCTGGTTCCCTTACCTGTCAAACAGTTCCCCTCCTTTCACTAGCTCTAACACTAGATATATATGTTGGGGGGTTTCATATATTTCTTTAAGTCTTATCTAAAATGCAAATAAACATAAAATTAAACAAAATATATAAAATACTTGAAACAAAGGAATTGAAGTAGATAAAATTACAAAATGTAAAATACTTTATCTGCACAAAAGAATGATGCACATGTTTTTATTCTTTTATGGAAGATTTAAGTGCCAGTCTTTGAAGAATCAGATTAGAAAAAATCAAAACATGGCTGAAAATTACCCAAGGACAAAACCACCAAATTTTGAAGGAACTATCATTCTGAGATAAAAAGGTTGGGTCTTTTTTGTTTCTGCACGTCTGGTAATTTGAGAAATATTCAGTAAAATTTTGGATAGAATGATAGCAAATTACAGAGTTATCTACCCTTAAATATCAATTTCCAGTGCATGTCAACTAAATCATATTTCGAATTACTAGAACAGGGAACATAAACTAATATTATATTCCTGCACCATTATACATTCTGAACTTGAACCATTCTTTAACTGAGCAGGTTTTTCTTGGTTTAAATATAAACAAGGAATATTTTTACAATTATTTTTGTAAGTAATTGTCTCCCTTTCAAATTTATTCAAATTATTGTATGACAATATCAGTTTCCTTCATTTACAGAAACTGTTGACTCTTTTTACAAATGTCAAGTTCAATTATACTTACAAGAGCATACCGACAATCTAAGTATCCCCATTTAAAATTGAACATTTCTGTTTATCACATTAAATAAATTGATTAATACCAAAACTGATGTAAAAGTGTACAAATGATAATGTTTCTATATTTTTTGTTGTTGATATAAACAAAATGTGTGAATTTTCTTGCCAAAAATTGTCACTTTGTCATTAAAAGTATACATACCACATTTGGATGATTTAATTTCAGTAAAACACCAATTTCTGTATTGATAACTTTAAAGTCAACCTAAAATTATAAATTTCAATACATTAAAAATATTTAACATACATGTTAGGTATCAAAACTGCACAGAAAGGGGTGGATTCATTCGTTTTTGTGGATACCAATTTTAAAAATTGTGGAACAATAACTTTTTCATGAATATTTGATTTCTTGATTTTGCTGAAGTTTGCATACAAGCCTTTAGAAAATGTTGAACATTTGAATTCAAGGTTTACATATCCCACGAATAACAATGAATCAACAGTGCATGTATCTCCTCTATAATAATAACCAATCAAAATCTTCCATTTAAAAGTGAATGACATGTATGAAATAAAGAATTATCAAATATTGACTGTAAAAATGTTTGTCTAAAAGCTTAGTTCCTTCTAATGTAGGTAAAACATATATTTCCAAAATGAAGATACAATACATGTACATTCTTATTTCACATGGCTTACATTGTACTTTCAGATTCAGATATAATCATATCTTAGTAAGGGTTAAACTGCAATACTGACAATATCAATAACACATTAACTACAAGTAACATTTTTTTATATAAACATACAAATCCTAAATGCATAAATGACCCTGTCAACCAGGTGAAACTTATTGTGTCTTTATAATTCACCACACATAAATTGTACTTATAATCAACAAACCTTTGTAAAATCTTGTAATTTACGTACCCGTTTGTTTATTATTTTGACAGCCCAAGCCTTGCTTGTTCCTTTATCATTACACTTGTGCACTACAGAAGTAGCTCCTCTGAAAACATACAAATTTGGAATGAAAGCACCATACATAAATGTTCATAATACTTCATTTCAAAACTACAACTACCTTTTTACATGTATTGAAGTGCCGATAATATCTACCATCTCTTTATTTTTTTCAACATGCAAATGTTATCTATAAACATGCAAAAGCTCATCAAAATGACTGTTTGTTAGACATTTCCATTTCTACATTGTGTAGGAGTTAAATCTGACTGCTGAAAAAATGGAATCTTTTTAATACAAGTTCACAAATTAATTGGGTCCAGTTTGATACAATTTACATAAATCTATTAAATAGTAGATTAAACGGATATTAAATTTTATAATTGGTACAACATTTACAAGGACATCATTCGTAAATGTAAATCAACATGGCACAGACATCTTATATGTAAAGTATTTTTGGCACATCCAATCTTTTATTGTAATATTCTCTACAAAGCACAAAAATGTTGACATTCACCTCAAATGGTAATAAAACCTTTAAACAAACTTATTAAGAAAGTTTTAGTTACACTACTGTGGTCAGATCATTAAAGATGGCATATTTAGGCTTTAATATTGATTCACTTATAGGGTCTTTGCATCGGAGATAAACACATTTATTCTAAAAACCAGTTGTTGGCATGATAGGTTTACGTTCTTCTCATAAATTTTATGATGGCATGAAATAAGTTGAAATTATTCAATTTTTATCTTTTATCATGTTTTTTTCCCCTGAACGTATATATATATGACCAAAACAATAACAAAAACCATTCTATTCTTGTAACATGTTTATGCGATATGCAAAATCAGGTAATAACTATGAATGTGTGATATTACTGCCCGCAGCGGATTATAATTTTCAAAAGTTGCCAGACTTGTATGAATTGTCTAAATCATGTGTATAAATGTCTCTGGTCTAAGTAATCCCATTAAATTGATTAATTAGACAGATATTCTGATCCTTTTAGCTGATTAGTTTTCAGTTGTTCCCATACTGGAAATATATAAAATATTAGACACTTCACTTAATCAAAGAGCAGATTGCTCTGAGGGATACGATTGCCATTGTTTTCATTGATACATGCATGTACAATGTATAAGTATTATTAGCAGTCACTGAGAGTGAGAGAGTTTTTCACTTCGTACCTTATCACCTATTTTCCTACGTGAATTCTAGGTGGAACCCCATTCCTAACTCTTTAAATATTTAATTTCCTATGGGTCAGTGGGCATGACTCCTTTCTGTACAATTCAATTTTCCTCTGTTTAAATTGCGATCGGTTTTAATATAATACGACGTCTATCGACAGAACAAGTTAATTTTTCTAGACGCATCATCGTTTGACGAAAACACTTAAGGAAGGGAGACAACTCGAACCGATAATATGGAAGACTCCATTTTGGCTGAAGGGGTGTTCTACATGTAGTTACACCTTTACGTTGTGGACTACATTTATTTTATTAAATGAAGCATATGATTTAAAATTATGCAACAACAATAACCCTCAATAGCAGACAGACATAGAAAGGATCTTGTAAGTTTCAAATTAATCAATGGAGTGGGAATCCAGAGCAACCATTCAATCTGATCCCACTTCTAGTCAAGAAAACTATATGCATGCGCATACTTACCTAAACAAACCCTAGACTTGCGATTTGTAGCAAGGATGTATATTAAATGTTAATTAAACGACCTCCATTTCTTTATGGAAGTACAATATCAAATATCAGTTTCATAACGGTGACATATACGAAATCTCCACTTCAGTTCTTATATGACAGAAATAGATTTATCGATCGGAATTCAGAGAACTCCCGCATGTAATCAAAACTGGGGAATTCCCTCTGACGTGTTTCTAAATTTATAAAAACACTAAATATAAATACTGCTTAATTCTGATTTTCGGTGTTGTTAAAAACATGCATACAAGTCAAGGCAAATATCGAAACATGAAGATTATGAGAAGAACATTATAGGACAGTTGTTTAAATTCAATCCTTTTGTTTTTTATACCATTTAAAGCAAGACAATCTCAAGAATCTGAGATGTTCCTTGATGTTTAGAATAAAATGGTTGGCATGAGGGCATGGCCCTGAGTCAATGGTATAAGTCTACAGATTGCTTAAAAGCAATCGTATCCCCAAAATCAAGTAAGAACTACATGTAGCAGAAAAATGAATGCACTGACAATGTCCCCCTTTTTTCTTGTCATCACCATCAGTGGTAACACTGAATACCTTCGGATAAACGTGTATCGCTGATCATAATTTTAAAGTCTGTTTTATTAACATGTGCATTTAAAGCTAAATTGTCCACAAAAAAAAACAAATTTTGGGGCAAAAACATATTTCAAGACTTCAAGGGAGGTAATCGTTAGATGTAAATAATGTGGTAACTAACGTTCTTCACGGGCACCTTGTATCTTTTAGAAAACATACTTTCCCAATTCAGTCAGGATTTCATATTTTTCCTCGAAAGATACTTCTTTAATACTTTCGGGTATCCAATATTCTTGTTTCTTTTCTGGCATTTTGATTAGAAATTCAGAAAGCTTCCTTCTGTTGCGATGCTGTCAACAAGATAATCACGTGGATACTAAACAAGTTCCGAATGGAAAAAGAAAAAATCGCGGGAAATATAAAATGTGAAAAGCGTGATAGGTTTTCTTTTGTTGTTGGTTAAAAGGCATTTTTATTCATTTTCAAACATGATAACAAATTAAAGGAAGCCAGGCAAATACTTTGGTCAAAAGAAATTTAACAAAACGTGATACTTGCTTTCAATATAATATTCCCCTTCCAAGCTGAATAAATGTTATAACAAGTCCAGCATAACCCATAGGCTACAAATTTCAGAAGACCTTAAATGGACCACCCACATATCAAACGTGGCAAAGAAAGCAAACTCAACACTAGGCTTTCTAAAAAGAAATTTGAAATACTGTCCACAAGATTGTAAAAAACAGCTTACATCTCGATCGTCAGATCAACGATGGAATATCATGGAGCCATAGTATGGAGCCATAGTATGGCAGAGGCGGATCCAGGGGTGTGGTGACCCGGTGCCGGTGACCATCCCCTGGGTTTGCAAAAATGGTGCACCATGTACCAAAAAATGGTGCACCTTGAACATTTTGAAAAATAAATTCGTCGATCAAATCAATTTGTCTATCGTAATCACCAGTCATAAAGTTGTCATTACTTACCTTATTAAGGCTAAATACATGTACCTTGACAGGTATGTTTATACAATGAACATGTAATCAACAATCGCTAATTACTTCAAGTCTTGGTCGATTTCTTTGATGTTAAGGTGTAAAATGAAGAGACAGTCCTCAATCTTAGATGTTTTTAGCAGGTAATTTATACTTTTTTGACATTACGTTATCTAAATTTTTAAAGTTTGTATAATAACTTTTCTCGACCAATAATATTTTTTTACTGTGATGCCAAAATTCAAAAATAATTTTAAAGTTTTAAAGTCACATAAATATTCTATATTGAATGAATACCCCCGTTCCATCATCTGTTTGTCTAAAAGTTTCGTTCATTCCAATTTTTTAGTAACTTATACCCTCTTTCCTTCAGGAAACGCCCCCTCTGAAGTACCAACGACTTGTGATGGACCTAGCATTGATACGAATAAAAGTGATCAGATTAAAGAAACAACCCCCGACTTACATATAAGTACAAACGACATTGGTTTTGTAAAACAATCAACACGTAGATTAACAAACGAAGAGAGAAATTTAATTTGATAAGAAATCATTTCCAACCTGGAATAAACTATAACTTTCCTATAAAAAAATATGCAGGAAAGAACAGACTGTTTCAGCTGGATTGGCTAAATCGCTATGATGGGCTAGTGTACTCACCTTCACAAGAAGGAGATTACTGCATATACTGAGCTCTGTTTGGGGTTGATAGTTTGGGAACATTATCATGCAAACCACTTACAAATATGGCACATGCTAGTATAAGACTTAACGATCATTTCGGCCGTGATGAGAAATCATGTAAAAAAAGTCATACTGAAGCTAGAGCAAAAGCTCAACTTTTTCTTGACAACATTGAGCAAAGGACTACTGATATTCAAACATTTATTGATAAAGCAATGAATGAACGTATAAAAGCAAACAGAACTGTTTTGAAATCTATATGCAAGTGTGTTTTGCTTTGTGGCAAACAGAATCTTCCTATAAGGGGCCATAGGGATGATGCAAAACATATTTCGGACAGAAGTTTCAATTCCGGGAATTTTCAAGCACTGATTGATTTCCGTGTAGAGTCTGGGGACTCTGTTCTAACAGATTATCTGGAAAATGCCCCAAAGAACTGTACATATAGATCAAAAGCTATACAGAATGAATAATGTGTAACTTTTGTCTTCTATAGTTGTAACTATTTTCATGATACCAATAACAAAATTGAATTTTAATTTAAGATTTCAAAAGGTGACCACCCCCTAATAAATTCCTGGATCCGCCCCTGTATGGGACCCCTGCACGGTCACCAACATAAATAAGCTTGAACGGATACAACGCCAAGCGGCAAGATTTATCACTAGAGACTGCCGTGAAGTCAAGAGAGGACGGATGTGTCTCAAAAATGCTTGCCCAACTCAGAGACATGTATTTATATGTCTCTGCCCAACTGGAACTACAAGATCTCCAGACAATACGAACAAGCCAGAAGTTAATATTTATGTACAAAGTGGTTGAGGGCTGATTCCAGCTATCCAACCAGACGAATTTCTCAAAAAAACTCGTCATAAGAGAAACATAATTGCAAAGAACTTTGAAGGATACCAAGCAACCAACATTGTGGAAAAACAAGTAAAGAACAACTCTAAGTGTTTTGACATTCCACCAAACAAAACACCACAATACTCAAATTCATTTATTGTAAAGACAGTGATCGCGTTGAACCAGCTTGACGACTCTGTAGTGCGCGCATCAAGCGTAGAGAGCTTTAAATCTGCTCTCACGCCCCGTCAATAAATCGGCGGCGCTCTCTCATACCGTTGTATCAAAGCCAGTATTAGTATCGACAACGTACTCGTACAGATACAGACAGATATAATTACACATGTTTATATTCACTGATAAGTCTAATGTAGACGAAACGCGCGTCTGGCCTACTAAACTATAATCCTGGTACCTTTGATAACTATTTACACCACTGGGTCGATGCTACTGCTGGTGAAAGTTTCGTTCCCGAGAGTATCACCAGCCCAGTGTAGTCAACGCTTCGGTGTTGACATGGATATTAATAATGTGGTCATTTTTATAAATTTACTGTTTACCAAATTTTGATTTTTTTCTAAAAACTAAGGAATTTTCTTATCCCAGGCATATACTACCTTAGCCGTATTTGGCACAACTTTTTGGGAACTTTTGGATAATCAATGCTTTTCAACTTTGTACTTGTTTGGCTTTATACATATTTTGATATGGGCGTCACTGATGAGTCTTATGTAGACGAAACGCAAGTCTGGCGTACTAAATTATAATCCTGGTACCTTTGATAACTAATTATATTCATCCTATCAAAGAACCCCAAGAATTCATTTTTTTTCAAATCAAACAATTTTAAATTTTGGACCCTTTCGACCTTAATGTAGATCAATTTGTAAACGGGACCAACATTTTAAATCTCAAAACACAGTTAGATTCGGCATATCAAAGAACCCAATAATTCGATTTTTGATGAAATCAAAAAAAGTTAAATTTTGGACCCTTGATCTCAATGTGGACCAATTTGATAATTGGGCCCAACAATCAAAAATATAAATACATGGTTAGATCTAGCATATCAAAGAACCTCATATTTTCATTTTTTGTTGAAATCAAACAAACTTTAAGTTTAATTTTGGACCCAATTTGGACTAACTTGAAAACTGGGCCCATAATCAAAAATCTAAATACATGTTTATATTCAGCATATCAATGAACCCAAGTTTAATTTTGGACCTTTTGGACCTTTTAAAATGTAGACCAATTTGAAAACGGGATACAAAATAAAAAATCTAAATACACGGTTAGATTCGGCATATATATCAAAGAACCTCAATCATTTAATTTTTTGATGAATTTGGACCTCATATATGGACCAATTTAAAAACGGGGACCAAATTCCAAAAACTTAATACACGGTTAGATTCAGCATATTAAAGAACCCCAAGAATAAAACCCCATTGAAATTGGTGAAGAATTAAGCAATTTATTCAAAGTATTAGAAACGTATTGTTTTTGGCCCCTTACGCAAACGACATTCTATACCAGCATTTTAATCAGCCCGATCACTCCATCGTTTCTATGACAGTTCGCATTATCGAAAAAATATACCACATCACTAACAATCCTCATCTTGCAACGCCTCCCCGTAGACAAAAAAAGAGGACTACTAGATTAGACAATTGGGACCTGCGACACCATATGGTTGCAATGACAAAATTGATGGTATAGGTATTCTATCTAATCCTTCGTGTAGCTCGGTGAATGTGATGAATATTTTCAACTCTTCTCCTCGAAGTAGACGCAGTCATGGTCACATCGTCATTATACATCACCTACTCTGCATGATGTTTCTATTATTGACTTGCTGCCATTTATACAAAAGCCGTTAGGTATTCATCACATTCGCACGAAACTTAATTCATTACCCCTTTCAAAACTTCATTCTATGTTCAATTTATGTTTGGAAATTTCTTTTACAAACCCCCAATCAAACCAATACAAACTGACAGCTATAATTTCGGATATTGCAAGTCAGACTTTTCAAACTAGTCCGCATTGGAAAAGATAAAAAAGAGAAAAGATATTTTTTTACTCTTTCCTTTGCCAACAAAGGTCTCGATGGCGTCGACTTAGGCAATATCCTTCATCATAAATTAGTTCAATCGAAAATACCTCCTTATTTCAAAGATCAGTCTGTACAAATCATTTCTTATACCTATACCAAACCCATTGCAACTAAAATTTTCAATTACAAACACGTTTTGCAGGATCTCAATATTGATGACTTTAAGTCTAAACCTCCTGATTGTACTTGTGCTAGTTCAAAATTCACATATAATCCCGCTGGCCACGTTATTACGGTGACCTCAACATTGTCAATACCACTTCCCTGCGAAATGTGTTATCGAAGGTCCGCCAGAAATTTCGTGAGCCTAAATCCATCAATTGGATTATTCAAAATTTTGATAGATTCAGTCGAGGATTATGCCAGGCAATGGGCTTAGCGCGAGAAGGAAGACGTAGACACTCTTTCCGAATGGATTAGGCGGTGAGGTCGTTGATACAAATCAGAATTAAGAAACTGAATGCGTCTATCAATGCCCATGCTACGTCAATCTTTAAAGACCCAAATGTTGCAAAACACTTATCCTACTTCCATGACAAATATGTTGTTGTCCCTGCAGATAAAGCCCCACACAACATCGTTTTTATGTGTAAAACTCATTACATTAACTGCTTGATAAACGAATTAGGTAGTGACAATTCACTTGGAAACTCAACATATAGCCTCATGACACTTACCAAAGAGGAAATCCGGGATAATCATAGGTCTGTTCTATGTTCCTTTGGAATTTTAACCAAAAATGAAGACCTGGATCTTCCATCACTGTATTTGGTACCTAAAGTACATACGTGTCCTTACAAACAACGGTATATTGCTGGGTCTTCCAAGTGCTCCACGAAACCTCTTTCTAAATTATTAACATCTATTTTATCAGCAATCCAAGCCGGGCTTCAAAGTTATTGTGAAACTGCCTATTCTAGAGGTGGCGTGAATCAGATGTGGATACTAAAAAATTCAAAAGATCTTGAGACTTTAATCTAGAAATTGACAATGAGGGTCGGTTGGAAACAAAACTTTACGTCAAAAGAGACGATTTCAGCTTTCCAATTGTGAACTTTCCATTTCTAAGTAGCAACATTCCAGCAGCACCTGCATACGGGCTATATATCTCCCAATTGATATGATATTCCCGTGCTTGCATTTCCTATCATGATTTTCTTGATAAAGCTATTAAACCGAGAGTTCCAAATGGTGAAGTTGAAATCACTCTTCGTAAATCTTACGGACGCCATCACGAATTGGTTGACCGTTATGGAATAACCGTTTCACAAATGATATCGGATATGTTCCTTAAGTCGTAACTACAATCCCCTTCCCTTTCATGAATGTGACCTACCGAATTAGACTTTTTACCGGATTTGTTATACCATGAGCAACACGACGGGTGCCATATGTGGAGCAGGATCTGCTTTCCCTTCCGGAGCACCTGAGATCACCCTTAGCTTTTATTGGGGGCTGTGTTGCTTATTCTTAAATGTTCTATTTTGTGTCATGTGTACTATTGTTTGTCTGTTTGTCTTTTTCATTTTCAGCCATGGCGTTGTCAGTTTACTTTCGATTTATGAGTTTGATTGTCCCTCTGGTATCTTTCGTCCCTCTTTTACAATTGTAATAAAGTCCTTTATGTAAACAACAAGCTTTCTGTTGAGAACTCGGATATGTTACAATTGTAATTAAGTCCCTTCATATGTAAACAACAAGCTTTCTGAACATTGTGAACTCGGATATGTTTCAATTGTAATAAAGTCCATTATGTAAACAACAAGCTTGCTGTTGTGAACTGGGATATGTTACAATTGTCCCAGGCACAGTTGTGTCCTTTTCCACGACTGTGAAATCACCCAATGACACCTATCGTCAAATGTGCAGCATTACAGGTGTCACATGCTAAACAGGATATAATAACTCTTCAGGAGTACCTCAGAGATCACACCTGGTTTTCATTGCAAATTGGTTGTCTCTATTATTTTTGCAGACTGAAAGGTAGCCTGTTTATTGGGCATATTGTGGTTTTCAATTTTAAGCCCTGGTTTTTGTCAGTCTCCCTCTGACGAGTTTCATTTGTATCTCTGGTATCTTGCACCTCTCCTTTTGAGTTTTTCCCCAAACTTCCGTTTACATATTTCAGGGTAGGAATAATTTGTCATTCAAGTCTTGCAAATCAATTTTATTGTCCTGCTTACCGTTCCCCTCTATGATCTGTCTCATTTTGTGCTTTAACTGTTTACATGTATGGATGTCTATAGCTATGCGTATTGAATTCAAATTAAGGCTCCATTTTTTGGGTCAGTGTAGTCCTATAATAACAGAATTCGTAAGTACATGTCGTTTGCATTGGACGTTTTTTTTTATCCGAGTTTATATTTGTTGGTTCGTATTGATAGTGAAAAATAATATACCAGATAAAAACGTTGAATTGAAAACGATATGGACCCACTAATTCTCATATATTATAGGACAAGAAATTCATTAGGTCATTATTAATTTTATAGACTCTCTTTTAGAATTTAAAACTGTATAAACTCTGCTACATTCATGTCAGTGTGCTCCTCAGAGAGCCATTTAGTTAACAGCCATATCTAAACCACATCACAGCTTAAGGCCGTTTCGAACATTTAGAGATCCCTTCTATGTATTGGTTACCAAATCTACACACACAAAAAAAGAGTAAAATATTGTTTCATCTCGGCCTGTTGTGAGTGTTCTGCAAGTAATCTTTGAACTTATCATAAACTTTCGTAATAAAACATATGAAAATAGTAGAATTTTTATTTAAAAGTATTTTTCGGAATGTAAAACATTCTTTGGATGTTTTAGATAATTTACGTGCTTTTGATGGTCCTTTTGATTCTTCTGACTGTTTTGACTTTTCAACTCTTGAAAGGGGCGGATCTAATCATTTGAAAAAGGGGGGGGGGGGGGGTGTTCGAACCATATGTCCCCATTCAAATGCATTGATTGGCCACAAAAAAGGGGGGTTCCAACCCCGGACCCCCTTTTGGATCGCACTGCTTTACACTACACAATCACATCCACACATTCTTATCAAACAAAAGTTTGTCTATTTAATTAAATCTTAGTTTGAACAAGCATCTACTACCAACCTGAAATAAATTGCTTCAGCCTTCACTGAGCGCAGCTGGATACGACCGCAGATGTCCAACCCTGAATAGTTGGGGCCAAAATGGGTGTGAATTTGGATTGTAACTAAATTTTTAACACATAATAGGTTTCAGACACATAATAGGTTTCTGAATAACTGTAGTCAAAGAACTTCAAATTGTTTATATGATTTGAATTTATATTTAATTTTTGCTTTTGAGCAATGCACTTTGATGTTGAATAATAACCCCCTAAAAAAATATTTGAAGATTGTTTTTTTATTTCTGAAATTTGAAATAAGAAAAAGTGTCCCCCTTCAATTTTTTTCACCTCTCCCATTTCCCTTATTCCCCACAAAAAATTCTTTCCCTCAAAATATGGTCAGTATTTGAATTTAATTTTCTATTAGAGTTTGCAACAATAATTACCCATTTAAATACCTCATAAAAGTTTTAAAATATAAAAAGACATACAAATCATTAATTTTAATGAAAAGAAACTGCTAAAATTAATTGACAGCTTATCACCTCAAGACAATCATCTTTTCTTAATACATAATTAACAAGTTATGTAAGGGAGGTAATCAAACATTGTTTTTAAATTGATTGGATTACCTCCCTTACAATGCTTTGATATGGTCTCAATTGTCCTTTAACCAAATCAAAGCAACAAAGGCACTGTATGCAGTTAATTAAAAAAACAGAGGCAAACTTGGCAGAAGTTAAGTCGAATATATTGTGGAAAAATTTGGTGAAAATATTCATCTCGGCTATTTCTCAAGTATTGAATAATGTCTGTACCCTAACGTTTTCACTATCCAATCCTGCCACTTTCAATCAAAAGTTATGTACAATTAATTTTTTAATATTCAATATCTGCGATTTTGCACATTCTGTACACTGTTCCATGTTAGGGGAGAGTTTTGTGCCAGCTAACATGACAGTTTAACCTGCCACATTCTGTATTTACCTGTTCATATTGAGGACCCAGTATAAATTTGGTAATTGTTGCTGTATATCATATCTATTTTTCATAATTGTTTTGTACATAAATCAGGCTGCTTTAGTTTTATTGTTTTACATTTGTAATTTCCTGGTCTTTTAAAGCTTACTATGCAGTATAGGTTTTGCTAATAGTTACAAGCTGCATGGAGAAATATTCTTATCAGAATAATAATTTCAATAATGGTGTCCAATAGTGGTGTATGGTTTAATTCCACTATATTCTAGAGTATGAATATGCCATATAAGCAGTTTTAGTTGCATCAGCTGGTGCACCTATGCACAATCATCAAATCATAGCTGAAATATCTGTAGTGGTGTAATTTTCTTGTAAAGTATATTGCAACAAATGCGGATGTTATAATGACCTAGCAATGATACAACATATACTTCTGAAGCCTGTACGGTTGCCTAACTATAATTGCTTACATTTACTTCATTTGAATTTTGGTGGATAGTTGTCTCATAATGACTCATTGGCAATCATTCCACATCTTCTTATCTTTATAATAATTGTACATGTCTAATCTATAATCAGCTGTTAACGTAGAGACATGTTTTGCCTATTTGTTATTTTGATAATGCAAATAATACAATTAAAATAGAAATGCATTAACATGTAAAATATATTCAAAGACAATGATCCATGACTGATTGTACAGGGCTGAACAATCCCTATAGAAATGAGATGTGCAAATGCTTATACAACAGCTTACCAAATACCATTGACTTTTCATAAGTCGTTCTCTTTAAACAAACCTTAACACACATTTAATTTCTAAGTCAATGAACAATAATGAGGGGGTGGGGTTATATAATATCCATGGAAATGAAACTTTTAAATACCAATATGTTTGCATACAAAATGGCTTTGACTTAAGATTAATGGTATCTTAAACTGACATAATTATAATAATCATGAACTAATACAAGTAATCTAATTAAAAGTTCAAAGTCAATAGATCATGCATATGACTGAGAGGTAAGGACCAAATATCCTCTATGGAACCTGAGATGTACTAATGCTTCTTCACCTGTATGGCAATCATCATTGACTTACGACGATTGATTTTTCATATAGTAAAATAATCAAAATCTATTATTATGAATGAAATTTCAAAGTTAAACAGAAGTTTCCAAGTAAAAAAAGAGCATCATTGAGGGGGCAGGGCCAAATAATCTCAATAGAAATTGAAAGTGACAAAGTTTCTACAACTGCACACCAAATATCATTGACCTTTCACTAGTGGTTCCCCCTAAACTGACCTAATCAAAACTAATACATGTAAACAAAGTTTCAAGGTCGATAGACCATGACAAAGGGGGTGGGGCCAAATATTCTTGTAATAAGATATGCCTATGCTTATACAACTGCTTACCAAATTTCATTGACCTACCATAAACTAGACCTAATCACAAAATCAGAAACTAATACATTGTTGATGCCGCCAAAACAACACGCCTATATATATATATGCCTCTCTTTTTGACAAAACTTGCATCAAATTTCATACAAATATTTTGTCCATCTTTTTTTAATATTTCTATATTCTTAATTTCTTAAATATATCAATGCTGCATTCACACATAATTCAAATTCAATTTGAAACATTCAACATGTTTAATGTCCCAAAATAATTCTACTTCAATACACATCAAAATCACTGTACTGTCCGAATGACGCTTAATTTTTAACTCAATAAATAATATCCATTTGTTGTAACTGCTGGCATTAGTTTATAATAATTCCTGTCAGAAAACTGACTCAAAACTTGTCGTACTAGTCAACATGATTAGACCTGGCATAAACAATCTTCAAAATTGATCATTTATGTGCATGTAGTAAGAGGTATATATAAATATCTTCATAACATCATGGTAGTCTAGAGTTTCATTGCTGTTGTGGAACTATTGTAGTGAATAGACAATCCAATTGCTACAGAGAATAATGTATTGTACATATACATGTATGCCTTGCCTTTCCTTGTATTAGCCATTGCCAAAGATTGGAATCAACAGTTTGCGGGTGTATAAAAATGCTAACTTGATGTATAACTTGTCATGGTGAAATCTGTTTCACAAATATCAAGTCAATATCTTCAATCATGACGAAAACAAAAGTGTGGAAAACTGATTTATACTTTAAGTGATTTTTTTTAAGTTCAAGGACATTAACTCTGCACAAAAACATCTGACTGAAACAAATGAATCTGCAGTAGTCATGCCATCAAGCATAATGTCAAGTATATTATAACAGAAAATAAATTTCATATATGTTTATTACCGGATATGTAGAGATTCAAAACAAAAAACAATGATCACAGTCATAAATACTTGAACAAAATAATAATAAAAGTAAATATATCACTAAAGTGACTGTAAACCAACTTTTTCTAGAGTAAATTATTATCACGACTTTCCAGAAGAGAAAAATAACGGAATATAAATCCTTGTGAAAATTAAAAAATTGGATCTTTCCTTTACAAAATTTAACTTCATCAAGTGACTTTAAAAATTGCGAGATTAAATAAAGTATCCGCGAAATAAGTTGGTTTACAGTACGGATAACTGCTATACATTCCCAAGTCCCACTGCTATGATAATGATTTTCAAATTAGTACATACGTTTTGTAAAAGTACATATAATTTTTTTATTCAAAACAAATGCCATTTGTAATTGAGTGATGCACTTATATTGAGATGTTTAAGCTTTTCGATATGAGAGACAATGATCTTTAAAACAATCAATATACATGTAACTATTAATTTTTATTTCTAAATCTTAATTTTTGATCATGAGGAAGACCATATCTACTGAATGCTAATATTAATTATGAAAAGATAAAAATAAAATAACTGTTATAATAGAAGTCAAAACTGTTATCACTTTACTCATATTGTATGTATATACACAGTGTTAACTCCAAGCAAGTTTATTTGAACACAATAATGAATTATTTATTATCACTTATTTAAAAATACCCTATCTTTGATTTACATGTATATATAGTAAAATACTATGATAAAATTTTAAAACTAAACAACTTATCAAAATTAAGGCCACTTTGTTTTATGTAACAAAAAAATAATATGATCTTCCAACAAAAATTCTTATAAAAACAGCAGATAACTTGCTATTGTGAAAAGAAGGAATTTAAAGACTTCAATTGGGAAATCTTCCAAAAAAGATCTATTTTATACAATAAATGCAAGTAGAAGATGAAAATATAAATTTCCTTTGTGTGTGTCTTACATGTTATAAACATTCCTACAGCGGCACGAATTGTAATTAATTAATTACAAATATAAAATGATGAATTAACACTGCAAACATATCAAATCAAATTAACAGATGGCAAAAAATACCAAAGATAACTATATGGGTAAAGCATTGTTAACAAATAGCACTATTACATATACATGTAGTAACAAAGCAACAAATTTGAATAAGCTTAAAGAGGGGGGAGGCAGAACACCTAAGGGAGTTAACTCTTTTAAAATGAGCCAAATGTTTTGCTAACATACTATTCATAAAGAATCATCAATGATAAAAATAAGTGTTTGTCAAATTGCTATTTATCCAATGTAATCCTTCCTGTAAAGTGTTGTTAAAATTTCTTGAAATGCTTTCACGATGCCTAATTAATTCAAAATGTCAATAAAAAGGATTTAAAATCTTTCATTAGATGGACAATAAATTGAAAAGTATTGATTATCAGTCAACAGCAAACATACCATTTTCAATGTTAACCAAAGAAATATATATTACTAATTACTTTCCATTAAAAGCCTTCAGAATATGTTTTGTACAAGAGGCTTACTACAAATAATGGCTTTTTCTATACTTTTTTTTTAGTAATTAGCTTCATGTGAAAACTGAAACAATGCATGACTTAAAAACAGGCAAACAATTTCAAATTTTGAATCACTCTTATATATTCTGTGAAAATAACCTGTTATATATTGGAGGATTATCATGCTTTAACCTTTCTAATAGTAAACCCTTAAGGCTACTCTACAAAATATTTTAGAAAACATAAAACAAATTCCCTATTTTGAATTCATATGAGTCCTCCTGTTTCATTTGACACCAACAAGGAGTATTGTCAACTGAAATGAAATTAAATATTGAAGCATCCCTCCCTTCTCAAGAAAATATGAATAAAATAAAAATACTTCAAATCATAAATCTTCATAACTAAACTTATTATGACCATAATCAATGTCTTCCTCATGTTCATCATCTTCCACATGTCCATTATCCTCCTCACGTTGATTATCTTTGTGGCTGTCATTGTCTAAGTCCATGTCTTTATATACCATATCATCATGGTGAGGCTCATAAGCTTGACCACCGCCGTACTTATTGAAATACCAGCTGTCAGGCTGAGTTCTATGGTAGTCACGTTCTTCTGCTCTGTGGAACACCCAATCTGTTTTGGAACTTTCTCTGTATTTCCTTAAATGTTCTCGGTCTGTCATCCTTTTCAGATACCATGACTCATCTCCACAATCTAGATCTTGGCTGAAAGGATCACAGTAAGAAAAATCTCCATGGCTCTTAGTTAAATCTTCCTCAGTTTTATTTTGGACAGGTTTTTCATCACCAGTAAAATCTTTTGTGTCTTCCTGGTGTTTCCTCTTTTCCTGATCTTTTCTTTTATTCAATGGTTTCTTTTCCTTTGGATTGAGTTGACTGCATCCATCATCAAGATTACAGAATTTCCCGTTTGACCTGCCATGCTTTCTAAGACATGGGCAGCATCCATGATCAGCAGCAGCAAGTTGACGTCTGCCCAATTTCTCTCTACACTCTGTATCAACATTGGGATCAGAATAAGCCATGTTTTCAAACCAGGCTTTTTGACAATAAAACCAAGTTTTTTCTTCCTCCAATAAAACATTGATCCCTTCGTTCATTTTGAAATGCTGAAAATCTTCCATGATGTCAATAATTTGACCACATGAGAGATCATTCTTAGTACTGACATATTCAACACTTTCAAACAGATTCTCTAATTCTGTCTTCAAACGGGTGGAACCATGTGTGCCAGGTCCTCTTTGATCAAAGTCGTATGATTGCTTTTCATAGTGGTCATAAGATTGCTTGTCATCATCAGATTGTTTGTTATCGCCAGAACCATCTTCATACTTCCTTCTAGAAGTTGAAGCTGTGAACCCATCTTGGTCAGAGTCATCATTCTGGTTTCTATTGTGCTTATTTTTGCGAGATTTCTTGTATTTTCTTATCCATTTAGCTGATTTCTGAACAATTTTAGCTGCAGCTTTAACTACTTTCTTAGAAACATTGTTGACATTCTTTTTTACTGTTTCATAAGTGCTTGCCAAGATATGATTGACCTTTGGCTCATGCTTTTTCCAAAGGTCACCGGACAGGTTCTTTACCTGAAAACAGGTATAAATATCTAATAATATTTCAATATAACACAATTAGACATTTTTGGTGACAATTCAATTTGCAAAAACATTGATGTTTTGTTTTGTTATGTAAAAAACAGATTCTTTTGTAAGACTTAGTTCCTAAAAACAGACAAGAGTAATATATAGAAATACCTAATAAAAGTAAACCATACATGTAAAGTGTGAATTACGAAAAACAGACAGGTCCTCAGAGTGTGGTGTTATTAGACAGAAAAACATAATAAACATACCAGTACATCAATACCTTTAACAACTGTTTTACTTGAAAATAAATGAACTACATGTAGACAAAGATAATAAAACATACATAAATGCTTTAATTCACTAGGTAAATGTTCTTGTCTATTATCAGTTTGATTAAAAGACATTTTTTTTGTTGAACTTCCCTCTTCTTTTTTTTTTTTAAAGTTATTGCAGAAATTATGACAAAATGAAAATCTGATAAAAATTTGATCCAGTATAATATTGCTCATTTGCATATCTATCACAAGAAATTAAATTTTTTTGGAACCAGTGAATTACTTTTATTTTATATTACAAAATACCTGTGTAAGAGTCTCCTGTATCTGTTTATTGACAGTCACCATAGAACTTCTCGTCTTATTCAAAATATCATTCATAGCATCAGACCACGACTTATATCCACCATCTTTGTCTGAACTTGCTCTTTTCTTCTTTGTATGTGCACGTTCATTGTCATTCTGAAATTAAATTCAAATATTTGAGTCATTCTTCATCCCCTATTAAGGTTATCAGTAATTTGCTTGATAATAGTCTTAATGGTAATAACAAATTTGTAAAAAAAACTAATACATGTAATAGAATATATAAAGTAAAAGATCAAATCACATTTCTGAAGGATAATAACCAGATGCTCTGCAGAAGCAGCTTTATACGACCGCAGAGGTTGAACCCTGAACGGTTGGGGCAAGTATGGACACAACATTCAAGCTGGATTCAGCTCTAAATTTGGATTGTGATTAAATAGTTGAAACAGCATAGGTTTCTGACACAGAATGAATTTGGTCTAATGAACATACCTGTCAACTGACCCGGATTCTGCGGGTGTGACCCAAGATTTTCACAATTCTGAGTGATCACCCGGATCACCCGCCGGGTCATTAAAATAACCCGGAAATTCCGAAAATGACCCGATTTCACCCGTATTTCTTAGCCTTGAGATTGATTTTCATGACATAAGCAATATTCCTTTGAAATACCGGCAAATTCGTAATTCTTCCAAGAACATGCAGTTCATCTAGCTATGTAAACTGTCAAATTAAGTGACCCATTAAGTGCATGGCTTCACTTGACAGCTTTGGTGTCAAACACACTGTTGATTAACACCAATTACCTTAGGTTTAGGTCGTAAATAAATTGCCCTGTTGTTTTGCAAAGATATTTCAACTAAGAGTTACTTCCCCTTATTTGTCACCATTCAAAATTATTCCTTATATTTACGTTTTATGGGTGAAAAAGATTAAATCATAATAATATAAAATTCAAATACATATTGAAAAATAACTTTTCATTATTTTTATACCTTTATACAATTTTTAAAAAAAAGTTGAAAATTATTTTTTACATTTATACTTCCTTTAACTGTATTACTATATTTTATCATAGTCTAATTTCCTTTTCATTTGAGAGATGCTAGTTTGTCAACCTGTTCATTACCTAGGATACCAACATGCGCTGGTATCCATTCTATGATTACTTCTATTTTGTTTTGTTTTAGACGACAAGCCAGTATTTGAATTGGTTCTAGGATATCGGGTCTACTTGATGCATTATTATTTATAGATTGGATTGCACTATATGAATCAGTTAGAATAACAACTTTTTGCCCTGGCTGTTGATTGGAGAATACCCACTTTAATGATTGATATATGGCCGTCATTTCTGTGGTGTAAACGGAAAGATTGTCTGACGTTCGTTTATAGCTTGCAATCAACTTTGATGGGATTAGAAAAGCATATCCAGTTTTACCCGAAGCTGGGTCTTTTGAGCCATCGGTGTAAATTTTTAAATGATTTTTATATGCATTGTCGATGTACTCTAACGCTTTAGTCTTAATGATATGCGGATTTTCTTTTTTACTGAGGCTGTTTTTTATGTTACTGGATGTTTTTGCTTGACCTATTATCCATGGAGGTGGATCTTGAATATTTTTAGTAACCAACTTTATTTTGTCTAGTTCGTTATCTTTAAGTAGATTTTGGACTCTGAATCCGTAAGGTATGTTATGGTCATTCCATTTATGATTATAAATTTGATATTCAATACAGTCATCTACTAATTGATTGGCTGGATTTGATGGATTTTGTTTAGTACGAGCATAATATTTAAGAGAAAGGTGGTCCCTTCTTAATTGTAATGGCATTTCGCCAGATTCGGCTAGTATTGTTTCTAACGGGATCGATTTATGGGCCCCTAGCACTATGCGAAGACCTTTAGATTGTATTATATCTAATTTAGATTTTACCGTTATAGATGCTGAATTAAACGCTTGACATCCATAGTCAAGTACCGATCTAAGAAGAGATTTATATAGCATGAGAAGAGAATCAGTACCCATGCCATAATTGTTTGCTTGAACATACCTAAGAACGTTTAATATTGCTTTAGATCTTTCTTGTAAATAGTTTACGTGTTTATTCCATGTTAGCTTTCTATCAAATATGAGACCAAGAAATTTAACATGATTCTGGAATTTGATTGGTTGGTTATCTAGCATTAGGTTAACTGAATAAACATGACGATCTCCAAATATTACTCCTATCGTTTTGGTTTTAGATATTTTAAAACCCCATTTTTTAGACCATGCACTTATGTTATTAAGGGTTTCTTGCATTTTTTTTGTTAAATGTTTAATATTTCCACCTCGGTACCACATAGCACTGTCGTCAGCAAATTGTGACATTACTGCGGGTTTTTTTGCCAGACCTACTAGATCATTAATCATGATGTTAAATAATGTGGGACTGATGACACTACCTTGCGGGATACCATTGTTGAGATCATATTCGTTTGAGGATTCCTGATTTACTTTAACTTGAATTTTTCTATCTTGCAGAAAGTCTTTTATGAAGTTAAATAATCTCCCATTTATACCGTAATCTTTGCACTTTTTTAATAGACCAAAACGCCATACTAAGTCAAATGCCTTTTCAATATCGAGAAATATGGCTAGTAGAAATTGTTTACGAACTTTAGCTTTTTTAATGTCTGTCTCAAGTCGCAGTAAGTGGTCTAATGTGGAGCGACCTTCACGGAACCCACTTTGTGTTTCATTTATTATATTTTTCTCCGTTAGAAGATGTTTAAGTCTAACATTAACCATGCTTTCCATTAGTTTACAAAAATTTGATGTAAGAGATATCGGTCTGTAGGATTTAGGGTCAGATTTATTTTTATTAGGTTTTAGTATAGGGATTACATTTGCATGTTTCCAGCTGTGGGGAAGTTGACCAGTTACCCACACTTTATTTATTAATTGTAACATAATATCGATCATACTTTCAGGCATATGCTTGAACATTTCATATGTTATACGGTCATCACCGGGCGCAGTTGTCTTTTTGGTTTTAAGCACCTTATAAAGTTCGTTTTTGTTGAATGGTATATTAAATTTTGACCTATTATGTTGCTCATCATCATCCCTATTAATTGGATTTTCTATTTCGGTTTTTAATTTATGAGTTCTGAATTTGGGATCTAAGTTATTGTCACTGGATGCTTCTGCAAAAGTTCCGGCGAGCATGTTTGCTTTATCTACATTAGATACCGCTTGTTTGGTGTCATTAATAAGTGTGGGAAGGGTGGATGATTTTGCCCCTTTAAGACCTTTAACTGTGTTCCAAACTGTTTTTACGTTAGTTTTATAGTTTAGTTTGTCGCAGAAATTTTGCCAGTAGTCAGTTTTTGCCTTATCTGTGACACGTTTAAACTCCTTGACTGCAGTTTTATATAATTCATGATTTTCTTCTGATTTTGATTTATCATATACTCTATGTTTATGACGCTTATTTTTTTTGGCATTTGTACAATCATCGTTCCACCAGGGACAGTTTTTTCTTGTATGTTTAGTACCACTAGTTTTTGGGATTGTTTCATCTGCGATTTTAGTCACTACTTCACAAAGATTTTGATTAAAGATTTCAATATCGTCATGTTTTATATTATCTATATTTATTTCGTTACAAAGGGTAGTGAACCTGTGCCAGTCGGCTTTATCGTACACCCATCTTTGTGGAGTGCAGACTTTATTTTTAACCGGTTTTGCATTTAATACGGTGAGTACTGGGAAGTGGTCAGAACCTAGTTGCTCATCTAAAACTGACCATTGACTGTCATTGGCTAACGATGCGGAGACTAATGTTAGATCTATTTGTGTTCGGTTGCCTGTTACAGTTTGATATGTTCCTGTACCGTCATTTAAAATTATCATGTTATTTTGGTCTATGACCTTTTCAATTATGTTACCATTGCTATCTGTTGTGCTAGACCCCCACATCGAGGATCTACTATTAAAATCTCCAAGTAGCACTATATTATCTGATAAGTTATGCAAAACTTCTTGATATTCATCAAATTTAATATCTTGATTAGGGGGTCTATACACATTAACTATATTTATCTTATTATTTTGACAGTTTACAGATACGCCTACTACTTCTATGTTATCAGTATTAAAATTAAGTTGTGAAAAATTAACTTGAATCGAAACATAAATTGCTACTCCTCCTATTTGAGGTTTCTTTTTATTTTTACCTTTAGGTTGAATCGGTATCTTTCTATTTCGAATGATTGGTGGGTGGTAGCCTTGTAGTTTTATGTACCTATTATCTTTAAAACGAGTTTCTTGTACACAAATAATTTCTGGGTTATTATGTGTGTCTAAGTAATGTTTGAGGGAATTAGCGTTCGCATAAAGTGATCGCGCATTCCACTGTAAAATGTGTAGCCCCATTACGGTTAATTAGTTATTTAAATTAATTGTTGTTTATATTATCTTTATATGACGTCAACTGTTATTTCTTTACTAAATTGCTCTCTGACAAAATTTTGAAAGAGTCTCATGATGGGAACAGAGATATCCCCATGTTTGTCCGCTATATGCCGTATCTCTGTGATTAGGTTTTCCCAGTTTTTTAAATCACTTATGTCTTGACTTGATGGTACAATTATAGTTTTGCGGACATCTGAAATATTTTTTCTATCTTTATTAGGAATACTGGGTGTTTGATCTTCTATTTGTGTATTCTCTGTTTCAATATTTAAATTTTTATCTACGCTTATTTCCGGATTATCTACCGGTGACATAGTGGCTTCATTATCGCTAATTACATCCGTGTCATTAATTACTTTTGATTTAACACTGTCAGCGTATGATTTACCAGGTGTGACATTTGATGTACTAATTATTTTAGGTATGGTTTCATCCCCTGACACTGGAGATTTAATTATTTTAGGTATGGTTTCACATTTTTGTTGTGCCTTTTGTCTGGCTTGGTCAAATGACATTTTATGACTATACATATTTTCCAACACCTGTTTTTGGAATATATATTTGGGGCATGATTTATCTATTGCCTGATGTTTACCACCACAGTTGTTACATTTTAAATTTTTACCATTACAGTTTTTTGTTTCATGTTTACCAGCACATTTAATGCACGTATTTATAGATTTTCTGCATTGTTTGGCATAATGTCCTAGACTTGCGCATTTAGTACAAAATTTAGGGTTAGGTTTATATGGCAGTAAATCATACTCTATGTTTTGTCCCTGATTGTTTAAGGGAATAGATTTAAGTATGGAATCTCTTTCCGATAGCATTACTAATAGATAACCAGCTTTACCTAATTGTTTTACAATTTTTATATCTGCCCCTGTTTGCCTTAGCATATTTTCCTGCTTTTTAATATTTAGGATTTCAGTATCAACAGGTTTAGGTATAACTTTATAAACTCTATTTTTAGTAACCTTATTTTCGTTAATTTCCTTTGTAGCAGCTGCTTGAATAGTTATTTTCTGCTTATGGTCAGTATCAAATTTAGACACTTTTATTTGGAAATTACCCAGTTTAGTCAAGCCAAGTAACTTTCTCCTTATGGTTTCAGATGGTGCGTAAACCAGCACACTGTTTTTAAGTGGTTTTATTTCTATGGCTTGTTCATTAACACCTCCTATCATGGTTGTTAGCAGATAATGGAGAGAGTTAAGAGTCAGTAGCAGGAACTTTTTAGCCCTTGATGTGATGATTAGTGTTTCACTAGGGGGAAACATTTTTTTGCCCTTATCATTGAGTGACACAGGGCTTTTAATTTTAGTTTGGCTTAATCCTTGCCTTTTTGCATATTCAAGTTGTATTGGCGAATTGCCTTGGCTTTGTTTGTAAATTTTGGAATCAGGTGATTCCCCTTGTTGTGGACTTCTTGAGTCAATTTTCCTTTTATTGTTTGTCATGTTGCTCATATTTCAATTTATCTTAACTTTTAATTAAATTTATTAAAGCAAAAATAGATTGCACTTTAGCTTATTTAAATATTTAATACTTATTTAGCAAAAATATTTAATTATTTAAACTTATTTAGCAAAAATAAAGCGCATGTTGGTATCCTAGGTAATGAACAGGTTGACAAACTAGCTAAATTAGCACTAAGTAATGATAAGATTGACCTTAACTTGAGTCTTAGTGCAAATGAATTCATTGCAATAACAACAGCATTATATAAGAAAAAGTGGCAAGCTAGATGGGATAACACATGCTCCCTATGGAGTCGTTCTATAAATACTGCAGTAAATAAAAAACCCAACTTTTATCAAGGTAATCGATTTCATGCAAAAACAATAACTAGACTTAGGTTGGGCACTACTTTATTACCTGGGCAACTAGGCCAGTACATACGCAATGTCTCTCCAATATGCAATACATGCGGCATTAAAGAGGATATAGAACACGTACTAGTAAACTGTATTAATCATTCACAAGCGAGACAAAATTTGCAATCAAACTTGGACAAGGTTCAAATACAAAATATTAATACCAAAATATTACTAGATCCTCCTAAAGACAAACAACAATATGTCTGGTCGTGCTTGGTACAATATTTAACAGAAATTGATTATCATAAATTTATATAAGTATATATATATAAAAAAACAGGCATAGAAATAAAATAATTAAAATACACTGCAAGAGTTATCCGGGTCAGTGACTCAGAAATGGAGTCAGGCCGTAACCGGCAGTCAAAAACTAAAATCTTCACTTCAAATACAGTACGTACTAAAGAAAAGATCGTTAAGAAGACCAGCTACACTGCAAGAGTTATCCGGGGTCAGTGACTCAGAAATGGAGTCAGGCCATAACCGGCAGTACAGAAGGCTCTTCAAGACGACTTACCACAACATCATTAAATAGGCAAAACACACTGCAAGAGTTATCCAGGTCAGTGACTCAGAAATGGAGTCAGGCCGTAACCGGCAGTAAAAATCAAATCTTCAATACAAATACAGTACGTACTTACCAGAAAAGATCGTTAAGAAGACCAACTACTCTGCAAGAGTTATCCGGGGTCAGTGACTCAGAAATGGAGTCAGGCCATAACCGGCAGTACAGATGGATCTTCAAGACGACTTACCACAGCATCATTAAAGGGGCAAAACATACTGCAAGAGTTATCCGGGTCAGTGACTCAGAAATGGAGTCAGGCCATAACCGGCAGTAAAAATTAAATCTTTAAGACAAATAAAATCCAAATTAAATATGATTTAAAAAAAAAAAAAAATAATAATAATAATAAAAAATTAATCCTTTGAAATAATTTAACATATTTAAAATTAGATAAAATGAATGTAGGGATAAGTTAATTAAACTATTGAAATTATGCTAACTAAACAAGAACGCACGATAACCTTTGGCTTTTTTTTTTTCCAAATTCGCGGCACCCCAAATTATTTTTGTTTCTACTTTTGGTCATTATATAAATTTTCCATGTCATTAAGCCGCAAGTCAAATCTAAGACTTAAAAAATGGTACTTCGCAAGATCTGGTTTGCGCTAATCCAGTTTTAATTAGCGTGGGGCACTGTCTTCCTGCGGATAAGTGTTCCAGTGAACTAGCACTCTAAAGTCCTGCAACTACGGTAGGCTAGCACAAAGCAGTCAAAATTTACATACACCCTTTGGTTTTTTATTTATTTTATTTTATTTTATTTCACTTTTCTTTTTTTCTAGTACATACAAAACATCCCACTAATTATTTTTGCAAAACTCACATACACAAATTTAGGCTTATTGTGGTTTATACATGATATTTGGCATATAAATTCACATACACAATTTGGCATATCAAAATTATCCGCTCTTACTTGGCTGCTGGTGTACCAGGACAACGTTGCTGCCGTTCACTGCTGTTTGCTTGGCCAAGCTTTCCTCCTGTTCCTACTTCCGGTGGCTCCATGTTTAATAATTATTTATTTATTTTGTTTTATTTTATTTTTATTTTTATACAAAATTATTTCTATATTATTTTATTATATTTATTTTTATATTCTTTTATTATTTTTTATTATATTATTATCTACTTAATCTTAAAATGTTTACTTTTTTTATTCGTTTATTTATCCAAATTTTTGCCTTTTAAAATTTTTGTTTTTATTAAACTTTCTTATCATTCTAAATCATTTAAATTACCACATGGTAAAAATATAAATTATTTAATGCCCAAAAAGGCGCAAGCCAGGGCCGACCGTGCGAGGGCTGTATAGCCAGTCAAGGTCGTTAAAAACTTCCATTTGTTGTTTGAGAGATGAATGTTCATTCATGTAATACCTCTACATGGTATGTTTAAAGGCTAGTAGACTCATTTTTAAAAATACATTTGAAAAATAAATTTTAGATGATGACAAAAATAAAGGACATAAGACTGTGATTCACAAGTTAATAAACATCTTTAAAAGTGTAATGAAATAATAATAAATAAGATTTAAAATGACTTATATATAATAACCAAGTGAACATGCATTGATGTTTTGGTATCTTTGATATACATTATAAGAAAATGTATCATAAATACTGAAATTCAGCTCGAAAAAGTTCGTACGCGTTATGACCTGAGATTTGATTCTTCAATGCAGGTCATGACCTGCATTTTCATCGTCACAGGTTGACAGGTATGAATGAACTTAAAATTTGTGTTTTGCCTTTGAGCAATTCACTATGCTGTTGAATATTAATCCTCTAAAAAAAATGTTTGAAGAAATTTTCTTTTTATTTATGAAATCGGAAATGAGAAAAATTGACCCCCCCCCCCCCATATTTTTTTTCACATCCCCCTTTCCCTTATTCCAAAACTGATCTCAATTCAAATTTCTAATGAAGTTTGCAACAATAACTACTCATTTAAATACATCATAAAATATTAAAATGTAAAAAAAGTGCTTGTTATCACTGAATGGTAAAGATTGTTTTAATCTATCAGTTGGTAGTAAAAGTGAATATACATTGTATATTGTATAAAACAATGATTTAAGTTGATTCAACTACTATTCTGGACAAAGAAAGATAACTCCAATTGAAATCCAATTGGAATTTCTTGCTATTGCACAATATTGTGCAATTAGATATTTCTTGCTATTGTGGAATACTGTGCAATTGAAAATATTTGCTATTGCACAATACTGTGCAATTGAAGATTTCTTGCTATTGCACAATACTGTGCAATTGAAGATTTCTTGATATTGCTGAATACTGTGCACTTGAAAATTTCTTGCTATTGCACAATACTTAATATAATAATTTTGGATCCTGATTTGGACCAACTTGAAAACTGGGCCCATAATCAAAAATCTAAGTACATGTTTAGATTCAGCATATCACAGAGGCCCAATAATTCAATTTTTGTTAAAATCAAACTTAGTTTAATTTTGGACCCTTTGGACGTTAATGTAAACCAATTTTAAAACGGGACCAAAAATTAAGAATCTACATACACAGTTAGATTTGGCATATCAAAGAACCCCAATTATTCAATTTTTGATGAAATCAAACAAAGTTTAATTTTGGACCAACTTGAAAACTGGGCCAATAATAAAAAATCTAAGTACATTTTTAGATTCAGCATATCAAAGAACCCCGAGGATTCAATTTTTGTTAAAATCAAACTAAGTTTAATTTTGGACCCTTTGGACCTTAATGTAGACCAATTTGAAAACGGGACCAAAAATTAAGAATCTACATACACAGTTAGATTCGGCATATCAAAGAACCCCAATTATTCAATTTTTGATAAAATCAAACAAAGTTTAAATCTGGACCCTTTGGGCCCTTTATTCCTAAACTGTTGGGACCAAAACTCCCAAAATCAATACAAACCTTCTTTTTATGGTCATGTGTTTAAATTTCATAGATTTCTATTTACTTATACTAAAGTTATGGTGCGAAAACCAAAAAAAATGCTTATTTGGGTCCCTTTTTGGCCCCTAATTCCTAAACTGTTGGGACCTTAACTCCCAAAATCAATACCAACCTTCCTTTTGTGGTCATAAACATTGTGTTTAAATGTCATTGATTTCTATTTACTTAAACTAAAGTTATTGTGCGAAAACCAAGAATAATGCTTATTTGGGCCCTTTTTTGGCCCCTAATTCCTAAACTGTTGGAACCAAAACTCCCAAAATCAATCCCAACCTTTCTTTTGTGGTCATAAACCTTATGTCAAAATTTCATAGATTTCTATTTACTTTTACTAAAGTTATAGTGCGAAAACCAAGAAAATTCTTATTTGGGCCCTTTTTGGCCCCTAATTCCTAAAATGTTGGGACTAAAACTCCCAAAATCAATCCCAACCTTCCTTTTGTGGTCATAAACCTTGTGTTAAAATTTCATAGATTTCTATTCACTTTTACTAAAGTTAGAGTGCGAAAACTAAAAGTATTCGGACGACGACGACGCCGACGCCGACGACGCCAACGTGATAGCAATATACGACAAAAAATTTTCAAATTTTGCGGTCGTATAAAAATTAAGAATCTACATACACAGTTAGATTTGGCATATCAAAGAACCCCAATTATTCAATTTTTGATGAAATCAAACGAAGTTTAATTTTGGACCCTTTGGGCCCCTTATTCCTAAACTGTTGGGACCAAAACTCTTAAAATCAATTCCAAACTTCCTTTTATGGTCATAAACCTTGTGTTTAAATTTCATAGATTTCTATTTACTTGTACTAAAGTTACGGTGCGAAAACCATGAAAAATGCTTATTTGGGCCCCTTTTTGGCCCCTAATACCTAAACTGTTCCGACCTCAACTCCCAAAATCATTCCCAACCTTTCTTTTGTGGTCATGAACCTTGTGTTTAAATTTCATTGATTTCTTTTTTTCTATTTACTTATACGTTTGTACTAAAGTTATTGTGCGAAAAACCAAGAATTATGCTTATTTGGGCCCTTTTTTGGCCCCTAATTCCTAAACTGTTGGAACCACTACACCCAAAATCAATCCCAACTTCTTTTGTGGTTATAAACCTTGTGTCAAAATTTCATAGATTTCTATTTACTTAAACTATAAAAGTTATAGTTCGAAAACCAAGAAAATGCTTATTTTAGGCCCTTTCTGGCCCCTAATTCCTTAAATGTTGGGACCAAAACTCCCAAAATCAATCCCAACCTTCCTTTTGTGGTCATAAACCTTATGTTAAAATTTCATAGATTTCCATTCACTTTTACTAAAGTTAGAGTGCAAAAACTAAAAGTATTCAGACAACAACGACGCCAACGTGATACCAATATACAACCAAAAAATTTTCAATTTTTGCGGTCGTATAGAAATTGAATGGTTGGGTGATTTTTCATTGCAATCTGATCATTTATCAAGAAATAATAATAATGTAAGAAAGAAAGCAGGACTACAAATATGTCTTTTAAATTGGAAACCTAACTACAACAGTTAAACTTTTCATATTCAGATTTCTTGTTAGGTAGAAAAATTGTTAAACAACTTCATTACATTTTACTGTTTTATTTTTTTCTATTCATTTCCAAAGTAGAACATGAACAGCAGCTATTTAATATCTACCTTATTTTTCTTGAAGTCTTCTTTCTTTTTATTGCTAAATTTTACATTTTCCATCTTCAACTTTTCAATTTCTTCTTGTGATCTTTTTTCTCGATCCTTAGCTGCCTTTTCCAGTTCTTTAAGTTGAATTTCAACTTCAAATGTAAATTGGTTGCTTTCGTCTTGGAATCTTTTTTCTTGCTCAAATGCATATTGTTTGCTTTCTTTAATTTGATTTTCAAGTTCAAATGCCTCTTGTTTGCTTTCTTTAAGTTGATTTTTGAGACGATCGACTTCTGTCTGAAGTTGACCCCTGTCCTTCATTAGATCTCTATTTTCCTCCTTATAACTATTTAATTCCTGTAGATAATTATCCTTCTGTCTTCCATCTACATCCAGCCCGGCAATCTTATTTTCAAGATCAATTATGCTGTCTTGTAATTTATTGTTCTCTTCTTTAAGCTGTGCAATGACACTAAGATCAGTTGTATCTACTTCTACATTATATTCACTGCTATGTTTCAACTCCTTCTTTCTTTCATATTGTGATACCTTTAGTTGAAGGACATACATCTGATCTTCAGCTGATAAAAGTTGATTTTCGATGTCACTTATTCGTTTGATTAAGGCAAGATTTTCATCTTCCAGTTCACTGATCAAATATTTTCTTTTTCCATATTCAATAAGTTCTTTTTTAAGATCAGCATTATCATTCTTCAGTTCAATCTGTTTTTGCTCCAGTATTGAGTTATGATGCCGCTGATGTCCGTTTTCAGCTCTAAATATGGTGACATGATGTTGTAACAGCTTACCAAATCTATATATATGGCTTTTCAATTCATTGTCTAATTTTTGGAACTCTACATCTGAGAATTTGTCCTGTAAAATTGAACAAAAAATCAAACATAATTTTTTTTCTAATTTGATATAATGCATGTATGTATACACTGTTAAGCAGAAATTGTTTTGTTAATTGAACGGACTAAAATGTAAGATTAATTATTCAGATTTCATGAAAATCTGCAAACAGCTATAAGTGTCAGTGGCAGATCCAGAAATTTTCATAAGTAGGGGCCCACTGATTGCCTAGAGGGGCTCCAGTCATGCTTCAGTAATTTCCTATATAATCAACCAATTTTTTGCTGCATTATAAACATTGAAAAAAAACTTGAAACCATATGCTCCACAGGGCGCAGCTTTATACGACCGCAGAGGTTGAACCCTGAACGGTTGGGGCAAGTATGGACACAACATTCAAGCTGGATTCAGCTCTAAATTTGGATTGTGATTAAATAGTTGACACAGCATAGGTTTCTAACACAAAATGAATTTGGTCTAATGAACTTAAAATATTTTTTTTGCCTTTGAGTAATTCACTATGCTGTTGAATATTAATCCTCTCAAAAAAATGTTTGAAGAAATTTTCTTTCTATTTATGAAATCTGGAATGAGAAAAATTTAACCCCCCACCCCCATTTTTTTTCACATCCCCTTTCCCTTTTTCCCAAAACTGATCTCAATTCAAATTTCTAATGGAGTTTGCAACAATAACTACTCATTTAAATACATCATAAATTAAAGAACCTTAGTGAGCACGCTCACATACCCCACGTCCCCACATTGTCATTGGAGAATTTAAATAAGTACAAGAAAAAGAAATTGTATAAGAAAAAATATTGAATAATAATTTCCTGTCAATATCCATAGTATGTCCTTATTATCTACAAAATTTCATGAAATTCTGTTGTGTGTTTTCAGAGGAGTTGAGATGACAAACTGTTGCAGAAGTACATTGAAGCAAATAAGTTCAAAGGGGCGTAACTCCTAGAAAAACCAGATGCTCCGCAGGGCGTAGCTTTATACGACCGCAGAGGTTGAACCCTGAACGGTTGGGGCAAGTATGGACACAACATTCAAGCTGGATTCAGCTCTAAATTTGGATTGTGATTAAATAGTTGACACAGCATAGGTTTCTGACACAGAATGAATGTGTTCTAATGAACTTAAAATTTTTGTTTTCTCTTAGAGCAATTCACTATGCTGTTGAATATTAATCCTCTCAAAAAAATGTTTGAAGAAATTTTCTTTTTTATTTATGAAATTTCAAATGAGAAAAATTGAACCCAATTTTTTTAATCACATCCCCCTTTCCCTTATTCCAAAACTAATCTCAATTAAAATTTCTAATGGAGTTTGCAACAATAACTACTCATTTAAATACATCATAAAATATTAAGATGTAAAAAAACTGCTTGTTATCACTGAATGGTAAAGATTATTTTAATTTATCAGTTGGTAGTAAAAAGTGAATATACATTGTATATTGTATATAACAAAGATTTAAGTTGATTCTGGACAAAAAAAGATAACTCCAATTAAAAAAAAATCTTGCTATTGCACAATATTTTGCAATTAGATATTTCTTGCTTACTATTCTGGACAAAGAAAGATAACTCTAATTTAAAAAAAATTTGCTATTTCACAATATTGTGCAATTAAATATTTCTTGCCATTGCGCAATACTGTGCAATTAAAAAAAGACTTGCTATTGCACAATACTTAATATAATAATTTTAGATCCTGATTTGGACCAACTTGAAAACTGGGCCCATAATAAAAAATCTAAGTACATTTTTGGATTCAGCATATCAAAGAACCCCAAGATTTCAATTTTTGTTAAAATCAGACTAAGTTTAATTTTGGACCCTTTGGACTTTAGTGTAGACCAATTTGAAACAGGACCAAGAAGAATGTGTCCCCAGTACACGGATGCCCCACTCGCACTATCATTTTCTATGTTCAGTGGACCGTGAAATTGGGGTCAGAACTCTAATTTGACATTAAAATTAGAAAGATCATATAATAAGGAACATATATACTAAGTTTCAAGTTGATTGGACTTCAACTTCATCAAAAACTACCTCGACCAAAAACTTTAACCTGAAGCCGGACGAACGAACTGACGGACGGACGAACGAACGAACGAACGAACGAACGAATGGAGCCACAGACCAGAAAACATAATGCCCCTCTACTATCGTAGGTGGGGCATAATAAAAATGAAGAATCTACATACACAGTTAGATTTGGTATATCAAAGAACCCCCTTTATTCAATTTTTGATGAAATCAAACAAAGTTTAATTTTGGACCCCGATTTGGACCAACTTGAAAACTGGGCCAATAATCAAGAATCTAAGTACATTTTTAGATTCAGCATATCAAAGAACCTAACTGATTCATTTTTTGTCAAAATCAAACTAAGTTTAATTTTGGACCCTTTGGACCTTAATGTAGACCAATTTAAAAACGGGACCAAAAGTTAAGAATCTACATACACAGTCATGACAGTTAGATTCGGCATATCAAAGAACCCCAATTATTCAATTTGGATGAAATCAAACAAAGTTTAATTTTGGACCCTTTGGGCCCCTTATTCTGTTGGGGCCAAAACTCCCAAAATCAAAACCAACCTTCCTTTTATGGTCATAAACCTTGTGTTTAAATTTTCAAAGATTTCTATTTACTTAAACTAAAGTTATTGTGCGAAAACCAAGAATAATGCTTATTTGGGCCCTTTTTTGGCCCCTAATTCCTAAACTGTTGAAACCAAAACTCCCAAAATCAATCCCAACCGTTCTTTTGTGGTCATAAACCTTGTGTCAAAATTTCATAGATTTGTATTAACTTAAACTAAAGTTATAGTGCGAAAACCAAGAAAATGCTTATTTGGGCCCATTTTGGCCCCTAATTCCTAAAATGTTGGGACCAAAACTCCCAAAATCAATACCAACCTTCCTTTTGTGGTAATAAACCTTGTGTTAAAATTTCATAGATTTCCATTCACTTTTACTAAAGTTAGAGTGCGAAAACTAAAAGTATTCGGACGACGACGACGACGACGACGCCAACGTGATAGCAATATACGACGAAAAATTTTTCAAATTTTGCGGTCGTATAAAAATTGAACCGTAATTTCCTGTCGATATGCACATTTACATAGTATGTCCTTATTATCTACTAAGTTTCATGAAATTCTGTTGTGTGGTTTGAGAGGAGTTGCGATGACAAACTGTTGCAGTAGTACATTAAAGTAAATAAGTTCAAAGGGGCGTAACTCCTAGAAAAAAAATTGAATCGCAATTTCCCGTCGATATGCACAACTACATAGTATGTCCTTATTATCTGAAAAGGTTTCGTGAAATTCTGTTGTGTGGTTTGAGAGGAGTTGCGATGACAAGAAACAGGACTGACGGACTGATGGACGGACGGACGGACGGACGGGTCAAAAACATTATACCCTCCGCAACTTCGTTGCATGGGGTATAAATATTAAAATGTAAAATAAAGTGCTTGTTATCACTGAATGATAAAGATTGTTTTAATTTATCAGTTGGTAGTAAAAGTGAATATACATTGTATATTGTATACAACAATGATTTAAGTTGATTCAACTACTATTCTGGACAAAGAAAGATAACTCCAATTGAAAATTTCTTGTTATTGCACAATATTGTGCAATTAAATATTTCTTGCTATTGCGTAATACTGTGCAATTGAAAATATTTGCTATTGCACAATTCTGTGCAATTGAAGATTTCTTGCTATTGTGCAATTGAAGATTTCTTGCTATTGCTGAATACTGTGCAATTGAAAATTTCTTGTTATTGCACAATACTTAATATAATAATTTTGGATCCCGATTTGATCCAACTGGAAAACTGGGCCCATAATCAAAAATCTAAGTACATCCCCTACAGAAAAAAAAGTTGAGGGCCAGTTGATGGCCATGTAGCGGACAGTTGAGGGCTAGCTGTTTTAAGCAAAATAGTTGAGGGCTAGGTGTTGAGCATCTTAGCTCAACTCAAACCTGGCCAAGCTCTGTATGTTGGATAGATGTCGCTCAACTGGCCCTCAACTGAAGCTGGCCATTAAGTTGAGGAAAAAATGACCATTCAGACTTTGAAATTTTTGTAGTTGAGGAACAGTTGAGCGTTCAGACTTTGATTTTTTTTTTAATAGTTGAGCAAAAGTTGAGCAATTAGAAATATGACCTGGTGATATAAATGTTATGTGCCATCTGTTTTATCTGTCTTTAGTGCAAATGGACAGGAAGTATTATTTATAAATGTACACAAAGTTTGAGGCAAAATTAAGGGAAGCACATGTTTTCAATTTTATTCATATTTCTGTATTTTAACTTAACTAAATCTTTGACATAAAGATAAAAAAACAAACAGTATTTCTTTTATTATAAGATATATCAAATATTCAAGATTTAGGTAATAAACAGTTATTATTAGGGGCAAATCTCAAAGTGATCACACTGTCACAATACCCAAAAGAACCTCAAACATTTAAAATTTGAACTGGGTTTCAGCATGCACATGGCAACCAAAGATGTCTTCTGAGCTATCATGAATAAAATATGAATTTTACAATGAATGTAGATAAAAAAAGTTACAAATAACTGTATTGACATTGAAAAGTGCAGTGTATTCTTCTGATGACATGACTCTTGGATTTAGGAAGATTGATGTTTTAACACATATTTCTGGAAACATCTGTTGGTAAGTACATTGGATTAGATTTGATTTCCACCATTTTGAATATTAAGTGTATAATTATGCTCTTTTAGGTCAAAATAGTGATATTTAAAGTGTTCTTTATAAACTTTAAAGAGTGAAGAAAAAAATTAGACAATATACAACAATGTATTTATGCAATAATTTATATATTGTCAAAATGTGTAAGACAGGAGACATGTTTATTTTATTGTTAAGACAATTTGTTTTAGAAAGTATTACTAATAAAATAAGAATATTCTAATGTAATGAATTTGGTATAAAACTAGAGATCTATTCTTATTTGCTAGATAACTTCTAAAAAGCAAGGATAAAGCATTCATGTAGTCTGTTGTGAGTTAAGATCTTTCAGCAGTATTTTGGCTATAAAAATACACAATTTAAATTTATTTTTTCTACAATGTGTAGTCATCAGTTTGCAATTACCACATAATGCTCAACTTTTAATGACCTGGCCCTCATCTATTGGCCACCTAGCCCTCAACTTTTAATGACCTGGTCCTCAACTGTTGGCCAGGTAGCCCTCAACTCTAATTGCTCAACTGTTGGACACCTAGCCCTCAACTATGATATTTTCTCAATGTTGCTCAACTAATTTGCATAAAGTTGAGCATTGAAAGTTTAGGGCTACCTAATTTGCATGGCAAAAATCCAGCTAGCCCTCAACTATTTGCTCAACTGATGGCCAGCTAGCCCTCAACTGTCCCTCAACTGTTAGCTCAAATTGGTGGCCAAGGTTAATTATGCCTAAAACAATTAATATTTTGGACAAAATTGACCAAAATCGACCTAAGATACAAATAATGTATTTTTTAGGGGTCATAGCTTCAAAAATTTTAAAGAAAGGTGCCAAAAAAGTACATTTTAGTCTTAATAGTATTATCACAAGTTTTTCTATTTGAAATTTGTAATTTTATGGCCTGATTTACCAAAAAATAAAAATTATGGGCCAATTTTGACCCTTCTTGAACCTTCTCCTTTATTGCAAGAAAGATAAATTAATAAGTATTGAATTTGAAACATGCTGTCAATATTTTCAATGTGTACAATATTCAACCAGATGCTCCGCAAGGCGCAGCTTTATACGACCGCATAGGTTGAACCCTGAACGGTTGGGGCAATTATGTACACAACATTCAAGCTGGATTCAGCTCTAAATTTGGATTGTGATTAAATAGTTGACACAGCATAGGTTTTGGACACAGAATGAATGTGGTCTAATGAACTTAAAATATTTTTTTTGTCTTTGAGCAATCACTATGCTGTTGAATATTAATCCTCTCAAAAAAATGTTTGAAGAAATTTTCTTTTTATTTATGAAATTTAAAATGAGAAAAATTAAACCCCCCCCCTCCCACCATTTTTTTTCACATCCCCCTTTCCCTTTTTTCAAAACTGATCTCAATTCAAATTTCTAATGGAGTTTGCAACAATAAGTACTCATTTAAATACATCATAAAATATTAAAATGTAACAAAAAGTGCTTGTTATCACTGAATGGTAAAGAGTGTTTTAATTTATCAGTTGGTAGTAAAAGTGAATATACATTGTGCATTGTATAAAACAATGATTTAAGTTGATTCAACTACTATTCTGGACAAAGAAAGATAACTACAATCAATTGAAAATTTCTTGCTATTGCACAATATTGTGCAATTAGAAATTTCTTGCTCTTGCGCAATACTGTGCAATTGAAAATATTTGCTATTGCACAATACTGTGCAATTGAAGATTTCTTGCTATTGCACAATACTGTGCAATTGAACAGTTTTTGCTATTGCACAATACTGTGCAATTGAAGATTTCTTGCTATTGCTGAATACTGTGCAATTGAAAAAATGTCTTGCTATTGCACAATACTTAATATAATAATTTTGGATCCTGATTTGAACCAACTTGAAAACTGGGCCCATAATCAAAAATCTAAGTACATGATAAAATTCAGCATATCAAAAAAGCCAAAGAATTCAATTTTTATTAAAATCAAACTTAGTTTAATTTTGGACCCTTTGGTATTTAATGTAGACCAATTTGAAAACGGGACTAAAAATTAAGAATCTACATACACAGTTTAGATTTGGCATATCAAAGAACCCCAATTATTCAATTTTTGATGAAATCAAGCAAAGTTTAATTTTGGACCCTGATTTGGACCAACTTGAAAACTGGGCCAATAATCAAAAATCTAAGTACATTTTTAGATTCAGCATATCAAAGAACCCCAAGGATTCAATTTTTGTTAAAATCAAACTAAGTTTAATTTTGGAGCCCTTGGACCTTGATGTAGACCAATTGGAAAACGGGACCAAAAATTAAGAATCTACATACACAGTTAGATCCGGCATATCAAAGAACCCCAATTATTCAATTTTGATGAAATCAAACAAAGTTCAATTTTGGACCCTTTGGGCCCCTTATTCCTAAAAACCTGTTGGGACCAAAACTCCCAAAATCAAACCCAACCTTCCTTTTATGGTCATAAACCTTGTGTTTAAATTTTCAAAGATTTCTATTTACTTATACTAAAGTTATGGTGCGAAAACCAAGAATAATGCTTACTTGGGCCCCTTTTTGGCCCCTAATTCCTAAACTGTTCAGACCTCAACTCCCAAAATCAATCCCAACCTTCCTTTTGTGGTCATTAACCTTGTGTTTAAATTTCATTGATTTCTATTTACTTATACTAAAGTTATTGTGCGAAAACCAAGAATAATGCTTATTTGGGCCCTTTTTTGGCCCCTAATTTCTTAACTGTTTGAACTAAAACTCCCAAAATCAATCCAAACCTTCCTTTTGTGGTCATAAACCTTGTGTCAAAATTTCATAGATTTCTATTTACTTAAACTTATGTTATAGTGCGAAAACCAAGAAAATGCTTATTTGGGCCCTTTTTGGCCCCTAATTCCTAAAATTTTGGGACCAAAACTCCCAAAATCAATCCCAACCTTCCTTTTGTGGTTATAAACCTTGTGTTAAAATTTCATAGATTTCTATTCACTTTTACTAAAGTTAGAGTGCGAAAACTAAAAGTATTCGGACGACGCAAGACGAGGACGACGCCAACGTGATAGCAATATACGACGAAAAATTAAAATTTTTGCGGTCGTATAAAAATCCATACTAGAAAGAAATAAAATTCAGTAATCCCTACAAATCTTTTATATAAAAATAAGGATTATGACAATTTGAAGTTTATTGCAGACACAGCAAAATAAGGATGTAATTCTGTTTAAAAATAGGAAAGAATTTGGAGCAGGTCACTGGTGCAAGTTTTTTTTAATTTTCCTTTTGAGCAGGCTAGACAAAATTTGATCCAAATCTGAAAACATAACACAATATAGCATAGACCATTACTTTGAATTCACCACTCAGCTTTTAAGTTACTTTAAATTAATTGAAATTATTGTGTGCATTTATCATTGCCATTTTGTCATTTTAGACTTAAATTAGATTTAAATTTTACAATATCATGAAAAAGTAAAATGCTCTGCAAAGCAAAGCTTGATATGACTGCAGAGGTCCAACCCTGAACAGTTGAGACAAGTATGGACAAAATATTCGAGCTTGATACAGATCTGAATTTGGATTATGATTACATATTTGACACAGCATATAGGTTTCTGACACAGAATGAATGCGGTCTAAGAACTTAAAATTTTTAATAAATTTACCTATCATAGTCCAATATCCAAAATCTAAATACATGTTTAAATTCTGCATATCAAAGAACCCCCAGAATTCAATTTTTGATGAAATCATTCAAAGATTAATTTTAGACCCTATTGACCTCAATGTGGACCAATTTGATAACAGGGCCCACAATCAAAAATCTAAATTCATAGTTAGATTGGGCACATCAAAAATCTAAATTCATAGTTAGATTGGGTGCATCAAAAATCTAAATTCATAGTTAGATTGGGTGCATCAAAAATCTAAATTCATAGTTAGATTGTGCAAATCAAAGAACCCCAATAATTCAATTTTTGATGAAATCAAACAAAGTTTTATTTTTGACCTTTTAGATCTCAATGTGGACCAGTTTGATAACGGGCCCAAATGGTTAGATTCAGCATATAAAAAAAAAACCTTATATTCAAACAAAGATTTATTTTGCACCCCGATTTGGACCCACTTAGCTTGAAAACTAGGCCCATAATCAAAATCTAAATTTATGTTTTGATTCAGCATATCGAAGAACTACAAGAATTTATGTTTTGTTAAAATCAAACCAGTTTAATTTTGACCCTTTGAACCTTAAAGGAGAACAGTATGGAAACGGGACCCAAAATAAAAAATCTAAATATACAGTTAGATTTGGCATATTTAAGAACTCCAATAATTCAATTTTTGATGAAATTAAACAAAGTTTAGTTTTGGACCCTTTGGACCTCAATGTGGACCAATTTAAAATCGGGGCCCAAAATCCAAAAACTTTATACATGATTAGATTCAGCATATTATAGAACTACATGAATTCAAGAATAAAACCCTGTGGAAAATGGTCAAGAAATAAGCAATTTATACAATGTATTAGAAAAGTATTGTTTTTGGCCCCTTATTCCTACAGTTAGGGCCATAACCCCAAAAATCAATCCCAACCTTCTGTTTTTGGTATTGAATCTTGTGGTACAATTTCAAAAAGATCCATACACTAACACACAAGTTATAGTCTGGAAACTAGAAAAATACTTATTAAGACCTCCCTTTTAAGGCCCTTAATTCCTAAAGTGTTGGGACCATAATCTCCCAAAATTCACGAAGGATTATAATTGGCCCTAATTTTATGATGTTTTTTTTTAAATCAAGCCAAAATATTACAAATTTCCCATAGTAAAACTTGTGATAATATTATTAAGACAAACAAATTTTTTTTTTACAAATTCTTTAAAGATTTATGAAGCTTTGACCCCTTATATACACATAATTTGTATTTTAAGTCAATTTTGGTAATTTTTTTCCATAATTTTAATTGTATATGGCATAATTAACCTTAGCCGCCATCCATGATTCGAAAAAAAATTATATTGATAAATTCTATATCAAAATTGGAAACTTTTGGTTACAAGACATTTTGGATAGTCGGTGGCAGCCAAAACTTTTAGGTCTGAATATTGCACAACATCATCATATTTAGACCTTATGTTGAAAATGAATGTGCCTACTTTGGATAATATAATGTACTTTCATGAAAAGAACTGATGTATTTAGCATTAAGGCTTTTGAAATAGACCTATTTACAAACCAAATTGTGATGTTTTTGGTGTTTTATGATAAAGTTGATATTTTAGGCCATTTTGTGCCATAAGTGAACCTTGTCCGTTCATAGAGTTCCATTCAATTGTCCAGAAACTAAGTGTCTTCGGACAAGGTGGACGTCGACAAGATGATACCAATATGTGACTACAAAAAAATCAAGATCAAGTTTAAATTATTGCGAGGTTGTCACATTTTACACAATAGTAAAAGCCATTGCAATAATTTCTGTCAGAATGTACAGTACTCTCATTTCTATTCTTTATTTATAGTAAATATTATCACTTTAACCTACCACATTATATCCCATATTTTTATACTTCCAACCTGTCTTGTTCTTTACCAATTGATCAACACGCAATCCCTGCTGTTCGAAGTAATCCCAAAGAAGGTTAACTGATGTTTGGGTTGTTTTTTTCAATAGTTCAATATCCTTACGTGTCTGTTGCATACCATTAGCCGTTAACATTTCAACTTGTCTAGTAGATTTTAGAAGGTCACTGCAACACACTGAATGGTTTCCTACTCCTATAAAATAAACTCAAAATAAACTAAAGAACTAACCTCTCTGAGTGGGAGCTTATTATCTAATTATACATGTTAGGAAGCAACCATTCAACTTCAAAGGGAAGGGTTATGGTCAGAATATTTGTTTCCGTGCATGGTCATCTTTTATAAATACACTTCCAGGAATGTATCAAAATGTTAGTTCAGTATTATCCAATACACATGAAGACAAATAATCTTACTAAGTATTATAGCTTTTTAATACATATCGACAGGGGCAAAGTTTAAACAAGGACAGGTGTCCGGCACAAAATGGTCAAGTCCCATAACTCCATCAAATATTGTTATTTATCAAAATAGTGGTATTGAAGTGGTATAGGCTGGGTCTCCGCGGAGAAGTATACATAATGTCAGTGTTAATTTTATGGATGGACAGAAAGGTGAAGTAGGACACAATAAATACCTATTAATAACTATAATTTCTATGGATGTTCTCTTCTCAATTTTTCTACTAATCCTATGTTTATTTTTACCTTGAGAATATCCAGCCCAGTAGGCAGCTGTGGATGCTACCAGGATACAAATTATTTCAACAATCATAATTATGAGACCATCTGTCTTTTCTAACTTAGGTTGTCTGACTGTAACTTCTGGTGTTCTCTGTAACTGTGTGTCATCTTCTTCATCTGGAAATAATTATTAAATAAAACATGGTTTAATAACAAAATCTCAATACATTGAATAATCCAAAGATATCTAATGTTAATGTCACAGAATAAATTTGTCATTTAAGGTGGTACCTAACACTACAGGGAGATAACTCTGTTAAATTTTAATCCTGTTGTATTGTTAATGAAATATAAAGCTCTCAATGATCAAAATTAGTGTTTGTCAAACTGCTATCTATCCAACCATTTTTTTTCAAATAATGTGCCTGGTTAAAGTTTTATAAAATTTTTATATTTTTGTAAAAGGGTCAAAGTAAATATTTTGTCAAAATTTTATGAAAATTAAACGAGCTGAATTAATTTTAGTCAAGGTGTTTGGTACCACCTTAACTATAATAATGCAAAAAAAAATATTCTTACTGCGAAAAACAGTTTCTTGTATTAAGTCATCACCATTTTCCATATCCCGGTGTTCATGCCTATGTACTAGACCCTCAGTATCTCTCTCTAACAAGGTAAAGGTATCATCTTCATTAGCACTTTGTGGATCACTCTGACCTTCAGCCTCTATCTCATTTCTAGCCTCATTTTCATTATCTTCATGATCCATCAATGAAAAATTTGAACTTTGTAAACTATTTGTCTCTTGACTTCTGTCACTTCCTGTATCAGTTTCTCCAGCATCTTCTTCTGTATGTTTTTCACTATTTTCTTTTCTTCCCATATTTTCTTTTTCTTTAATTTTGAAGTCTGAGCAGCTTTCTCCCGAGTCTGATATATGAGCCACTAAATGTAACACTTCCGGAATACTCTCATCTGAAGAACTATGACCAGAGGTACTGGGGAATGATATGTCATCTTTGATATCAGAGTTGACAGACGAAGCAGGTTCATTATTTTCTACCTCACTTCCAGAATTAGAACCAATTCTTTCCATTTCATCACCTTCACTTTTTTTGCTTTCTGTATTATTCAAAAGTTTCTGGCTTCCTTCTGCACCATCAGTAGTAGAAGCCATCTTTCCTTGTATGGCTACACATGGTACAGTAGAACCTTTATCATTAGTAGCAGCCATTTCTCCTTGTATGGCTACACATGGTACAGTAGAACCTTTATCATTAGTAGCAGCCATTTCTCCTTGTATGGCTACACATGGTACAGTAGAACCTTTATCATTAGTAGCAGCCATTTCTCCTTGTATGGCTGCACATGGTACAGTAGAACCTTTATCATTAGTAGCAGCCATTTCTCCTTGTATGGCTGCACATGGTACAGTAGAACCTTTCTCATGTTTAGTAACATTTTTAGCTGATTCATCCTTATCATCCGAGTCAGATTCAGTCAGCAGCTCTGGAATAAACAACAATACAATAATTACAATTACATCAATTGTTGAGCTTTAGTTATAGCAATCAACCACGTACAGGACAAGGAATAATCTATCATTTGTCTAAGTGACGAGGGAATGATCAAAAACTCTGTGTGCACCGAAGAACTTAACGAAATAGTGATCCGTCTTATTATAACATGTATATATAAGCTTTAAGGACAATGAAGAATTTTAAAATTTAACTGTTTATCAATATATTTACATCCAGCTTTTCAACATTTGGACTGTAAAATCCAGTATCAAATAAAAATAGAGGTATATTATAAAAGATTTAAATCACTATTAACATTAATCCCTTAAAGCTACAACCATGTTTAGTTGGAACATCCAATTCATACAAGAAGGTCTTTATTGATGTGTTTATAATTTTCTAAATAAATGTATATGAGATTTATGAGATTTAAATATATATACTAATTCATCAACATTAGAAAATGAACAGTTAATTCTTTCAGTTAGTCAATATACATGATATATGTGTGAAAAAAAAGTTAAAATTCAGTATATTTAAGTCATATTGATTATTACAAAATGTATCTCTTAGTATTAATATTTTTATTGCAATACAACTTGTGTGGTTTTTCTTTGGTCATGCTAGTCCATATATAGTCAATGGGAGACAGCTGGCAAACTTTCAGAAAGTCCCAAAGTTGAAAGATTTTGTAAAATGCCATTTATTTTCTTTGGTATTCAGAATTAAGTGTATTTAACATAGAAAAAGTTATTATATAGCCTTTGGAATCAATATTTTCTAATAAATCTTTGGTAAAATATATATAAGTTGACAAAATTGGGCTGGTTCAATGTGGGCAGGTGGTAATCACCAAATAAATATGTAGGTTTTTGTTTGCACCTATCCTAGGTCAGGTACGTTTTTTATATAGATTAGACCGTTGGTTGTCCCGTTTGAATGGTTTTACACTAGTGATTTTTGGACCCTTTATAGCTTGCTGTTTGGTGTGAGCCAAATTGGCTCCGTGTTGAAGACCATACTTTGACCTATAATGGTTTACTTGACTTGTGACTTGGAACGAGAGTTGTCTGATTGGCACTCATACCACATCTTCTTATATCTATTGTGTCTGGTTTACAGAAAAGTGAATAATGGGATAAAAAATAGATAATTAATGGATAAGGTGAACTTGAATATTTATGGAGCTCTCACCTTTTGACCTTAACCTGAGAACAAAGAATGGACGAGATGGATCTGTTCCTGTATCAGAACTTCTTTGTGAAGAACTATCACCTTCATCCTCTGAAGTTAATAATTCTATAGAACTTTCTGAACAAGCCTCATCTTCACTCTATAAATAGAAATCAGACCTTTCTAAAAGGTTTGGAAATTTATAAACATGATGTTGGTTGACAGATACAACTGTACATGTACATTTTATACATAAGGAAACATCTGTACCAACTCAGGAATATGACAGTTGTTTTCCATTCATGTGATGTTTTTAAGTTTTTCATTTGATAAGAGAATTTCCCGTGGAGCACAGTATTTTTGTATTATACTTTGTTTTGTATTTTGAAACCAAAATAAAACATACCTTTTGTACATTGACTGTCCCTCTGGTATCTTTCGCCCCTCTTTTAATATAATTAACAATGCAAGAGTAAATCAACATAATATATGGCCCTGCCACATTTTAAAAATTTATTATGAACAGTCATTCCCCCCCCCCCCCCCCCCCCCCCCCCCCCCCCAACCCCCCAAAAAGTGACAGGTTTTCTATGGTATTTTGTATCAGATACATAACTTATAGAATCAATGCAATTTACAAATCTTGAAACACGTCTATCATGTGGTATGATTTCAAGATAATATTACCTCTATTTCCCCTTCATTAGTAACTAAGGCCCAGTCACTACTGTTGCTCGATTCCTCTGTTGTCATACTGATTTCCTGTTTCACAATTTAACAAAAATCCAAAACAGTATTCCCTGCAAGATATACATGTATGTACTTAATACAACAAATCTAAACCATATTTATTCAACATATATATAAACATGTATATAAAAGTAATATGCTTGACCTACCTTAGTCATTCTAAGATTACATGAAAATCTGGAGAAGTAAATGACATTCAGACAGCTTAATGAAATTTTCTTAATCACAATTCTATTAAGGTGAACAGGTAGAGAGAGAATGACCTATATATTTGTACATGTAAATATGACATTAATAACTTTAAATCAAAATATGTACATGTATATATTATATATATAAACATTGTATACTTTAATATCCTTGTTGTACATGTTTTTACATGTATTTACATGTACAATATACAGTGTACATTATAAATAACACTTTAGCTTACAGAGATGATGATAATGAACATGTGCATGTATTATGTATTAAACATTGAACTGATCAATAATCAAAACCATTAGTTTATTGAATATTCACTTTTATATGCATTTTAGATAAAAGTTCTCAATTTTCTTAATTTAATTTAATCATGTATACATGTGGCTTTAAGTGACTAACATCCATGACATCAAATGCATAATAATTTACACATATCCATTTTCCTGCTCAGCTGGTCTTTTTACCGTTTATGTGCATACAACGTACATGTACATGTATACCTTAGAAATCAAGGTGATCTACATGTACATGTACATTGTAGCTGAGGAAAATTTTATCTTTAAAACTTATGCCTCAATTAATTAAAATGTATATTTTTTTTGTACATGTAAATGTTCATATCTGTGATTTGAATAGCTACATATACATGTACCATGTTTAAATGCTTGTACATAATTTTATCTCTGTTTAATGCCTTTTTTTGGGGAGGATTTATAAGGTAAAATCTATTTGTTCATGTACATGTTGTAGTTGTTAAAGGATTTTGACTGTGTGCGGATTAAGTTACCACTGTGACTCATGGGAGAAATTCCCAAAAAATTAGGAAAGCGACAGGTCTGCATGCGTAGATGATAATAATACTATAATAAAATATTTCTCTAGCAAAAAGTCATAGTTCTTGCCTAGTTTAGCTTTTAACATTGTTGATGATAATATAACTGATTGCTGGATTTAAGCGACACTTTCAACACTGTTTGCCAGGCAGCATGCCTGGAGAGAACCACCAATCTTTGGCAAGATATCTGACAATCCTTAGTCCATCCGGATAGCCAAATACACCTGTCAGGCGATGGTTTTGAACCCACAACATCAGTGTTGATGGACTAGTTATACTGACTCAATCAATCATTCTGCATAAGAGCGGAGCCCCCTCTCTCCTTTCTATATATTATGTTTAAAGTTAGATCAAATCACCTGTTGGGTTCAAGCCCTTTCCCTTTAGAAAAGGTTGACAAACAATATTTCTGTTAAAATGTACATGTATACTAGTATTTATGTTGATATTTTCATTATTTATCAGATTAATATAGCTAGGACTTATATATATAAGAATGATTTAATTGTATTACAATACAGGTTCAGTTACTCTTTTATAATTCTATAGTATTACACACATTCCATGAATATCTTATTTTTTTATAGATCTTTAGGCAGCAACCATTTGATTTTCGGGGGGGGGCTATGGATTTTTTTTCTGAACAAATTTTTTTTTCCACCTTTGGCGAAAACCCAACATTTTTTTTTCAATTTTAGCATTACATATATAGTGGCAGCTGAGGGTGAATTAAACATTTTTTTTCTCTCCAAAAACTGGAAACAAACTTTTTTCCAAAAAAATCCATAGCCCCCCCAGAAAATCAAATGGTTTCTGCCTTAATAGATGACATATAATTTTTTAAGACACATTGATTACAGCTTATAAAATATGGTAGAAAGAGTTTAAAGAAAGTAAATACATTTGTAATGTAATGATTTGGGGAGCCATAGTCCTTATCATTATATGTGTATGAATTGAAGTGATTTTTTATTGTAATTAGCAAACTACATTTTGTAGATGCTCTGATTATGAATTAAAAAGCTTAATTGTGTTCATCACCAGTATGTCTGATATTCATAAATCAACAAATGACACTCTCCAAGCCAACATTCATGACATTGTAGACAAGAATAGAATTAATGAATGACAAACATTTCTTTATTGTTAATCTTGTATTGCCGATATTATTTTGTCTGTTTATTTTCTGTCCAGCGATATCTTCTTTATTTTTTTCTCTTTTCTGCAAACCCTATATGCATCCAGACTCCCCTTTTTATTATGAATGTACTTAAATTGATTTGTTTCTATTACCCAAAGATCAAGAATTTCTTAATACTGATGCAAATTCTTTTTAATATAAAAACATGAAGAAGATCAAATGATTTTTACATCTTATTCTTTAATACAATGTACATGTATATAATTTTTAATTTAATTATTCTGACAAGAATTCTCAAAACTTTGCGTGCACACAACACACATGTAGTTGTTTTTTTAAATCATGACAGTTATCAATTATACTAGTAATGTATCAGTTCTCCTACTTGCCTTAGAAATGAATTGGAATAGTAGTGTTTCAGTTGACTCATTTTAATTTTGATAGCAATACACATCTGGTACCATGCAATCAACTTTTTGTGCTTTATAATACAAGAATAAAATATTTATACAATACTTGTTATGAACTGCTTAAATTTGATGCATTAAATTACCTGTTAAAAACTATATTCAGTGACTGTATACATGTATATATCTAAAATTGATGATTAAAATGGTAGATTATGACTTATTACATATGTACTAAGTACATCAGTCACAAAACACATCATAAAATTCATCTTATGTCTTTAACTAGAAATTCTTCACAATTTGACCCAATTGTTCAATCTCTCCGTTAAATATAACCTATTGCCAGGGTTAAATCTTTAAACTGAGGGTTACATAACCAAGGTTTAAAATTCCATTGTTCAAAATCTTTTTAACCCTTGGTTACATAACCCATGTTTAAATTTTCATTGAAAGTTCATTTTTTTTTCAAAATAAGAATTATGAACACTTTTTTCAATCTCAAGTAAAAATTCTTAGCTTTTAAAAATAAAATATATGATTTTTATCTAAAACAATAAGCTTTTCAGCGTCTTAGTTCATAAGTAAAACAAAAACAATGGGACGTGAAAGAGAGCACCTACATGTATTTGTCTGAAAAGAAGCATTGATCGTAAATTATTTGCTTTCTAGATTAATACATTATCTTATTAAAAGATGTTTAATTTTGCTGCATAAATTTGTTTCTTAGCATATGCATATATAATTGTAGGAGATGACAAAGTACAAATATGTCTATTTGAAAATGTTAAATACATGAACATGAAGGTAGACATAAACCTGGATGCAAACTAGAGGCCCTAAAGAGCTCACCTTGGTCTACAAATGTATGTGAATATTCAACAAAGGACACAGATGGATTCATGACAAAATTGTGTTTTGGTGATGGTGATGTGTTTGTAGATCTTACTTTACTGAACATTCTTGCTGCTTACAATTATCTCTATCTATAATGGTTGGCCCATTAGTTTCAGTGGAAAATGTTAGTAAAAATTTACATAATTTATGAAAATTGTTAAAAATTGACTATAAAGGACAATAACTCCTTCGGAGGTCAATTAACCATTTTGGTCATGTTGACTTGTTTTTAGGTCTTAATTTGCTTTAAATCATTGCTGTTTACAGTATCTCTATCTATAATAATATTCAAGATAACCAAAAACAGCAAAATTTCCTTCCATCTTGGTTGGTTGGCCGTGTCACCGGACACATTTTTAAAACTAAATACCCCAATGATGATTGTGGCTTAGTTTGGTTAAAGGAGAAGGTCTGGTAAGGGCCGATTTTGGCCTCAAATTTCAGGTTCATCTAACGAAAGGTTTTATACACTTTTTAAACACTTGAGTGTCTATTTCAATTGATTCAATTAGTTTATGTGAAAAATTAACTGATTTAGTCATTAAAAACGTTCTGATTCAAGCTCAATATGAAAAATCAATCAAATATGCTAAAAAACGTCACCTTTCAGATGGTTTATGTCAAAAATGAAAGTGGCCACATCCATGTTTATCCTCAACCTTAATATAATATTATATATTGTTATGTATTATCATCAAATACAACACACATTTCAATATTATAAATGTGGCCACTTTCATTCAAGACGGAAACCATCTAAAATTTAACTATAATGCTAAAATTGTGAAGATTTCAGTAATTTAGCATGATTTAATGATGCTAGTACCAGATATATATACATAGTATTGTCAAAAACAGCCCATATTTGTGTAGCAGAAGCATTCTACTTTCCAGTAAATAGCTAAAAGATTACATTTTCACAATTTTGTAAAACTGCTATATTTTGGGGCCAAAAAGGGGTCTTACTGCACCTACTCCTTTGGCCCAGTAGTTTCAGAGGAGAAGATTTTTGTAAAAGTTAACAATAATGGACGACTGACACCAAGTGATGAGAAAAGCTCACTTGGCCCTTTGGGCCAGGTGAGCTAAAAACGAGGAAGGACTGTACATAACACATAATTTAGTCAGTTTTGATGATTTTTTTTTACTAAAATTAATGGTTATAGAAACGAAAAATATGTTGTATTAAATATTTAGTGACCTTTCCTATCAAATATATGTACATGTATTGTAATAAACATGATAAACAGGGAATCATACTTACAACAATGTATAGACAAAACTATTCCTTGGTTAAAATTTTAACGGGGGTCCTAAGTATAAGCAAGATTAAATCTGAATCATCTTAGCAAAGTATTTTACAAAGGATTAAATTTAACCAAGATGAACAACCGGGTTCAGGGGTGATCATAATCACATAGATCAGGCATGTATAAATTACAGTTGAAAGTGTTCTCTCAAAGTTGTTTAAACATGCAAATCAGTGCTTAGCTGTTGAACAGTAGCTCTTAAAGTTCTTACAATTTTTGATGCAAGATCATGGTTAAGGCCACATGTACACTGCCTGTATGCCAGTTTAGCCACAGTTGATTGGGCCTGTACAAACTGGTTTAATTTAAAGATTGTTAAGGTCTTTCCCCTACGTGAGGAAAGACCTTATTGTTTTTCTAATGTTTTTAAGGTCTTTCCTCTCCGCGAGGAAAGACCTTATTGTTTTTCTAATGTTTTATTAAGGTCTTTCCCCTACATGGGAAAGACCTTATTGTTAAGGTCTTTCCTCTCCGCGAGGAAAGACCTTATTGTTTTTCTCCTGTTTTTTTTTTTTTTTTTTTTTCATCCAGCATTTGTTTGACATGGCCTCCCTTCGTTTCTATTGGAGTTATCAAGACCAAATATGGACCATCGGTAGACCTCATCATGAAGTATTACCAGATGAGGCTGTGTTGGATTTCATCATCCCCTTTAGAAGTTATCTCCCTTTTATTGGTTTTTTTCGACATGGCCCCCCCTCGTTTTTTTTGAAGATATCATGACCTTATTTGGACAAAAGTTAGATCTCATTATTATGTGTTACCATATGAGGCTGCTAAGGATTTCATCATTCCCTATGAGAATGACGTCACCTTGAAGCAATTTCTTTCTTTTACATTTTTCTCAAAAAGTATTCATGATAGAATCGATTTGAAAACGGCAACATGTACAAGACCAGATGGCAATGATAATAAACATATACAATCATTTTGTTGTTAACCCTTATAAGGAGTTATTTCCCTTGAAAAAATATACACAATTTTTGAAAAATTGTATCTCGAGAACCGGAAGTCGTAAAGACTTGGGACCTACACCAATAATCTTAAGTTCATGTGACCTTTAATTTGCACCCAAGGTCAAAGGTCACAGAGTGCAATAAAAAAATTACGATGTAACTTCAAGCTTTCATATTAAGAAAACGATAAGAGTTTGCTGTATACTTACAGCGTATAAAATGTTCCTCTCGACGAGCTCTACATTTTATACACTGAGCTCAAAAGAGTCCGACTGTCTGTTCAAAAGTTACGACGGGATGATTCTTAAAAGTATAGTATTGTGTGTATATCTTTTTAAAGGTAACAGATATCAACCTACTATAAACTGCAAAGATGATCAGTAGTTCAAGACCTTCAATTTGAGGTCAATGTCAGGTCATGATGAAATTTCACCTTGACCTTCACATTATACTATGACCTTGACCTTATGATATTTGAAAGGTCAAGTGGTCCTGAGTTGAATGGTGATAGTCCCATGTCTCTACGACTTCCGGTTCTCAAGTTTTGTATTGCATCATATATTTGATGATTAATTGTGACCTTGGTGAACTTTGAAATTGTCCACATTCTTTTTCTATAATGTTGTCCTTCAACTGTAGATTATTTATCATTTAACAGATTTGAGATATCTATTGTCGTTTTAGAGATAATGCAGTTTGAAGTTTTGCGAGCGGAGGCATGTATTTCTGAATCATCAAGAGCTTACCACTTAAAATGTTTTAGAAATTGAAGAGGTTGACATAGTTATATGTTTGACCAAATACCAAAAAAATTCCATGGAAAAAAACACCAAAAAATCAATTTGAAATTTTCATGTTTTGCATTGACTTTGTAAGTTTCATAACTTCTATTTATATAGTTGATATTGCATCATTATTTGCACTTTGTCAAATGGGGTCATCTGATATATCAAATTGAAGGTCTTAATAAACTCTACTTAAAAAATGAAAATTTTAAACCCCCTTTTCATCCCAGGGGAAGGGTGGGGTCATTTAGTGCAAACATTAAAATTTCTCAGATGGTAAGGTTGTCGCATATCAAATGAAAGAACATAAAGCGTACATTTCAAATTCCAAATTGACGTCCCCCAAAAATTGGTTGGATGGGGTCATTGAGTGCAAATAATAAATTTTCTTTTACGATAGGGTTGTTGTATATCAAATGAAAGGTCATGATGTGTACATTTGAAATATCAAATTCCCAACCTCCAAAAATTGGTTGGATGGGGTTATTAAGTGCAAAAATCAAACTTTTTAGAACATGGTGTTGTCGCATATCAAATGAAAGCTCATCTACCCTGTGTTACATATATCATACTTCCGATCTCAAAAATGTAGGAGGATGAGGTCATTAAGTGTAAAAAGCGAAAAGTTTCAAAAGGTATGCTTGTCGTATATCAAACGAAAGGTCGTACAAAGAACATTACGAAAACATCACTTTTACAGGAAAGACCTTTCAATTGTTTTACAAACACCTTATTAAGTTCTTTCCTCTCCGCGAGGAAAGACCTTATTGTTTTTCTAATGTTTTTTTTTTTTCTTTTTTTTCTTCCAGCATTTGTTTGGCTCGCCCTCCTACCGCTTCTATTGGAGTTATCAATACCAAAATTAAACCATCGATAGACCTCAACATGAACTTTTACCAGATGAACTTTTGTAGGACTTCACCTTCCCCTTAAGAAGTTATCTCCCCTTTTTTTGATTTTTTTCAACATGGTCCCCCCAAAATGTGTTAAAAGATATCATGACTTTATTTGGACAACAGGTAGATCTCATCATGATGTATTACCATATGAGGCTGCATAGGATTTCATCATCTACTTTGAGAGTTATATCCCCTTGAAGCAATTTCTTTTATTTGCATTTTTTTCTAAAAGTATTAGAGATAGAATTTAATTGAAAATGACAGCATGTATTAGAACAGATGGCAATGTTTATAAACATAAACAATTAATTTGTTATTAACCCTTATAAGGAGTTATTTCCCTTTAAAAATTAAAAATATTTTTTCAAAAATTTATATTCGAGAACCGGAAGTCATAGAGACTTGTAACCTTCACCAATAATCTTAAATTCATATGACCTTTAATATGCACCCAAGGTCAAAGGTCACTGAGTGCAAAAAAAAATTACGCTGCAATTTCAAGCTTACATATTAGGAAAACGATAAAACTTTGCTGCATACATACAGCGCATAAAATGTTCTTCTCGACGAGCTCTACATTTTATATAATAAGCCCAAAAATGTCCGACCGTCTGTTCAAAAGTTACAACGGGATGATTCTTAAAAGTATAGTATTGTGTGTATATCTTTTTAAAGGTAACAGATATCAACCTACTATAAAGTGCAAAGATGATCATTAATTCAAGACCTTCAATTTGAGGTCAATGTCAGGTCATGATGAAATTTCACCTTGACCTTCACGGTATACAATGACCTTGACTTTGTGATAGTTGAAAGGTTAAGTGGTCCTGAGTTGATTGGTGCTAGTCTTATGTCTCTACGACTTCCGGTTTTTAAGTTTAGTATTGCATCATATATTTGATGATTAATTGTGACCTTGGTGAACTTTGAAATTGTCCCAATTCTTTTTCTATAATGTTGTCCTTCAACTGTAGATCATTTATCATTGAACAGATTTGAGATATCTATTGTCGTTTTAGAGTTAATGCAGTTTGAAGTTTTGCGAGCGGAGGCATGTATTTCTAAATCAATAAGAGCTTACCACTTAAATTGTTTAAGAAATAGAAGAGGTTAATATAGTTATTTGTTTGCTTAAATACCAAAAACATTCCATGGAAAATAACGCCAAAAATTCAATTTGAAATTTTCAAGTTTTGCATTGACTTTGTAAGTTTCATAACTTCTATTTATATAGTTGATATTGCATCATTTTTTGCACTTTGTCAAATAGGGTCATCTGATATATCAAATTGAAGGTCTTAATAAACTCTACTTAAAAATGAAAATTTTAAACCCCCTTTTCATCCCAGGGGGACGGGTGGGGTCATTTAGTGCAAACATTCAAATTTCTCAGATGGTAAGGTTGTCGCATATCAAATGAAAGAACATAAAGCGTACATTTCAAATTTTAAATTGACGTTCCCCAAAAATTGGTTGAATGGGGTCATTGAGTGCAAAAAATAAATTTTCTTTTACGATAGGGTTGTTGTATATCAAATGAAAGGTCATGATGTGTACATTTCAAATATCAAATTCCCAACCTCCAAAAATTGGTTGGATGGGGTTATTAAGTGCAAAAATCAAACTTTTTAGAACATGACGTTGTCGCATATCAAATGAAAGCTCATCTACCCTGTGTTACATATATAATACTTCCGATCTCAAAAATGTAGGCGGATGAGGTCATTAAGTGTAAAAAGCGAAAAGTTTCAAAAGGTATGCTTGTCGTATATCAAACGAAAGGTCGTGCAAAGAACATTACGAAAACATCACTTGACAGGAAAGACCTTTCAATTGTTTTACAAACAATTGAGATACTAGTTTTTCTAATGTTTTTTCTTTTTCTTTTTTTTCTTCCAACATTTTTTTGACAGGGCCTTCTCCCCTTTCTGTTGAAGTTATCAAGACCAAATATGGACCATCGATAGACCTCATCATGAACTTTTACCAGATGAACTTTTGTAGGATTTCATCATCCCCTTTAGAAGTTATCTCCCTTTTATTGATTTTTTTCAACATGGCCCCCCTTTAATATTTTAAAAGATATCATGACCTTATATGGACAATAGGTAGATATCATCATGATGTATTACCACATGATGCTGCATATGATTTCATCATCCCCTTTGAGAGTTATATCCCCTGATAGCAATTTTTAATATTTGCATTTTTCTCAAAAAGTATTAGAGATAGAATGTAATTGAAAATGACAGCATGTACAAGAACAGATGGCAATGTTTATAAACATAAACAATTAATTTGTTACTTATCCTTATAAGGAGTTATTTCCCTTTAAAAATTATAAATAATTTTTGAAAAATTCTATTTTCAGAACCGGAAGTCATAGAGACCTTGAACCTTGACCAATAATCTTTAATTCATGTGAACTTCAATATGCACCCAAGGTCAAAGGTCACCGAGTGCAAAATAAAATTACGCTGCAATTTCAAGCTTACATATTAGGAAAACGATAAGACTTTGCTGCTTACATACAGCGTGTAAATTGTTCCTCTTGACGAGCTCTACATTTTATGCAATAAGCCCAAATATGTCTGACCGTCTGTTTAAAAGTTACAACGGGATGATTCTTAAAAGTATAGTATTGTGTGTATATCTTTTTAAAGGTAACAGATATCAACCTACTATAAACGGCAAAGATGATCAGTAATTCAAGACCTTCAATTTGAGGTCAATGTCAGGTCATGATGAAATTTCACCTTGACCTTCACATAATACTATGACCTTGACCTTGAGATATTTGAAAGGTCAAGTGGTCCTGAGTTGAATGGTGATAGTCCCATGTCTCTACGACTTCCGGTTCTCAAGTTTGGTATTGCATCATATATTTGATGATTAATTGTGACCTTGGTGAACTTTGAAATTGTCCCAATTCTTTTCTATAATGTTGTCCTTTAACTTTAGATCATTTACCATTTAACAGATTTGAGATATCTATTGTCGTTTTAGAGATAATGCAGTTTGAAATTTTGCAAGCGGCGGCCTGTATTTCTGAATCAACAACAGCTTACCACTTAAAATGTTTAAGAAATTGAAGAGGTTAACATAGTTATATGTTTGACCAAATACCAAAAACATTCCATTGAAAAAAACACCAAAAATTCAATTTGAAATTTTCAAGTTTTGCATTGACTTTTTAAGTTTCATAACTTCTATTTATATAGTTGATATTGCATCATTATTTGCACTTTGTCAAATGGGGTCATCTGATATATCAAATTGAAGGTCTCAATAAACTCTACTTAAAAATTAAAATTTTAAACCCCCTATTCATCCCAGGGGGATGGGTGGGGTCATTTAGTGCAAACATTCAAATTTCTCAGATGGTAAGGTTGTCGCATATCAAATGAAAGAACATAAATCGTACATTTCAAATTTTAAATTGACGTCCCCCAAAAATTGGTTGAATGGGGTCATTGAGTGCAAAAAATAAATTTTCTTTTACGATAGGGTTGTTGTATATCAAATGAAAGGTCATGATGTGTACATTTGAAATATCAAATTCCCAACCTCCAAAAATTAGTTGGATGGGGTTATTAAGTGCAAAAATCAAACTTTTTAGAACATGGCGTTGTCGCATATCAAATGAAAGCTCATCTACCCTGTGTTACATATATAATACTTCCGATCTCAAAAATGTAGGCGGATGAGGTCATTAAGTGTAAAACGCGAAAAGTTTCAAAAGGTATGCTTGTCGTATATCAAACGAAAGGTCGTACAAAGAACATTACGAAAACATCAATTTTTCAGGAAAGACCTTTCAATTGTTTTACAAACAATTGAGATACTAGTTAAGGTCTTTCCCCTACATGGGAAAGACCTTATTGTTTTTCTAATGTTTTTTTTTCTTTTTCTTTTTTTTTTTCTTTTTTTTCTTCCAACATTTTTTTGACATGCCCGCCTCTTGTTTCTGTTGAAGTTATTGAGACCAAGTATGGACCATCGATAGACCTCATCATGAACTTTTACCAGATGAACTTTTGTAGGATTTCATCATCCACTTTAGAAGTTATCTCCCTTTTATTGATTTTCTTCAACATGGCCCCCCTTAAATGTTTTAAAAGATATCATGACCTTATATGGACAATAGGTAGATATCATCATGATGTATTACCACATGAGGCTGCATATGATTTCATCATCCCCTTCGAGAGTTATATCCCCTTGTAGCAATTTTTTATATTTGCATTTTTCTCAAAAAGTATTAGAGATAGAATGTAATTGAAAATGACAGCATGAGCAAGAACAGATGGCAATGTTTATAAACATAAACAACTAATTTGTTACTTACCCTTATAAGGAGTTATTTCCCTTTAAAAATTATAAATAATTTTTGAAAAATTCTATTTTCAGAACCGGAAGTCATTAGAGACCTTGAACCTTCACCAATAATCTTTAATTCATGTGACCTTTAATATGCACCCAAGGTCAAAGGTCACAGAGTGCAAAATAAAATTACGCTGCAATTTCAAGCTTACATATTAGGAAAACGATAAGACTTTGCTGCATACATACAGCGTATAAAATGTTCCTCTCGACGAGCTCTACATTTTATATTATAAGCCCATAAAGGTCCGACCGTCTGTTCAAAAGTTACAACGGGATGATTCTTAAAAGTATAGTATTGTGTGTATATCTTTTTAAAGGTAACAGATATCAACCTACTATAAACTGCAAAGATGATCAGTAATTCAAGACCTTCAATTTGAGGTCAATGTCAGGTCATGATGAAATTTCACCTTGACCTTCACATTATACTATGACCTTGACCTTGTGATATTTGAAAGGTCAAGTGGTCCTGAGTTGAATGGTGATAGTCCCATGTCTCTACGACTTCCGGTTCTAAAGTTTTGTATTGCATCATATATTTGATGATTAATTGTGACCTTGGTGAACTTTGAAATTGTCCCAATTCTTTTTCTATAATGTTGTCATTCAACTGTAGATCATTTATCATTTAACAGATTTGAGATATCTATTGTCGTTTTAGAGATAATGCAGTTTGAAGTTTTGCGAGCGGAGGCATGTATTTCTGAATCATCAAGAGCTTACCACTTAAAATGTTTTAGAAATTGAAGAGGTTGACATAGTTATATGTTTGACCAAATACCAAAAACATTCCATGGAAAAAAACAACAAAAAATCAAATTGAAATTTTCAAGTTTTGCATTGACTTTGTAAGTTTCATAACTTCTATTTTATAGTTGTTATTGCATCATTATTTGCACTTTGTCAAATGGGGTCATCTGATATATCAAATTGAAGGTCTTAATAAACTCTACTTAAAAATGAAAATTTTAAACCCCCTTTTCATCCCAGGGGGACGGGTGGGGTCATTTAGTGCAAACATTCAAATTTCTCAGATGGTAAGGTTGTCGCATATCAAATGAAAGAACATAAAGCGTACTTTTCAAATTTCAAATTGACGTCTCCCAAAAATGGGCTGGATGGGGTCATTGAGTGCAAAAAATAAATGTTCTTTTAAGGTAGGGTTGTTGTATATCAAATGAAAGGTCATGATGTGTACATTTGAAATATCAAATTCCCAACCTCCAAAAATTAGTTGGATAGGGTAATTAAGTGCAAAAATCAAACTTTCTAGAACATGGTGTTGTCGCATATCAAATGAAAGCTCATCTACTCTGTTCCATATATCATAATTTCGATCTCAAAAATGTAGGCGGATGAGGTCATTAAGTGTAAAAAGCGAAAACTTTCAGAAGGTATGCTTGTCATATATCAAACGAAAGGACATACAAAGAACATTACGAAAACATCACTTTTACAGGAAAGACCTTTCAATTGTTTTACAAACAATTGAGATACTAGTTTTTCTTTTTTTTCTTCCAGCATTTGTTTGGCTCGCCCTCCTACCGCTTCTATTAGAGTTATCAATACAAAAATTAAACCATCGATAGACCTCAACATGAACTTTTACCAGATGAACTTTTGTAGGATTTCACCTTCCCCTTAAGAAGTTATCTCCCTTTTATTGATTTTTTTCAACATGGCCCCCCCAAAATGTGTTAAAAGATATCATGACTTTATTTGGACAATAGGTAGATCTAATCATGATGTATTACCATATGAGGCTGCATAGGATTTCATCATCTACTTTGAGAGTTATATCCCCTTGAAGCAATTTCTTTTATTTGCATTTTTTGCAAAAGATATTAGAGATAGAATTTGATTGAAAATAACAGCATGTAATAGAACAGATGGCAATGTTTATAAACATAACAATTAATTTGTTATTAACCCTTATAAGGAGTTATTTCCCTTTAAAAATTAAAAATATTTTTTTCAAAATTTATATTCGAGAACCGGAAGTCATAGAGACTTGTAACCTTCACCAATAATCTTAAATTCATATGACCTTTAATATGCACCCAAGGTCAAAGGTCACTGAGTGCAAAAAAAAAATTACGCTGCAATTTCAAGCTTACATATTAGGAAAACTATTAGACTTTGCTGCATACATACAGCGTATAAAATGTTCTTCTCGTCGAGCTCTACATTTTATACAATAAGCCCAATAATGTCCGACCGTCTGTTCAAAAGTTACAACTGGATGATTGTTAAAAGTGTAGTATTGTGTGTGTATCTTTTTAAATGTAACAGATATCAACATACTATAAAGTGCAAAGATGATCAGTAATTCAAGACCTTCAATTTGAGGTCAATGTCAGGTCATGATGAAATTTCACCTTGACCTTCACAGTATACAATGACCTTGTGATAGTTGAAAGGTTAAGTGGTCCCGAGTTGAATGGTGCTAGTCCCATGTCTCTACGACTTCCGGTTCTTAAGTTTAGTATTGCATCATATATTTGATGATTCATTGTGATCTTGGTGACCTTTGAAATTGTCCCAATTCTTTTTCTATAATGTTGTCTTTCATCTGTAGATCATTTATCATTTAACAGATTTGAGATATCTATTGTCGTTTTAGAGATAATGCAGTTTGAAGTTTTGTTAGCAGAAGCATGTTTTTCTGAATCAGCAAGAGCTTACCACTTAAAAGGTTTAAGAAATTGAAGAGGTTAATATAGTTGTATGTTTGCCCAAATACCAAAAACATTCAATGGAAAATAACGCCAAAAATTCAATTTGAAATTTTCAAGTTTTGCATTGACTTTGTAAGTTTCATAACTTCTATTTATATAGTTGATATTGCATCATTATTTGCACTTTGTCAAATGGGGTCTTCTGATATATCAAATTGAAGGTCTTAATAAACTCTACTTAAAAAATGAAAATTTTAAACCCGCTTTTCATCCCAGGGGGACGGGTGGGGTCATTTAGTGCAAACATTCAAATTTCTCAGATGGTAAGGTTGTCGCATATCAAATGAAAGAACATAAAGCGTACATTTCAAATTTCAAATTGACGTCTCCCAAAAATGGGTTGGATGGGGTCATTGAGTGCAAAAAATAAATTTTCTTTTAAGATAGGGTTGTTGTATATTAAATGAAAGGTCATGATGTGTACATTGGAAATATCAAATCCCGACCTCCAAAAATTAGTTGGATAGAGTTATTAAGTGCAAAAATCAAACTTTCTAGAACATAGAGTTGTTGCATATCAAATGAAAGCTCATGTACTTTATGTTATTTATATCATAATTCCGATCTCAAAAATGTAGGCGGATGAGGTCATTAAGTGTTAAAAGCGGAAAGTTTCAGAAGGTATGCTTGTCGTATATCAAACGAAAGGTCGTACAAAGTACATTACGAAAACATCACTTTTACAGGAAAGACCTTTCAATTGTTTTACAAACAATTGAGATACTAGTTTTTCTCCTGTTTTTTTTTTTTTTTTTTTTTTTTCATCCAGCATTTGTTTAACATGGCCTCCCCTTGTTTCTATTAAAGTTATCAAGACCAAATATGGACCATCGGTAGACCTCATCATGAAGTATTACCAGATGAGGCTGTGTAGGATTTCATCATCCCCTTTAGAAGTTATCTCCCTTTTATTGGGTTTTTTCGACATGGCCCCCCCTCGTTGTTTTTGAAGATATCATGACCTTATTTGGACAATAGTTAGATCTCATCATGATGTGTTACCATATGAGGCTGCTAAGGATTTCATTATTCCCTATGAGAGTTACGTCCCCTTGAAGCAATTTCTTTCTTTTACATTTTTCTCAAAAAGTATTCAAGATAGAATCGATTTGAAAACGGAAACATGTACAAGACCAGATGGCAATGATAATGAACATATACAATTATTTTGTTGTCAACCCTTATAAGGAGTTATTTCCCTTGAAAAAATATACCCAATTTTTGAAAAATTGTATCTCGAGAACCGGAAGTCGTAAAGACTCGGGACCTACACCAATAATCTTAAGTTCATGTGACCTTTAATTTACACCCAAGGTCAAAGGTCACCAAGTGCAAAAAAAAATTACGCTGCAATTTCAAGCTTGCATATTAAGAAAACGATAAGAGTTTGCTGCATACTTACAGCGTATAAAATGTTCCTCTCTATGAGCTCTACATTTTATACACTGAGCTCAAAAGTGTCCGACTGTCTGTTCAAAAGTTACGACGGGATGATTATTAAAAGTATAGAATTGTGTGTATATCTTTTTAAAGGTAACAGATATCAACCTACTATAAACTGCAAAGATGATCAGTAATTCAAGACCTTCAATTTGAGGTCAATGTCAGGTCATGATGAAATTTCACCTTGACCTTCACATTATACTATGACCTTGACCTTGTGATATTTAAAAGGTCAAGTGGTCCTGAGTTGAATGGTGATAGTCCCATATCTCTACGACTTCCGGTTCTCAAGTTTTGTATTGCATCATATATTTGATGATTAATTGTGACCTTGGTGAACTTTGAAATTGTCCCAATTCTTTTTCTATAATGTTGTCCTTCAACCGTAGATCATTTATCATTTAACAGATTTGAGATACCTATTGTCGTTTTAGAGATAATGCAGTTTGAAGTTTTGCGAGCGGAGGCATGCATTTCTGAATCATCAAGAGCTTACCACTTGAAATGTTTTAGAAATTGAAGAGGTTGACATAGTTATATGTTTGATCAAATACCAAAATCATTCCATGGAAAAAAACACCAAAAAATCAATTTGAAATTTTCAAGTTTTGCATTGACTTTGTAAGTTTCATAACTTCTATTTATATAGTTGATATTGCATCATTATTTGCACTTTGTCAAATGGGGTCATCTGATATATCAAATTGAAGTCTTAATAAACTCTACTTAAAAATGAAAATTTTAAATCCCCTTTTCATCCCAGGGGGACGGGTGGGGTCATTTAGTGCAAACATTCAAATTTCTCAGATGGTAAGGTTGTCGCATATCAAATGAAAGAACATAAAGCATACATTTCAAATTTCAAATTGACGTCTCCCACAAATGGGTTGGATGGGGTCATTGAGTGCAAAAAATAAATTTTCTTTTAAGGTAGGGTTGTTGTATATCAAATGAAAGGTCATGATGTGTACATTTGAAATATCAAATTCCCGACCTTCAAAAATTAGTTGGATAGGGTTATTAAGTGCAAAAATCAATCTTTCTAGAACATGGTGTTGTCGCATATCAAATGAAAGCTCATCTACTCTGTTTCATATATCATAATTCCGATCTCAAAAATGTAGGCAGATGAGGTCATTAAGTGTAAAAAAGCGAAAAGTTTCAGAAGGTATGCTTGTCGTATATCAAACGAAAGGTCGTACAAAGTACAATACGAAAACATCACTTTTACAGGAAAGACCTTTCAATTGTTTTACAAACAATTGAGATACTAGTTAAGGTCTTTCCCCTACCTGGGAAAGACCTTATTGTTTTTCTAATGTTTTTTTTTCTTCCAACATTTTTTTGACATGCCCTCCCCCCGTTTCTATTGAAGTCATCAAGACCAAATATTGACCATCGATAGATCTCATTATGACGTATTACCAGATGAGGCTGTGTAGGATTTCATCATCCCCTTTGAGAGTTATATCCCCTTGATGCACTTTTTTTATTTGCATTTTTCTTAAAAAGCATTAGGGATAGAATAGAATTGAAAATGGCAGCATGTACAGGAACAGATGGCAATGTTAATAAACATAAAAAAATTGTAGGTTATTTGCCCTGATAAGAAGTTATTTCCCTTGAAAAATTATACATTTTTGGAAAAATTATATTTCGAGAACCGGAAGTCGTAGAGACTTGGGACCTTCACCAATATTCTTTAATTCATGTGACCTTTAATTTGTACCAAGGTCAAAGGTCACCGAGTGCAAAAAGAAATTACGCTGCAATTTCAAGCTTCCATATTAAGAAAACTATAAGAGTTTGCTGCACTCATACTGTGTATAAAATGTTCCTCTCGACGAGCTCTACATTTTATACATTAAGCTAAAAAATGTCCAACTGTCTGTTCAAAAGTTACAACAACATAATTCTTAAAACTATAGTAACAAGTGTATATCTTTTAAAAGGTAACAGATATCAACCTACTATAAACTGCAAAGATGATCAGTAGTTCAAGACCTTCAATTTGAGGTCAATGTCAGGTCATGATGAAATTTTACCTTGACCTTCACATTATACTATGACCTTGACCTTGTGATATTTGAAAGGTCAAGTGGTCGTGAGTTGAATGGTGATAGTCCCATGTCTCTACGACTTCCGGTTCTCAAGTTTTGTATTGCATCATATATTTGATGATTAATTGTGACCTTGGTGAACTTTGAAATTGTCCCAATTCTTTTTTTATAATGTTGTCCTTCAACTGTAGATCATTTATCATTTAACAGATTTGAGATATCTATTGTCGTTTAAGAAGTAATGCAGTTTGAAGTTTTTCGAGCGGAGGCATGTTTTTCTGAATCATCAAGAGCTTACGACTTAAAATGTTTTAGAAATTGAAGAGGTTGACATAGTTATATGTTTGACCAAATACCAAAAACATTCCATGGAAAAAAACACCAAAAAATCATTTTGAAATTTTCATGTTTTGCATTGACTTTGTAAGTTTCATAACTTCTATTTATATCGTTGATATTGCATCATTTTTGGCACTTTGTCAAATTGGGTCATCTGATATATCAAATTGAAGGTCTCAATAAACTCTACTTAAAAATGAAAAAATTTAAACCTCTTTTTCATCCCAGGTGGAAGGGTGGGGTCATTTAGTGCAAAAATTCAAATTTCTCAGATGGTAAGGTTGTCGCATATCAAATGAAAGAACATAAAGCGTACATTTCAAATTTCAAATTGACGTCCCCCAAAAATTGGTTGGATGGGGTCATTGAGTGCAAAAAATAAATTTTCTTTTACGACAGCGTTGTTGTATATCAAATGAAAGGTCATGATGTGTATATTTGAAATATCAATTTCCCGACCTCCAAAAATTAGTTGGATGGGTTATTAAGTGCAAAAATCAAACTTTCTAGAAAACGAAGTTGTCGCATATCAAATGAAAGCTCATCTACCCTGTGTTACATATATCATACTTCCGATCTCAAAAATGTAGGCTGATGAGGTCATTAAGTGATAAAAGCGAAAAGTTTCAGAAGGTATGCTTGTCGTATATTTAAGGTCTTTCCCCTACATGGGAAAGACCTTATTGTTTTTCTAATGTTTTTTAAGGTCTTTCCCCTACATGGGAAAGACCTTACTGTTTTTCTAATGTTTTTTTTTCCAACATTTTTTCTAAATGCCCTCCCCCCGTTTCTATTGATGTCATCAAGACCAAATATGGACCATGGGTAGACCTCATCATGAGGTATTAGCAGATGAGGCTGTGTAGAATTTCATCATCCCCTTTAGAAGTTATCTCCCTTTTAATGATTTTTTTCAACATGGTCCCCCCTCGTTGTTTTTTAAGATATTATGACCTTATTTGGACAATAGGTACATCTCATCATGATGTATCTCCATATGAGGCTGCTAAGGATTGCATTGTCCCCAATGAGAGTTATATCCCCTTGAAACAATTTCTTTCCTTTGCATTTTTCTCAAAAAGTATTAGAGATAGAATTGATTTGAAAACGGCAACATGTACAGGAACAGATGGCAATGTTAATGAACATATACAATTATTTTGTTATTAACCCTTATAAGGAGTTATTCCCCTATAAAAATTGTACACAGTTTTAGAAAAATTGTAATTCGAGAACCCGAAGTCGTAGAGACTTGGAACCTTCACCAATAATCTTTAATGCATGTGACCTTCAATATGCACCCAAGGTCAAAGGTCACAGAGTGCAAAATAAAATTACGCTGCAATTTCAAGCTTACATATTAGGAAAACGATAAGACTTTACTGCATACATACAGCATATAAAATGTTCCTCTCGACGAGCTCTACATTTTATATAATAAACCCAAAAATGTCCGACCGTCTGTTCAAAAGTTACAACGGGATGATTCTTAAAAGTATAGTAATTTGTGTATATCTTTTTAAAGGTAACAGATATCAACCTACTATAAGCTGCAAAGATGATCAGTAGTTCAAGACCTTCAATTTGAGGTCAATGTCGGGTCATGATGAAATTTCACCTTGACCTTCACATTATACTATGACCTTGACCTTGTGATATTTAAAAGGTCAAGTGGTCTTGAGTTGAATGGTGATAGTCTTATGTCTCTACGACTTCCGGTTCTCAAGTTTTGTATTGCATCATATATTTGATGATTAATTGTGACCTTGGTGAACTTTGAAATTGTTCCAATTCTTTTTCTATAATGTTGTTCTTCAACTGTAAATCATTTATCATTTAACAGATTTGAGATATCTATTGTCGTTTTAGAGATAATGCAGTTTGAAGTTTTGCGAGCGGAGGCATGTATTTCTGAATCATCAAGAGCTTACCACTTAAAATGTTTTAGAAATTGAAGAGGTTGACATAGTTATATGTTTGACCAAATACCAAAAACATTCCATGGAAAAAAACACCAAAAAATCAATTTGAAATTTTCAAGTTTTGCATTGACTTAGTAAGTTTCATAACTTCTATTTATATAGTTGATATTGCATCATTATTTGCACTTTGTCAAATGGGGTCATCTGATATATCAAATTGATGGTCTTAATAAACTCTACTTAAAAATGAAAATTGTAAACCCCCTTTTCATCCCAGGGGGACGGGTGGGGTCATTTAGTACAAACATTCAAATTTCTCAGATGGTAAGGTTGTCGCATATCAAATGAAAGAACATAAAGCGTACATTTCAAATTTCAAATTGACGTCTCCCAAAAATGGGTTGGATGGGGTCATTGAGTGCAAAAAATAAATTTTCTTTTACGATAGGGTTGTTGTATATCAAATGAAAGGTCATGATGTGTACATTTGAAATATCAAATTCCCAACCTCCAAAAATTGGTTGAATTGGGTTATTAAGTGCAAAAATCAAACTTTTTAGAACATAGCGTTGACGCATATCAAATGAAAGCTCATCTACCCTGTGTTACATATATCATACTTCGGATCTCAAAAATGTAGGCGAATGAGGTCATTAAGTGTAAAAAGCGAAAAGTTTCAGAAGGTATATGCTTGTCGTATATCAAACGAAAGGTCGTACAAAGAACATTACGAAAACATCACTTTTACAGGAAAGACCTTTCAATTGTTTTACAAACAATTGAGATACTAGTTCTTTTTCTTTTTTTTCTTTTTTTTCTTCCAACATTTTTTTGACATGCCCGCCTCTTGTTTCTGTTGAAGTTATTAAGACCAAATATGGACCATCGCTAGACCTCACCAAGATGTATTACCAAATGACCTTGTTAAGGATTTCATCATCCCCTTTAAGAGTTATCTCCCTTTTATTGATTTTTTTCAACATGGCCCTCCCTCGTTGGTTTTAAAGATATTGTGACCTTTATTGGACATAATGTAGATCTCGTCATGATGTATGACCATGTGAGCCTGAATAGGATTTCATCGTCCCCTATGAGAGTTATATCCCCTTGAAACAATTTCTTTCCTTTGCATTTTTCTCAAAAAGTATAAGAGATAGAATTGATTTGAAAACGGCATTATGTACAAGAACAGATGGCAATGTTAATAAACATGTACAATCATTTTGTTATTAACCCTTATAAGGAGTTGTTCCCCTTGAAAAATTGTACATAATTTTAGAAAAATTGTATATCGAGAACTAAATGTCGTAGAGACTTGGGACCTTCACCAATAATCTTTAATTCATGTGACCTTTAATATGCAGTCAAGGTCAAAGGTCACTGAGTGCAAAAAAAAATTACGCTGCAAATTCAAGCTTACATATTAGGAAAACGATAAGACTTTGCTGCATACATACAGCGTATAAAATGTTCCTCTCGACGAGCTCTACATTTTATATGATAAGTCAAAAAATGTCCAACTGTCTGTTCAAAAGTTACAACAGGATGATTCTTAAAAGTATAGTATTGTATGTATATCTTTTTAAAGGTAACAGATATCAACCTACTATAAACAGCAAAGATGATCAGTAATTCAAGACCTTCAATTTGAGGTCAATGTCAGGTCATGATGAAATTTCACCTTGACCTTCAAATTATACTATGACCTTGACCTTGTGATATTTGAAAGGTCAAGTGGTCTTGAGTTGAATGGTGGTAGTCCCATGTCTCCAACGACTTCCGGTTCTCAAGTTTGATATTGCATCATATATTTGATGATTAATTGTGACCTTATTGAACTTTGAAATTGTCCCAATTGTTTTTCTATAATGTTGTCCTTCAACTGTACATCATTTATCATTTAACAGATTTGAGATATCTATTGTCGTTTTAGAGATAATGCAGTTTGTAATTTTGCAAGCAGCGGCATATATTTCTGAATAAACAACAGATTACCACTTAAAATGTTTAAGAAATTGAAGAGGTTAACATAGTTATATGTTTAACAAAATACCAAAAACATTCCATTGAAAAAAAAAACCAAAAAATCAATTTGAAATTTTCCGGTTTTGCATTGACTTTGTGAGTTTCATAAGTTCTATTTATATAGTTGATATTGCATCATGTTTGGCACTTTGTCAAATGGGGTCATCTAATTTAACCCCTTTTTCATTCCAGGGGAAGGGTTGGGTCATTTAGTGCAAAAATTCAAATTTATCAGATGGTAAGGTTGTCGCATATCAAATGAAAGGACATAAAGCGTACATTTCAAATTTCAAATTGACGTCCCCAAACAAATCGTTGGGTGGGGTCATTGAGTGCAAAAAATAAAATTTCTTTTAAGACAGGGTTGTTGTATATCAAATGAAAGGTCATGATGTGTACATTTGAAATATCAAATTCCCGACCTCCAAAAATTAGTTGGATAGGGTTATTAAGTGCAAAAATCAAACTTTCTAGAACATGGCGTTGTCGCATATCAAATGAAAGCCCATCTACTCTATGTTACATATATCATACTTCCAATCTCACGAAATGTAAGCGGATGAGGTCATTAAGTGTTAAAAGCAGAAAGTTTGAGAAGGTATGCTTGTCGTATATCAAACGAAAGTTCGTACAAAGAACATAACGAAGACACCACTTTTACAGGAAGGACCTTTCAATTGTTTTACAAACAATTGAGATACTAGTTAAGGTCTTTCCCCTACGTGAGGAAAGACCTTATTGTTTTTAAGGTCTTTCCCCTACATGGGAAAGACCTTATTGTTTTTCTAATGTTTTTTTTTTTTCTTTTTTTTCTTTTTTTTCTTCCAACATTTTTTTGACATGCACGCCCCTTCTTTCTGTTAAAGTTACCAAGACCAAATATGGACCATTGATAGACCTCATCATGCAGTTTTACCAAATGACCCTGTTAAGGATTTCATCATCCTCTTTAGAAGTTATCTCCCTTTTATTGATTTTTTTCAACACGGCACCCCCTCGTTGTTTTTAAAGATATCATGACGTTATTTGGACAATAGGTAGATCTCATCATGATTTATTACCATATGAGTTTGAATAGGATTTCATCGTCTCCTATGAGAGTTATATCCCCTTAAAACAATTTCTTTCCTTTGCATTTTTCTCAAAAAGTATAAGAGATAGAATTGATTTGAAAACGGCAACATGTACAGGAACAGATGGCAATGTTAATGAACATATACAATCATTTTGTTATTAACCCTTATAAGGAGTAAATCCCCTTGAAAAAGTGTGTACAATTTTAGAAAAATTGTATTTCCAGAACCGGAAGTCGTAGAGACTTGGGACCTTCACCAATAATCTTTAATTCATGTGACCTTTAATTTGCACCCAAGGTCAAAGGTCACAGAGTGCAAAATAAAATTACGCTGCAATTTCAAGCTTACATATTAGAAAAACGACAAGACTTTGCTGCATACATACAGCGTATAAAATGTTCCTCTTCATGAGCTCTACATTTTATATAATAAGCCCAAAAATGTCCGACCGTCTGTTCAAAAGTTACAACGGGATGATTCTTAAAAGTATAGTATTTTGTGAATATCTTTTTAAAGGTCACAGATATTAACCTACTATAAACTGCAAAGATGATCAGTAATTCCAGACCTTCAATTTGAGGTCAATGTCAGGTCATGATGAAATTTCACCTTGACCTTCACATTATACTAGGACCTTGACCTTGTGATATTTGAAAGGTTAGGTGGTCCTGAGTTGAATGGGAGTAATCCCATGTCTCTACGACTTCCGGTTCTCAAGTTTGGTATTGCATCATATATTTGATGATTAATTGTTACCTTGGTGAACTTTGAAAATGTCCCAATTCTTTTTCTATAAAGTTGTCCTTTAACTGTAGATCATTTACCATTTAACAGATTTGAGATATCTATTGTCGTTTTAAAGATAATGCAGTTTGAAATTTTGCGAGCGGCGGCATGTATTTCTGAATCAACAAGAGCTTACCACTTAAAATGTTTAAGAATTTGAAGAGGTTGACATAGTTATATGTTTGACCAAATACCAAAAACATTCCATTGAAAAAAACACCAAAAAAAATCATTTTGAAATTTTCATGTTTTGCATTGACTTTGTAAGTTTCATAACTTCTATTTAAATCGTTGATATTGCATCATTTTTGGCACTTTGTCAAATTGGGTCATCTGATATATCAAATTGAAGGTCTTAATAAACTCTACTTAAAAATGAAAATTTTAAACCCCCTTTTCATCCCAGGGGGACGGGTGGGGTCATTTAGTGCAAACATTCAAATTTCTCAGATGGTAAGGTTGTCGCATATGAAATGAAAGAACAAAAAGCGTACATTTCAAATTTCAAATTGACGTCTCCCAAAAATGGGTTGGATTGGGTCATTGAGTGCAAAAAATAAATGTTCTTTTAAGGTAGGGTTGTTGTATATCAAATGAAAGGTCATGATGTGTACATTTGAAATATCAAATTCCCGACCTCCAAAAATTAGTTGGATAGGGTTATTAAGTGCAAAAATCAAACTTTCTAGAACATGGTGTTGTCGCATATCAAATGATAGCTCATCTACTCTGTTCCATATATCATAATTCCGATCTCAAAAATGTAGGCGGATGAGGTCATTAAGTGTAAAAGCGAAAAGTTTCAGAAGGTATGCTTGTCGTATATCAAACGAAAGGTCGTACAAATTACAATACGAAAACATCACTTTTACAGGAAAGACCTTTCAATTGTTTTACAAACAATTGAGATACTAGTTATTTTTTTTTTTCTTCCAACATTTTTTTGACATGCCCGCCTCTTGTTTCTGTAGAAGTTATTAAGACCAAATATGGACCATCGCTAGATCTCACCAAGATGTATTACCAAATGATCCTGTTAAGGATTTCATCATCCGCTTTGGGAGTTATCTCCCTTTTATTGATTTTTTTCAACATGGCCCTCCCTCGTTGGTTTTAAAGATATCATGACTTTAATTGGACATAATGTAGATCTCATCATGATGTATTACCATGTGAGGCTGAAAAGGATTTCATCATCCTCTATGAGAGTTATATCCCCTTGAAACAATTTCTTTCCTTTGCATTTTTCTCAAAAAGTATAAGAGATAGAATCGATTTGAAAACAGCAACATGTACAAGAACAGATGGCAATATTAATGAAGATGTACAATCATTTTGTTATTAACCCTTATAAGAAGTTATTCCCCTTGAAAAATTGTACATAATTTAAGAAAATTTGTATTTCGAGAACCAGAAGTCGTAGAGACTTGGGACCTTCACCAATAATCTTTTATTCATGTGACCTTTAATATGCAGTCAAGGTCAAAGGTCACTGAGTGCAAAAAAAAATTACGATGCAATTTCAAGCTTACATATTAGGAAAACGATAAGACTTTGCTGCATACATACAGCGTATAAAATGTTCCTCTCGACGAGCTCTACATTTTATATGATAAGCCCAAAAATGTCCGACCGTCTGTTCAAAAGTTACAACGGGATGATTCTTAAAAGTATAGTATTTTGTGTATATCTTTTTAAAGGTAACAGATATCAATCTACTATAAACTGCAAAGATGATCAGTAATTCAAGACCTTCAATTTGAGGTCAATGTCAGGTCATGATGAAATTTCACCTTGACCTTCACATTATACTATGACCTTAACCTTGTGATATTTCAAAGGTTAAGTGGTCCTGAGTTGAATGGTGGTAATCTTATGTCTCTACGACTTCCGGTTTTCAAGTTTGGTATTGCATCATATATTTGATGATTAATTGTGACCTTGGTGAACTTTGAAATTGTCCCAATTCTTTTTCATAATGTTGTCCTTCAACTGTAGATCATTTATCATTTAACAGATTTGAGATATCTATTGTCGTTTTAGAGATAATGCAGTTTGAAGTTTTGCGAGCGGAGGCATGTATTTCTGAATCAACAAGAGCTTACCACTTAAAATGTTTTAGAAATTGAAGAAGTTAAAATAACTATATGTTTGACAAAATACCAAAAACATTCCATGTAAAAAAACACCAAAAATTCAATTTGAAATTTTCATGTTTTGCATTGACTTTGTAAGTTTCATAACTTCTATTTATATAGTTGATATTGCATCATTATTTGCACTTTGTCAAAAGGGGTCATCAGATATATCAAAGTGAAGGTCTTAATAAACTCTACTTAACAATGAAAATTTTAAACCCCCTTTTCATCCCAGGGGGACAGGTGGTGTCATTTAGTGCAAACATTCAAATTTCTCAGATGGTAAGGTTGTCGCATATCAAATGAAAGAACATAAAGCGTACATTTCAAATTTCAAATTGACGTCTCCCAAAAATGGGTTGGATGGGGTCATTGAGTGCAAAAAATAAATTTTCTTTTAAGATAGGGTTGTTGTATATCAAATGAAAGGTCATGATGTGTACATTTGAAATATCAAATTCCCGACCTCCAAAAGTTCTAATGAACTAAAAAAATTTGTTTCTCTTAGAGCAATTCACTATGCTGTTGAATATTAATCCTCTCAAAAAAATGTTTGAAAAAATTTTCTTTTTTATTTATGAAATTTCAAATGAGAAAAAGATTTAAGTTGATTCTGGACAAAGAAAGATAACTCCAATTTAAAAAAAATCTTGCTATTGCACAATATTTTGCAATTAGATATTTCTTGCTTACTATTCTGGACAAAGAAAGATAACTCTAATTAAAAAAAAATTTGCTATTTCACAATATTGTGCAATTAGATATTTCTTGCCATTGCGCAATACTATGCAATTGAAAAGACTTGCTATTGCACAATACTTAATATAATAATTTTAGATCCTGATTTGGACCAACTTGAAAACTGGGCCCATAATAAAAAATCTAAGTACATTTTTGGATTCAGCATATCAAAGAACCCCAAGATTTCAATTTTTGTTAAAATCAGACTAAGTTTAATTTTGGACCCTTTGGACTTTAGTGTAGACCAATTTGAAAACAGGACCAAATATGAAGAATCTACATACACAGTTAGATTTGGTATATCAAAGAACCCCATTTATTCAATTTTTGATGAAATCAAACAAAGTTTAATTTTGGACCCCGATTTGGACCAACTTGAAAACTGGGCCAATAATCAAGAATCTAAGTACATTTTTAGATTCAGCATATCAAAGAACCTAACTGATTCATTTTTTGTCAAAATCAAACTAAGTTCAATTTTGGACCCTTTGGACCTTAATGTAGACCAATTTGAAAACGGGACCAAAAGTTAAGAATCTACATACACAGTCATGACAGTTAGATTCGGCATATCAAAGAACCCCAATTATTCAATTTTGATGAAATCAAACAAAGTTTAATTTTGGACCCTTTGGGCCCCTTATTCTGTTGGGACCAAAACTCCCAAAATCAATACCAACCTTCCTTTTATGGTCATAAACCTTGTGTTTAAATTTCATAGATTTCTATTTACTTATACTAACGTTATGGTGCGAAAACCAAGAAAAATGCTTATTTGGGTCCCTTTTTGGCCCCTAATTCCTAAACTGTTGGGACCTAAACTCCCAAAATCAATACCAACCTTCCTTTTGTAGTCATTAAGATTGTGTTTAAATTTCATTGATTTCTATTTACCTAAACTAAAGTTATTGTGCGAAAACCAAGAATAATGCTTATTTGGGCCCTTTTTTGGCCCCTAATTCCTAAACTGTTGAAACCAAAACTCCCAAAATCAATCCCAACCGTTCTTTTGTGGTCATAAACCTTTTGTCAAAATTTCATAGATTTCTATTAACTTAAACTAAAGTTATAGTGCGAAAACCAAGAAAATGCTTATTTGGGCCCTTTTTGGCCCCTAATTCCTAAAATGTTGGGACCAAAACTCCCAAAATCAATACCAACCTTCCTTTTGTGGTCATAAACCTTGTGTTAAAATTTCATAGATTTCCATTCACTTTTACTAAAGTTAGAGTGCGAAAACTAAAAGTATTCAGCCGACGACGACGAAGAGGCCAACGTGATAGCAATATACGACGAAAATTTTTTCAAATTTTGCGGTCGTATAAAAACAGCAAAATTTCCTTAAAACTAACAATTCAGGGTCAGCAACCCAACAACGGGTTGTCCAATTCATCTAAAAATTTCAGAGCAGATAAATGTTGACCTGATAAACAATTTTACCCCATGTCAGATTTGATCTAAATGCTTTGGGTTTTGAGTTATAAGCCAAAAACTGCATTTTACCCCATGTTCTATTTTTAGCCATGGCGGCCATCTTGGTTGGATGGCCGGGTCACCGGACACATTTTTCAAACTACTAACCCAAAAGATGATTGTGGCCAAGTTTGGATTAATTTGGCCAAGTAGTTTCAGAGGAGAAGATTTTTGTAAAAGATTACTAAGATTTACGAATAATTGTTAAAAATTGACTATAAAGGGCAATAACTCCTAAGGGAGTCAACTGACCATTTCAGTCATGTTGACTTATTTGTAAATCTTACTTTGGAGAACATTATTGCTGTTTATAGTTTATCTCTATCTATAATAATATTCAAGATAATAACCAACCAGGTGCTACGCAGGGCGCAGCTTTATACGACCGCAGAGGTCGAACCCTGAACAGTTGGGGCAAGTATGGACAAAACATTCAAGCGTGATACAGCTCTGAATTTGGATTGTGATCAAATTTTTGACATTATATGTTTTTTTTTTACACAAAACAAATGTCAAGATTTTACAAATCAATTAAAGATTTCTTCAAACTTTTTAAATCTAAAATTAAATAGTTGACACAGCATAGGTTTCTGACACAGAATGAATGTGGTCTAATGAACTTAAAAGTTTTTTTTTGCCTTTGAGCAATTCACTATGCTGTTGAATATTAATCCTCTCAAAAAAATGTTTGAAGAAATTTTCTTTTCATTTATGAAATCTGAAATGAGAAAAATTTAACCCCCCCCCTTTTTTTCACATCCCTGTTTCCCTTTTTCCAAAACTGATATCAATTCAAATTTCTAATGGAGTTTGCAACAATAACTACTCTTTTAAATACATCATAAGATATTAAAATGTAAAATAAAGTGCTTGTTATCACTGAATGGTAAAGATTGGTTGGTAGTAAAAGTGAATATACATTGTTTATTGTATAAAACAATAAAAAAAACTTCATCAGCAACATTTTATATTGGCAAATTTCCAATGAAGTTATTTACATAAAGTTATTGGCAAATAAAAATAGAAAATGACATCATAGTCATGTCTGGCAAATGTCCAACATACATTATCTAAAAACATTTTAGATAAGATAAGGAAAAAAAGCTTCATCAGCAACATTTTATATTGGCAAATTTCCAATGAAGTTATTTACATAAAGTTATTGGCAAATAAAAATAGAAAATGACATCATAGTCATGTCTGGTAAATTTCCAACATATATTATCAACTACTATTCTATACAAAGAAAGATAACTCCAATTGAAAATTAATTGCTATTGCACAATATTGTGCAATTAGATATTTCTTGCTATTGTGCAATACTGTGCAATTGAAAATTTCTTGCTATTGCACAATACTTGATATGGAATCCTGATTTGGACCAACTTGAAAACTGGGCCCATAAGCAAAAATCAAAGTACATATTTGGATAAAGCATATCAAATAAGCCCAAGAATTTAATTTTTGTTAAAATCAAACTTAGTTTAATTTTGGACCCTTTGGACGTTAATGTAAACCAATTTGAAAACGGGACCAAAAATTAAGAATCTACATACACAGTTAGATTTGGCATATCAAAGAACCCCAATTATTCAATTTTTGATGAAATCAAACAAAGTTTAATTTTGGACCCCGATTTGGACCAACTTGAAAACTGGGCCAATAATAAAAAATCTAAGTACATTTTTAGATTCAGCATATCAAAGAACCCCAAGGATTCAATTTTTGTTAAAATCAAACTAAGTTTAATTTTGGACCCTTTGGACCTTAATGTAGACCAATTTGAAAATGGGACCAAAAATTAAGAATCTACATACACAGTTAGATTCGGCATATCAAAGAACCCCAATTATTCAATTTTTGATAAAATCAAACAAAGTTTAAATCTGGACCCTTTGGGCCCTTTATTCCTTAACTGTTGGGACCAAAACTCCCAAAATCAATACCAACCTTCCTTTTATGGTCATAAACCTTGTGTTTAAATTTCATAGATTTCTATTTACTTATACTAAAGTTATGGTGCGAAAACCAAAAAAAATGCTTATTTGGGTCCCTTTTTGGCCCCTAATTCCTAAACTGTTGGGACCTAAACTCCCAAAATCAATACCAACCTTCCTTTTGTAGTCATAAACATTGTGTTTAAATTTCATTGATTTCTATTTACTTAAACTAAAGTTATTGTGCGAAAACCAAGAATAATGCTTATTTGGGCCCTTTTTTGGCCCCTTATTCCTAAACTGTTGAAACCAAAACTCCCAAAATCAATCCCAACCTTTCTTTTGTGGTCATAAACCTTATGTCAAAATTTCATAGATTTCTATTTACTTAAACTAAAGTTATAGTGCGAAAACCAAGAAAATGCTTATTTGGGCCCTTTTTGGCCCCTTATTCCTAAAATGTTGGGACTAAAACTCCCAAAATCAATCCCAACCTTCCTTTTGTGGTCATAAACCTTGTGTTAAAATTTCATAGATTTCCATTCACTTTTACTAAAGTTAGAGTGCGAAAACTAAAAGTATTCGGACGACGACGACGACGACGACGCCAACGTGATAGCAATATACGACGAAAATTTTTTCAAATTTTGCGGTCGTATAAAAAGAGCAAAATTTCCTTAAAATTACTAATTCAGGGCCAGCAACCCAACAACGGGTTGTCCGATTCATCTGAAAATTTCAGGGCAGATAGATCTTGAACTGATAAACAATTTAACCCCCATGTCAGATTTGCTCTAAATGCTTTGGGTTTTGAGTTATAAGCCATGGCGGCCATCTTGGTTTGACGGCTAGGTCACCGGACACATTTTTCAAACTACTAACCCAAAAGATGATTGTGGCCTGAAGTTTGGATTAATTTGGCCCAGTAGTTTCAGAGGAGAAGATTTTTGTAAAATATTACTAAGATTTATGAAAAATGGTTAAAAATTTACTATAAAGGGCAATAACTCCTAAAGGGGTCAACTGACCATTTCAGTCATGTTGACTTATTTGTAAATCTTACTTTGCTGAACATTATTGCTGTTTGCATTTATCTCTATCTATAATAATATTCAAGATAATAACCAAAAACAGCAAAATTTCCTTAAAATTACCAATTCAGGGGCAGCAACCTAACAATGAGTTGTCCGATTCATCTGAAAATTTTAGTGAAGATAGATCTTGACCTGTTTAACAATTTTACACCTGTCAGATTTGCTTTAAATGATTTGGTTTTTGAGATATTACCCAAAAACTGCATTTTACCCCATTGTTCTATTTTTAGCCATGGTGGCCATCTTGGTTGGTTGGCCCGGTCACCATACACATTTTTTTAAACTAAATACCCCAATGATAGTTGTGGCCAAGTTTGGTTTAATTTGGCCTAGTAGTTTCAGAGGAGAAGATTTTTGTTAAAGTTAAAGACGACGGACGAAAGTAATGAGAAAAGCTCACAAAGGGCCAGATGAGCTAAAAATGAAGTTACTGAACAGGATATCATATAAAAAGTGTATACAATTGTTGTTCATTTCATATTAATTTTATAATAAAAATAACTATAGTTCTCCAATGATTTGGATCCAGTGGTGTACAATGTACATTAGCTTCATTTGAGGAAGTGAGACAACTGCTCAATCATGATCTCAATAGAGCTTACAATGTATAGTATACAAATAATCCTCTTTAAAACAAGCATTCTTAGAAAGTATTCCATGGCAATACATACATGTAGTCCCCTACCATTTAAAAATTCATTGTTATACATGTAGAACAAAATTCTAATTCATAGTCCCCTACCGGTTAAAAATTCATTGTACATTTGTAATAGAACGAAATTTTAACTTGATCTACATATATGTATATGAGACAATATCTGAAAAAGTCTAATTTCCATGTCCCGCACTTCACCAGCAATTATTTTTTTATTCAACCATCTTTTTTGAAAATTTTAAGTTTCGGTATAAACTAAATTATATAATGCACCATGGCCTGCTAATAAAACACTCATTCTTATATTTCTTCCAATAAAATATTGTAATTTAAATGTTCAACCCCCCCTAAAACCATGTTGTCCCCTGTGTTTTTTTGAAAACTAAATCATTCAAATAATATCCAAATTAATTAAACAGGCGTCCGATTCTCACAAATATGATATATTATATAATAAACTTGCCCCTTATTTGTCTTTTTATATTATAACTATAGCATGTAATAAAATTTTGCAAATTTTAAGAGAAAAACAATGTGTCCCCAGGGGTGATTTCCCTCCTGTTACCACTGGGTTTTTTTTTACCTGTGGAAACGTTTACAAGACCAAGAGTTATTTTCCCATTATGTATTGTGAAGAGCATCATTTCCTGAATGCATTAGTACAAAGAAATAGTTGGAAAGGCGGCCAGGTTTGAAAATTCAACCCCATCCAAGGTAAGAATTTATAGAAAAATACTTATTGGTGTTCTATCCTGTTACAGCCTTTTCTTACACTTTCTACATATGTATATATAAATTTTTAACTTGTCATGGTGTATTTAACTACATAAAAATATCATGTCAATATCTAAGCATGATGAAAAAAACTGTTGAAAACTGATTATTTAAGGTTATTTTTTATGTCCAAAGACCATAACTTTGCATCATCAAACCAGAAAAAAAATCCAACTTGATCTGTAACTTTTCATGATAAACTTCATTATACTTATTATATACATGTGTGTTCAAGAATGATACAAAGTGTGGAAAAATGATTATTTTAGTGTATTTACACATGGCAATGATATTCGTTAATTTTATACCTCCCTAACATTCAGGATAAGATTTGAATATCATGGCCCAGGTGATGTGTAAGATAGCATCCAGAAAATTAGTTTATACAGAATACATGTACATGCATGACATGTAACAAACCTACCACTAAATGCTTCAAACAATTTACCAAAGAAAAGGGAACAAATCCGAAATGTCATTTTTCAATAAAACAATATCTTTTATCCCAGGTTTAACTCAACAAGAAGAAAAGCTAAAATCATGGAAATTGAACTTGACCTGTACAATATAACTTGTCATGATAAAACAATACTCCAAATGTCAAATCAATATCTTGAAAGATGAAGAGAAAAAGACTTGAAAACTGATTTGCCGGACTGATGAATGGACAAACAGACGAACAGAGTGCAATTTACCTAAAGTCCCCTTTTCGATTTTGTCTGTAGGGGACTAAAAAAAGCTTTTGAACTTCAACCAAATGTGTCACCAAGAATAATGAAAAGGGGAAAAAGAAAGTTAAAAAAGAAGCAATTGTATTGCACAGCGACCTGTAAGTCATCAAAGCAAAAAAATATAATAGCCTTTCAAGAGGAATCCGGGTACAAATGTATGTTCGCCCTAGTACCTGTTTGCAGGGCTTTCTATTGAAATTGAAGTAGAAGGCTCAATTCAAATTGTAGGCGGCTATAACATGCGTTGGGCAAAGCCCGACGCCCACCAAGCTGTAAGCTTGGTGCCTTACGGCAGGGGGTCTGGGGGCCGCTCAAGGCCCCTATAAGCTCTGGCATAAATAGAGCAAAATCCTGCATTCTCGCAATCTCCTGGCACCTAATTTAATCTTTCAAATGACCATTTTTTATGTACATGATGTATGAAATTAAAGAAAGAAAAAAAAAACCTCATTTTTCAAATTTCATTTTTTTTATGTTGGTTTTTTATTTTCATTACCTTACGCTAAAAATTCATTTACTTTTAAAGGAGTTTTATTTAAATAATCATCTGGTTTGTTAGAAATCTTGATCGATTTATTTTGCATAACTACGTGCATTTGTAAAGAAATGACCCCCCCTTTTCTCTCTAAAGACTGTTACACGTTTTTAAATCATACAATTATTTCTCAAGCATTGACAGAAAATTGATATATACTCTGATTTTCTCTTTTTTTTTGTAAACTGTTCAATATGTCAGATACATAAATCATTTGGAAATATTATTTATTTGAGGTTGAGTCGACAATATTCTACTCTCGTTTTTGATCTTGATTCTCTGAACACCACGTGCGTTTTGAAAAATGAACTTCAAAAGAGACTGTTTTCCAGATTCTGAACAATATGATCTACACTTTCTTTAATTTGACTAATATTATTCCATAACATAAGATTGTCATCCTATCTGATTGTCTTCACGTTTTAAAAGCCAAAAAAAGCCAACGAGTTAATGACCATCGGAACGTCTCTATTGTTATCGTTCAATGACCACCGGAACGTCTCTTTTGTTATCTTTGAAAAGAAACGATGCATTCTGACTTTAAATAGACAACCAATCAGTGACCTGAATTCATGGGAACTATATTTAGCCCAAGGTTAACACCGACTTTTCATCCTTGTTTATCGTGACCGCGACTTTGCGACAATATACGTCTCTCGAGACGGCTGCCTGTAAACATTTGAAAAAGAAATTTTTTTCTTTTTGAATTTATATTTTTGTCAGTGAAGTAGCCGGCACTTGAAGCCACCGTAAGCGGCAGATTTCCGCCAGCTACCGGCTTCAATGGAAAGCCCTGTGTTTGCCCTGATACCTGTTAGCCCAGGGTCCATTCCCCCTGATTTTTATATTTTTTTCTAATTGTTGTCTAGTCGCATTATTTTAAGTATCTGAACAAAATATGTTAAAGTTTGTTGAAAAATTGACAGAATAATTATATTGTCGCAATCAATTTATCATTTTCCCTTTGATTTGCAGAGTAGAATACTGGAATACAATATGTATTTATCTTTATTGATACATCATGTACATTTATTTTTTATACTTGTTAACAAAATAATTGTATTCAGTCAATCACGAATGTACATGTATGCAGTATGACTAGTCTTATAGAGTATAAATAAATGAACTTGTAAATCTGTTTCATAATTTACAATTCGTACATCATTGTTTTTATTAATTTCAAGCTGAATATTTTATCAAAACAAAACGTTTGTTTTTATTACTAATCCATCAAAAGACAAGAATCACAATAATCAGTGATCCGAATTATTTTGTCATTGAACAATTAATGATCCTAAACAAGCCATAAACTTTTAAATATTTCAATGTTTCCATAAATTTCAAGAATAGACATGATATACATGTATATACCATAGAAATATCTGAATAAGTTTATTCAACTTCAATGCCCTAAATATTAATATTTTTATAGTAGGGCAAACAGACTCTATGGGCGAATGAACTCAGAGCGAACAGACCTAGGGCAAAGGGTCCCGATACCTTTCAAGTCGTCTTGGACTAATTTTGTGGTCGAAACGTTTTCCAAATCAAACGCTCTACATGTACATCAGTCATGAAGTTCAATTTTCAATTCAAATCTTTCTTTGGAGAAAGAACATTTTAACATTACAAACTAAAGCTCGTTAGATCTGTCAAAAACGACATTTTTATTTTAACTTTTTTTCTTGACAATCATTGAATCAAAGCTTGACTTGAGTTCAAATTATGCAGATCATTTTTACATTCCGTACGTTATGTCATTCACCAAAAATGTGTCCGTACAAATACTTACAAACTCTCAACTTATAAAGCATTGTCTCTAATCTGAATGTCGCGTTAAAAAATTACCTGTCTCTAAACAAATAAGATGGCATGCATTCACTTCCATTTCACGAATCATAACATCAACAAAGTCACGTGAGTAACTTTGTTTTGATGATTCAAAGCTTTAGTTTCGTACCCTAGTTGTGGTAGCTGATCTATAAAAACTGAAATTTTTATGACTTGAAATATCCAAATTAAAATTGATAATCTTTCGAAGTAATATTTATTTTAACAATACAATAAATCTATGAAGTGATATCGTCCGAAAACATTTAAGCTGCCAAAAAGAGCCAATCAGATGTCGACCTGTCTCCAATCAGTGTTATTGCGGGAGATTTCCAAAAATAGACTTGACTAATTTCCAAAACATTTAGGGCTACGATACCTATTTTCATTGGCGTATAAAACGGGAATAATCGTGTAATTTAACAACTTAGGTGAATTTCACATCTTTTCTGGCCAAAAATAACAATAAAATCGTAGGTTAACAATAAAATCGTTAATCATAACCATAATGACCTAAAGCTACTATATGAATTTGTTTTGTTCAATCATGAGAGTGAAATAGTGAAATAATAAATAAATTCGCTTTTAGCAGTCAGTTTGGGTCAATTAGGGTCAACATGAATGAAGAAACATCGATTATGAATTATTCACTTGCAACTGAATGATTCGACCTCATCCATATGTGACCTGCAATTTAACCTCTTAGCTAGACATGGATTACGCATAAATTAGGGGACGACCATTTGATATTCTGGGGGGGGGGGGGGGGGGGGGGGGGGATAATCGTGTAATTTAACAACTTAGGTGAATTTCACATCTTTTCTGGCCAAAAATAAGGGAGCTACCATTTGATTTTTATGGGGGGGGCTAGGATGAAATTTGAAAAAAATAGGCAGGACAGGAGTTTTGAGTAAAAAAAAAGGCAGGATGAGCAACTTGGTAAAAAAAAAAGGCAGGATGACAATTTGTGTAAAAAAAGTCAGGATAACTAGTAAAAAAAAAAGGCAGGACCGAATAGAGTAAAAAATAAAAAGGCAGGACAGAGATTACAACTAAAAAAAAAAAGCAGGACAAAACTTTTCATCCTAGCCCCCCCATAAAAATCAAATGGTAGCTCCCTAACAATAAAATCGTAGGTTAACAATAAAATCGTTAATCATAACCATAATGACCTATAGCTTCTATATGAATTTGTTTTGTTCAATCATAGGCTGGGGGGGGGGGGGGGGGGGGGGTCAGGAGGATTTGTTTTTGATCGGTTATTTATTTTTGTAAACTAAGAAGACAGATTATTCATTTTCTGCACTATTGAAGCAAGATTTTTCATTTTCATTAAAGCAAGTGACTGATTTATGATATTCGAAAACGTACATTTTTTAAATGATTTGTTTATTATATAAATAATACATGTATAGTAAAGTCATTATGTACCATTTAATCAGAATTAATCATCTTCGGTTCCTCTGCAGAAAGGAATCTCTTTATATTCCCAACTGCATATACATGTATTGCATACATACATACATACATAGTATTCAAGTTTTGTTGTAACTAGCCTCCTTTAAAAGTATTGTCAAACATATTTCGACGAGCGGAGTGAGGTAAATTTTTTTTGAAGGGTTTTGGGGCCACTGCAGGCCCAAGAAGCTATAGAACAAATGATGCAAAATCATGCTTTCTGGGTGTTCCGAAGACCCTAGCTTTTATAATCTGAAAATGCAAGTTTTGTTTTAATAATTTTTTGACAATATTTTGGTCTCAAAACAAAATGTATAAATTCAGTGTAAGACTTAAGTTTCTTTAGGGACAACAACAAAAGACCAATGTGCATGATAAAGCAAAAATGTAATTCACATAGTTAAGTCTGTGGCTGCTGTTTTTTTAAACTCGTGATCAAGTTCATAACAAAATTAATAGATTACAAAAGGAATGCAACACTAACAGAATACAGAAGGGCAATCAAATGAACAAAAGACAAATAAATAAGAAACATTGATCCCGAAAAATCAGGGCTACGTCTGAGGGAAAATAGAACTTGCTTCATGCAAGGCACTCGCCGTGAACACAGTTTGATATGGAGACAAGCGTTTGGTTTTGAAATTTCCTACTTGAGGCATTTGCCTCAATGTAGTTACGGCCCTGTAATAAAATAAAAGTGAGGTATAAGGTTTCCTGAGACAATATACCTCAAAATGAATGAAACCAATTTTCAGACATCTCAAGTATATTTAAATAATATTTATACTTTTATTATTAAAAAAATTGGGAAGAGTTTCCCGATTTTTTGGGGAAAAAAGATGAATTTATGAAGAATCTGGTGCCATCTAGCTCATACTTTCGATTATGCCTGCTGAGTTACTTATTTTCAAAACATTGCAAGTCAGGTAATTTATTTTCAAACTACCACAGAACAAACCATTTATTTTTGAGATTATCAAGGCCAAGTTATCTATTTTCAAAATCCTCCTGCCCCCCCCCCCCCCCCCCCCCCCCTATCAAATGGTCGTCCCCTTAAATTATGCGTGTTCAGTTATAGAAAGGAAAATAAGTTCAACATGGAAAGTGAAACACGGGTAAACCATTTGGTTGACTGATTTACAAAATCTCATCCTTATACAGGTAAAAACGATGATTAAGATATATTTTAAATCTATAATATAAAATACCAAACAGACCTTGAAAAAATCCAATTGCATGTGTTAACTAACTATTTATATCTATATTTATGTTTAAATCGTGTTATATGACCGTCGGCAGTCATCAGGGTCACATCAATATTCAAATCGGTTAACATGATTTTGGAACGCGCGTCTGGCGCAAATACAAATTTTCCTGAATCCTGGTATCTATGATGAGTTTATTTCCACCACCTGGGTCGATGCCACTGCTGATGGAGATTCATTCTCCGAGGGTATCACCAGCACAGTAGTCAGCACTTCTGTGTTAACATGACATATCATTGATATGGTCATCATAATAAATTAACCGTTTACAAAACTTTACATGGTTTTCAATCTCAGGAATATATCATCTTGCCTGTATTTGGCAAAACATTTAGGAAATTGGTCTCAATGCCCTTCAAGTTCGTACTTTGTTCTTTTTTTTTACTTTTTTGCTTCGCGCGTCACTGATGAGTCTTTTGTAGACAAAACGCGCGTCTGGCGCAATTACAAATTTCAAAACTGATAGCTATGATGAGTTTATTTACAACCACTGGGTCGATGCCACTGCTGTTGAGTTTTATTCCCCGAGGGTATCACCAGCCCAGTAGTCAGCAGTTCTGTGTTGACATGAATTCTCATTGATTTGGTCATAATTATAAATTAACAGTTTACCAAACTTTAAAATTTTGAAATACTAGCTCAGGAATAGATTACCTTGGCTGTATTTGGCAAAACATTTAGGAATATGTGGTCCTCAATGCTTATCATCTTCGTACTTTATTTGCCATTTTTAACCTCGTTTGATTCGAGCGCCACTGATGAGTCTTTTTGTATACCAAACGCGCGTCTGGCGCAAATACAAATTTTCAATCGTGATAGCTATGATGAGTTTATTTACAACCACTGGGTCGATGCCACTGCTGGTCGAGCTTTTATTCACCGCGGGTATAACCAGCAAACAAGTCAGCAATTCTGTGCTGACATGAATTATCATTGATGTGGTCAAAACTATAAAAGAGGGGCGAAAGAAACCAGATATATCAAACTCATAGATCGAAAATAAACTGACAAAGCCATGGCTAAAAATGAAAAAGACACACATTTACCGGTTATAAAACTTTATTTTTGAAATACTTAGGCTTTTCTATCTCAGGAAATGATTACTTTGCGTGTATTTGGCAAAACTTTCATAATTTTTTGATCCCAATGCTCTTCAACTTCGTATTTAGTTTGGACTTTTTAACTTTTTTATTCGAGCGTCACTCTTTTGTAGACGAAACACTTATCTGGCGCAAATACAAATTTTCAATCCTAGTATCTATGATGAGTTTATTGACAGCTTATGCACCTTATAAGTCTCTTTGGAACGGATGGAAAGACTACCATTTCTGATTTACATGTCTCTTTCTTTTTTGAAACACAGCTAAAGATATCATGACTTTTTACTGCGATATCCTTTTACCAAAGTATGTACGATGTTTTGCTTTATGTACTTATATCTGATACATGATTGTGACGTCAGTTTATTCATTTTATACCGTGGTTTATTTTTCTAGAATCAAAATCCGTAAAATTGAAAGGACATCATCAATTTATACATATTACAGACATTTTCTAAATTTCGGCCTTTTGTAAAATGCCTTAAAACTTAAAACATTTTCTAAGGCATTTTACATAATGACTAATTTTTCTAGGCATTTTGTAAATGTCTAGAAAAATGATTTTATAGTAAGAATAAGTACAGACAGACCTGTGTATCTAGAAAAGTTTTAAGGCATAGGCCTCACATGTCCTACATAAAGAAAAAAATCAAATATATTTTATGTTTTACGTAGACAATCAAAAACTTGACAGGATTTTGCAGTGTACTTTTTAAAATTTCTCCAGAATGTGTCAACAATAAACTAAGTTTGGAAATTAGTTTGAGAATTCCAAATAGTTAATAATTGAAATGACCTTTTAGGAATACATACCAGACAATAATTGGTGATTTAAACTATGTAACTGGGTAGACTATATCAAGTTACATTTTACTGTTTGTTAATTTCATCATCTTCTTCAGGACGAAAAAAGTGCATTGCAAAATCAAGATCAGTTTTAAATTTTCTAAAAGTTAATATACAATGCATTTGATCTATCACTTTTATAACCTTTTTTCAGCAATCAGTCAATTAAACAATTTTGTCGCCCTACCATTTTGACAAAATAATCATTAATTTACTATCTGAAATACAGAGTGAGTACATACTTAACTTTGTTTTACTAAAAAAGAACATAATCAGATGACAAACTTTACCAGCTGGTTTTTAAATAATAAATTTATTCTACCGAACCATTAGTTATTTTCTTTTGCAAGGTGTTGTGTTTTTGTTAACTTTTTTGTCATATGCATCACAATACTATCCTTTTTTTTCAAATTGCGTGAAAATTAATTAGGCAGTTTCTTGAATTGTGTTTCAAAATGTCAGTCACTTTACAAAGTGACTAGGTATGTTTAGTCATTTTATACAATGCCTGTCAAGGTTAGGCATTTTTAGAAATTGCCTGAAAATTCAGTCATTTTGTAAAGTGCCTAAATTTAGAAAATGTCTGTAACATAATACGATTGTTTCTTCTGTAAACTTAATTTTATTAAGTTTGAATTGGCTAAACAAATTTAGATTTTCCTTCCATATATAGGAATAACATGTTTAAATTTCTCTCTTTTGTCATCTGGTAAACTACGAAGCCAAGTTAGAAATCTTGAAACAAAAAGTTGTCTGGTTTAACACAGTATGATGCAATGTAATTTACCTTACAATGACTACATGTCAAACCGTTTAAACCAAGATTTCGCCAACAGTAAAATCGCATCCACTCTTTCAGTTGTAACTGTTATTTTCAGCTCAGATGATTCAACTTCCTAAAATCATCATAACAGTTTTCGAAAGAAGCCACAATTTAGCAAATAATGTTGATTCTAGAAAAATAATTGTCTGCAAATAAACTTGCTGTTAGACCTGCTTTACCAACATTCATACTTTTTTCCGTGATATGATTTTTAATACGCCCTCACAAAACTAATTGATTGAAAGCTATCTCAATTTCAATACTTCTCTATTCGTAAAACTCATACTTAAACCTAGCTTGAGGCCAGTCTCTGTTTAGGTTAATGTTATCATGTGTCCTGTATTTATATCTGAATTTTAACCTTTGTTTAAATTTGAATTTTTTTTTGTTGCATGCTTCGTTTCACCATCCCAGTCAGAACTTGAGACGTATATTCTGACGATGACACACTACCCTCAGAGCTCAAAGTAATTCTTGCAGCCGATTTAGATTTGAATTGGAATCTTGATAGAATATGTTTTGTATGTTTATCTACAATATATTTAGTGTTTGCATCTTTTTTCTCAAATGTTTGATGTTCAAAACAGAAAATTCACCACCGTTAGTACCTTTAATTCTCTCTTTTCTCTGTGTATTTTTGCATTCCTGTATTATTGTCATTTACCCGTACCTTTAACTTTATATTTGCCTTTCTCCTTGCTTTGACCTTCAAATTTTGCCCTTGTCTTTTTGGTAATTTGGTTATTTTCATTCTTACTAGCTTTCTCTTTCTCCTACTTAGAGGTCTAATATTTCAATTCGAGCTTCTTTTATTCCGTTTACTATTTCATTTTCTTTTCCATTGGAAGATGTGAAGCAGACTTTCTCATATGAATTTCACTCAGTTTCATCAATAACTCTTTCGTTTCCTCATCGGTGTCAGATTCCTCGTCCGAATCCATTAAGATACTGAGCTGATCTTTGGGATCTTTATAGTCCAACTTTGTTCAAATTTTCAATGTATACTGCTCTTTTTCTGTCTACCATCTGCGCCATGAAAATAAATAAACTCATCATAAGAACCAGGATTATAATTTTGTATTAGCGCAAGACGAGCAACTTACACTAACCTCTGCTGTAAGTGTATTGGACTGCATATTCTTAGATTGCTGGTTAATAACTGTGTGGTTAATTTTTCTCCTAGCACTTCTGGGTTATAACGTCCGATGTTTCTGGATCAGGTCAATTACTAGTATATAAAGAATTTGATTAATTTTCTCAACATAAAATTTCAAATTTCACTTTTCAAAGTGTGTTTAGTTTTATTTTGGTTGAAGTATAGTCAAATCTTTATACGACCGCAATTTCTTTTTTTTTGCGTTATATAATGCTATGATGTCATCGTAGGCGGCGTCGACGTAGGTGTCGTTAGTTCAATTACAAGTATAAGTGAATAGATCTCTATAAAATTTGACCGGAAGGTTCAATATCACGAAAGGAAGGTTGGGATATATTTTGGTGGTTATGGTACCATACGTTAATGAATATGGGCAAACAAGAGGCAAACACACGCATTTTTCTAGTTTCCGGACAATTACTTGTGTGTAAATGAATCGAACTCTCTGAAATTGTACCACAAGATTCCATATCACAAAGAGAAGGCTGGGATTGAGTTTGGGGGTTACTTACCCCAAACGTTAAGGAATTAGGAGCCAAAAGTGGACAAAAACAAGCATTTTTCTGGTTTTCAGACAATGACTTGTGTTAAGTGTATGAATATCTCTGAAATTGTACTGCAAGATACCATACCACAAACGGCAGCTTGAATTGAGTTTGGGGGTAATTGGGGGTGTTAAAAAAAAAAAAAAAATTGGGGGGGGGGGGATTTTTTTTTTCGCAATTTTTTTTTTGTATGTTGATATGAAAGGAGATACACACCATACAGGATTTGTATATTATTTTTTTGAGTATTGTGCAATAGCAAGAAATCTTCAATTGTACAGTAATGCGCAATAGCAAGAAATCTTCAATTGTATAGTGATGCGCAATAGCAAGAAACCTTCAATTTCATTGTATAGCTCAATAGCAAAAAACTTCAATTGTACATGTACAGTGTTACGCAAAAGCAAGAAATATCCAATTGAAAAGTATTCCCTATAGCATGAAATCTTCAAAAACAACCTCACCAGGGACGCTCGAATTAAAAAATGTTAAAGGCCAAATAATGGACGAAGTCGAAGAGCATTGAGTACCAAAATAAATAAAGATTTTGCCAAATACAGCTAATGTAATCTATTTCTGAGGTAGATATATAACAGTATAAACTGAGAGGGTTATAGAGCAGATTGGTAACCCTCGAAAAAACATTGTCCACCTTGTCTTCGCCTCGGTTGACAAAGTTTTCTCGGGGTAACAATCTGCTCTATGGCCCTCTCGGCTGTGTGTTATTTATATACTAATTAATCTTGAAATAAACTATAGAAATAACTATCTAGTTACAATAACAATGTTATTGTAATTACAAGAAGCAAGTGCTTGCAGCGAATAAATTGTTAGTTGTATGCAAAAGAAGTACGTCATCTATTATATTATATTCTAACATGACGTCCTTCAAACGCTTTGAGTACACACCCGTGGTAAAATATGAATATATTGCGATCTTAATCCCACGTCATATGCTTTTTTATGAGTGAGCTACCAGACGTCAGAATATAAGCATTTTACGGGAAAATACACGCTTGTGAAAATGAAAATCATCACAACAAGGAAACGTTAACACAGCTGCGTAAACAAACGACGCTACAATGTATTATAAACCTTTTTTTATAGCTAATGTGTTATAGACCTTTTAGATTATAGCTCTTCATCTTTGATATAAGCTTTGGATTTCAAATATTTTGGCCACGAGCATCACTGAAGAGGCATGTATTGTCGAAATGCGCATCTGGTGCAAAAAAATTGGTACCGTTGATTTTATTATACGCATAAGACATATAAGTACATTATCATATAAATTTATCGAAACCTATCTAAATACGTTATTGTAAATAGTATAAACATTTCACTATTTCAATTTGCTGTGTTCTTTTACGTCAAATTAAAAGTGAGTGTATTAATGGGAACGGCAAGTATTTGCATTCACCTAAAACGCTTCGATCCAAAAGAATTGCCGTATTTGTCCTATTAGAATTGAAATAGCTCGTGGTAAAATATTAAGTATAAAGTATAAATTCAAGCCCTATGAATTATTTCTCAATTAATAAGGAAAAGGCAGATTCTAAGTTTGTTTTTCTTTCTAATTTTTCATGATATTTATACCGCGGAAAAACAGATTAACATTTCTAAACGAAATATTTTGCATACTTGTTTTCTTCCATTTGTCTAGCATTTCATTTTTGTTTTCGAAAAAAAAACAATAATAGGCCCCCATTAAATTACGTGGCTGTTCTACAGAGAAATAAGAATATGTCATTATTAAAAATAGTGAAAAAGGTATTTATTCAATTGAAAAAAACCAAAGCTAACAGAACGAGAGCACAAAATCTTAATGTACATGTAACACAAACAATAAACATTCCATAATATATTGTACATTACATCCTACGATGTACAATAAATTGCAACGCATGTCTGTTTTTTTTTTATACCGTCCGACAATCAAAAATATGATAAAATTCTACTTGTTTGTTACTTGAAACGCGTAATGAAAAGTTTTGCATTGTTACATTTATCTCACATAATGTACTTTCATTGTACAGCAGCGACATTTTGAAAAAAAACCTCCATTTTCCTTTAAAAATACGTAGATAAAATTTATGTGGTCCGTTATTTTCTGTTTAAATAAAATGAGCTTTGTTATGACAGTTATTTTACAAGTTAAAGTTTCATAGTTAAATAGTTAAACATGATTATTCTTACGTTAGTTATATATAACATGTATTAGATTTAAGAAATTGTTTTACACCTTAAGAGTTTAACATCTTTGTTACTTAAACAAGTACAAAATAACATAGCAAGTGTTTAACACATGCGTATACAAAGCAAAAATCATTTTAACAGATACACATGTTCAATGCACGATAATACTGAACTCAGAGGAAATTTCAAATCGGAAAGTCCATAATGAAATGGCAAAATCAAAGGATAAAACACATCAAACGAATGGACAACAACTGTCATATTCTTGCCGTGGTACAAGCATTTTCAAATGATATCGAACAGTCGATGCGCTTTCAAAACTTACACTGCCAAATACTTTTCTATGAAAGAGTTATCTCCCCGAACACTGATTTTTATTTGTGTTTGTTACTCCTTCGCAACCGCTAAAGATAACAACGAAATTATTTCACAAATAAGCTCGTAATATCCTCAGACTATTGCAATTAGTTTAGACTGAAGCGTTCCGGAGTCTCCACAATACAGTTATTTCCCCTAATGCATTGGATATAAGTGATATGCATTTGTAACTGGTAAACCATAAGTTATAGAGACCTAGGGTCTATTGATTTGAGGTCCTTGGTTGCAAACCATATGATCTTGAAAAATCCAACAGGAAGTGACTTGTGTAAACGGGAAGTAGCTATTTTTTTTAACTTATTTAATGAAAAAGTATATAGAACCATACATTTTTTGAATCAGTGTCAAGTCAACTATCAAATTATACCGGAAGTGACATTTTTCAAACCAGAAGTAACAACTTATATCCCTCATTTCAAACAAAAGTGTGTAGAAACCATCTATTTTTTAAATCAGCATACAATAAGCTAGCATTTGACACTTGAAATGTCATTTTAAACTAGATTTTGATATGTTTGTATCAATATATATCTATTAGGGTGGAAAGACCTTTAATTGTTCTCTGAACAGTTAGTTTTCAATTTTGTTTTGGTTTTGTTATTCTGTGCTTTTTTTTATATAATACTTATTTTGCTACTATAAACAGTTTTTGTCTTTGTTTTGTTACATGCTGGTATCATAGAAAAAATTCAATTTTAATGTTTTATAATCGAATTTACTGTTATGTTGATGCTACGTATATTACATAACAAGTGCCTATATGTTTATCATTGTTATTAAGCTTTATGTATATATCTTAATTTCTCAACAAAGCAAATTACAAAATTTACATAATACATGCTTTTGATAAGGATAGATTTCAGTATAAAAGACTATACATACACTTTTTAGATGTTAATTTTGACTTTATTTTTTATGTTTAATGCTTTATATATCAGTATTTGTTAGTTTTGTTTACTTTATGTTATTTCTAGATGAGTTTCATGTGGTCTTCATTTGAGAGATATTTGTTATCTGTATAGAGTGGTGAATCTATTAAGGGGAAACTTGCTTTTTCCTGATCTGGTTTAAAAGTATTGTTAGTTTTTTTTATTCTGCATCAGGCAGGTACCTTCATTTTTGTTTAGCATATTTCAATTTTGTATGATTTTTCTTGTCTTTGGCCAGATCTTCTATATCAATTGAATTCAATTACTTGTTTTGTTCTGAAACTGTCTTTTGGTAGATCAATCATGTTCATATTTATAAGATGTGGTATGATTGTCAATGCGACAACTATCCACAAGCGACACAATGACATAGAAGTTAACAGCTATAGGTCACCGCACAGCCTTCAACAATGAACAAAACTCATACAGCGCTATATGGTGTCTGGAGTTTTTTATGCTAAATTTTCAGATTCCTTTATCACAATTTTTAGGTTTACAACTGTAATGATAATTCGTTAATTGCAGTTGGGATGTAACACAATTGTTATTTTTAAAAATGGTGAATCCTTGACATACATTTGGTTCCAATAATAACAAATTCACGTGCAGAACATTTCTAAAATTACTTAAAAAGAGATGAACAGTTCCAAGAACTAATCGAATCGTACATAACTCGGACATCTATCATATATAACATCCATTTACTTTTTACATGAAAACAACAACATTATAAGTTCCCTCCTATTTTAAATATAGAAGCAGGAAGTCTGTTTTAGTGCATGAAGCATGATCAGTATTAGAAATAAGCTACATATAATGGTAAAGGCATACTATAAAGTTTGCGACACACTTGCAAACTCTTACATTTGTTTGCCGAAAAATTCCTGCAAGCGGCGAACATTGGCGAACTACTTGCGATCTAAAATGATTGACGCAAGTTTGCTGTAACCTTACTGCAAGGTTGCGTCAAATTTTCTTGAAATCACATATCACACATGCGTTATTTTTCCCAATGATTAACATCGTCAGCTAGCAATGCAAATATAAAATTCCTCTGTTCAATATTAACCTTTAAGTTTTACACAGTTTTTGTGTTTTATTTAACATTGCGATAAAAGCACGAGGTATGGCTAACTGCAAAACCAGGTTCAACCCACCATTCATTTTTAAAATATCCTTAACAAAGTTGTTATATAGCTTTTATTTCGTTTCTGTGTGTGTTGCATTATCGTTTTGGTATTTTGGTGCACTTTAGTGTTTCTGTTGTTTTGTTGTTTTCCTCTTATAGTTGATGTGTTTATCTCAGTTTTAGTTTATTACCTAGATTTGTTTTATCTCAATCGATTTATAACTTTCGAAAAGCGGTATACTACTGTTGACTTTACTTGAAACACATGGGAATTAATAATCAATTTTCAGTTTAAATCAAGTGTCAAGTAACATAAGTAGTTGTCAATAAACAATTAAACGTTTTCGTAAGAAACCCATATGAACTTGTATCTGCGTGTTCCTGGTAAATTCATCTATATTACATCAACAAAACATACTGCGGAGAATATTTTGACATACACAATATATCTTTAAATATTATCCTTAATTGGTTAATGCGGGATTTATTGACTGATTTCTAAAAATATTAAAACGTAATTTCAAATTCTCTAGGACTTTTCTACTATATATATATATATATACCCTAAATAAACTATAATATAAAAGACTAAAAATATAAACGCATTGTTAACATTTTTGTGCTTAAAAAAAGGTATGTAAAAAGTGAAATACAAGCATCTGCTTGTTTTCAATTTAAACCATTTGTATAAAAGTAAACTCCGGAAAGTGATTTAATTCTACTTGTGCAAAACTAACGGCGTAGAAGATGAATTGATACATATCTAACGGTATACGATAACTTATTTATGTCAGTTTGTATTTAAAAAAATTAAGCTGGGTGCCAGGAGGTGAAAAATATTACAGGTAAGGTAAATGGTGTTTTCTTTATTTGTTAATTTCAAGTGTAGAATAGAGGGATGCATCGTTGTTTTATTCCAACGTCAAATATTATATACATTTTCAGGACCCAAAAATATTTATGTTTATGTGAATGATAACCCTGTTTTCTTTTAACATGCCGATTCACATGTGGCAGTCCTTAAGTAATATTATATGAAAAATAATATTGCATCATTATTGATTGTGGACCATGTACCTTCTATACGGTTTATGGGTATTGCCAGGCGTCGTATCAGTATCAACGTTTGATATCATATGAATAGTTTTGTACCAAAGCCCCATGTTAAGTTCAAGTATTTATCTCCGTATACAACTACGATTATGTGTATTAGAGTGAACACTTAAACTGCTAGATCATGGTTGATTCATATTGGTTTCCAGCGCGTGGTTTCACTGTAACTTTTTTTATTTTGTTTTTACAAATGACACGAAGGACCCACAACGAGGACATGATCTAACGTTTTATGTTTTTTTTCTCTCTCATTTCAAATATAATAGATATAAATACGTTTTACTGCATTTGAGTACTTGTAGTATGACTAAACCATTTAAAAACATATGAAAAAAGAAATGAATTGTCACATTTCAGTTAAAGTTATTGTGTGTGACTTTAAGGGATTTTTTTCAAAGGAAGAAATGCAACTGAACTAACAAAACAATCACCAATTCAAGACGAAATACAAGGTGTTAGTATGGTGTGTTCTTATTATATCAAACTCAACTTTTGTTATCCGTCCATTTCTATCTCAAACCAACAGATACATTTTAAAGCAAACACTTTTCGATTTGACTATTTGAAGATTTCTCTTTTAGTTCAATTGGCTCAAAGGGCCATCTATTCTTTTCTCATCACTCCGTTAATTTTTTTTTCATCTCAAACCAAAAGATACTGTTGCAATGATGTATATGTAAATCAAAGGTTACGATTGCTATTGTATTTTTTTTTAAAGTAACTATTAATGACGTTAAAATACTAAATCCCTGTGATGTGTTTTAGTCGATTTTAGTCTCTGATGCATGATTTTTTACTATTAATTGGTTTTGGCTTTTAACTAGCTGTCAGTAACTGCGAGTACTCTCAAATCGTATTTTCTTGTTAATTCGACCTGTTGATACTGTTTATAATGCTTTTTTGTCATTTTTTATTTATATGGATCTTGGCTGTATACCAGCTTTGATTATTTGTAATATCTTCAATTTTTCACTTATTCTTACAACATTTGTATAAACTTCAAGATTATAAAAAACCGTTTTTTTTCTAAAGTGAACATTGATTGGTTAAATATTTCTCAGTGTGTTTGAATTTGTTTTATAGCCTTTTGGTCATGACTGTTTGTCTCTAATATTTAATTAACTGTGCATTTGTATTCAGATATCGCAGATCAAATTTATTCGTTCTTTGTGTAATCATACGTTTTTTGATTGAGTTAAGTCTGCTAATTGATATTTTATCGTATGTTTTTATATGTTGTGATGTTATGCTATTGTTTCAGAAAAAGGGAGAAGGTTTGGGCCCATTAAAACGTTTTAATCCCGCTGCAAATGTTTGCACCTGTCCTAAGTCAGGAATCTGATGTACAGTAGTTGTCGTTTGTTTATGTAATATATACGTGTTTCTCGTTTCTCGTTTTGTTTATATAGATTAGACCGTTGGTTTTCCCGTTTGAATGGTTTTACACTAGTAATTTTGGGGCCCTTTATAGCTTGTTGTTCGGTGTGAGCCAAGGCTCCGTGTTGAAGGCCGTACTTTAACCTATAATGGTTTAATTTTTAAATTGTTATTTGGATGGAGAGTTGTCTCATTGGCACTCACACCACATCTTCCTATATCTATTGTGTATACAGTTCATGTATGAAATAGACCTTGTTAAAACATCTCACAAAAGAAAACTATTTATAAAATATATACTTCCCTATGTTTTATAAATTCATTCGTCATAAAATAATAACACTTTGACTAAATTCCTGATATCTGTAAGTATGAAACTATCATGCTCAATATTTAAAATATACAATACACAACATTCAGTTAAATTATTATTGAGAATAATAAAAAAAAAACTTTTGTGCGAATTTTATTTTTGCCTTCCTTTTTCATTACGTATTTCTTCTTTACAATAATATTCTTGAATATTGGTTTTGCTAGAAGTAACGTAACTGATGTTATAATTTATTAGTTTTATATGTTTAACGTACTGTACTTTATCTTTTCAAGCCAAGACTTGTAATCCGTTTCCATTCTCATGTGGAGGAGGGGATTGCAACTTTTCAATAGTTGTTTTGTTATTTGATTTTGCCATGTGATTATGGACTTTCCGAATTGATTTTCCTCTAAGTTCAGTATTTTTGTGATTTTACTTTTATCTTGTAACTATTGGCAAGAGAAGATGCTGTATTTTCTCTATTCCATTAGGAAAGAGAGGACACTTGTGGTATTGCTTACAATTTGTGTTCTGGTCTAATAATTTTAATATCATATTTTTTTAGAACAAAGATGTTTGTATACTGTATAAAAATCCTGACTTCTTTAAATAACATTGAAATAAACCTTTAAGCAACTGTTGTTCATTCAAATTAATGAATTGCTGAAATTCAAATTTTTACTAACGCATAAAAGCATGTTTTAACATAATTCATGCAATAGGAAAATCTTTCAATTTATTTGCATCATGTAATATTCAGCTTAAGGTTTATTGTGTTAAAATGGTCCTTTAAACTGCTTGGAAAAGATATAACTGTGGTATTTAACATTGTTTTGTATTACCAAAGCTTATTTTGAATCTTCCAATTCTAATTGATAATGCCAGAATTCCTTGTTAATACTATGCAATTATCGCCTATGTATGAAGTCAATACAAAAATATATTGACACGAAAGAGAAAATATTGGATCGTTATATCCTGTATTGACCGCATACATAGGTCATAATTGTTAAATGATCTTATATTGTAATTTTTGACCAAATTTGTCAATGTGTGTATCAAAATCGGCAGTGCAATATCTTTTTAATTTTTTTATTTAACAAATATCATATTGTTTCCTTAAGCATTGTTATTTCATTTATTGTATATGTATTTGTGTAAATCTATGTTTTTGGAGATTTTATTTTCAAATAATCAATATAGATGAACACCTTTTTAAATTTTTTTGATAATTTCATGAAATTCCTTAGTTGACGTCATATCGGTTTTTACATATTAAATATAACCGTGTTATATCACTTTTGCTATCCGCTGTTTTTCGATCTACCTTCGAAAATATAGATTAACGTGTGACCGTTACTTAGCGAATCAAATTACTTTAAAAAAAAAAATACGAATTAACAATATTTTTGCATATTCGCTGTGCATGCTTTGACATATATCTTGTCAATGACTGCATATGCTATATCAGCATGCAGTGTCACGCATACATTTCCTTTGTAAAAACGCTTCATTTGTAAATCTGTTCAAATGCAAAGTATTTCTATCGTTTTACCTTCATATTTACATTCAAGGTTAAATATATGATACGCTTCAATTTCAATTCCTCCAGCCATAGAAGACTTTATACTTAATCCACTATATTTTTCTATTATTTGGTCATATGATGCTTGGTGCTTGCTTAGCATAGCATACACAATTGCCATAACTACAGATCAGGCGACTATTCCAGTATTCAAAATTTAAGAACATAATATATTTCAACAAAATGTAAAATTATATAACGTCGCCTTTTCTAAAATATATAAAACATCGACTGCTCGCCCACAAATATCAATAAGTATTTGTAGAATTGAGAAAAAAAATAATATACGAAGACAATTCTTTTCTTCCACTCTTTAACAAAGTTTCAATTGTACATAATAAATTCAACATATAGAGACAGGATTGATTGAAGAGTCTGAATAAATCGTGCAATAGCATGAGGTCAGGATTGTTTTGTATTAAAATGATGCGTGCCAAATTAATCGAGGATTTTTTTTAAATAGTTTTATATTCTTATTGGCATAGAGTGATAACTTAATTTCGACAACAACCAATGTGTAACCAGTGAAATAGAGTATAGATTGTTACAGTTCACTATAATTTATTGTAATAAATGTTGAGAACAACAAATGATATATGATACTGTCATCATAACAGCTAGTTCATAATTATTTTTATTTGTGTATCGACTTGGGTGATATCGAGTAAAGCCACCAAAATTACGATTATTTCTTGAAAAAAAAAACCCATTATCAATCAACGACATTTAAAAATTTCAATGTTGAAGTAGTTTTACAATTGTTCCTGTCGGATTAAGAAACTTGTTTAAATTTCAATATGCACTTTGCATTGAAAATTCCATGGATATTCATAACGAGAAAAATGGATATCACTTCATTTAAATTATCTATATTATTTGATACAAAATAAAACCAGTGTATAATTACTATTTGGGTATAATAACCAGAGTTGATATAAAGCGATATCCAATTTACACGAGTTTTTTTTACTTATGGAAAATTTCTCATTGTGTAAGATATAAAATACAAGGACGCGTTGATCTTGCCTTTGCACACAATAGTATGACGTTATAAGTCATTTTCAATATTCAACATGGGACATTATCAAAACTCTTATACGCTTCAGAATGTAATATAATTTGACAAAAAGAAGATATCAAGGTTACAGATTGATGAAGCAATCACACATCTCCATTGCCATGGAGGAAAAACGCATCGAAATATCACAATATCTTTTCATGACGCTGAAAAACCACTACAAATTAGCACATTTTTTGGTATCACTTATTCGTTTCACACTTTGTGCATGCAGTGTGAAACGAGATATATTTGTCCATGCATGCAATAGATAACTCGTCACAAATATAAGAAAATATATGAACATGACATAACTTTCTATAACAATGGATACATTAACAAATATTAAACAAAACAATATCGAACATTTAATTGAAAATATATCAAATAACTGTCGTAAAACTAAAACAATACATTGCACTTGAGGTACATTACACAAATGTGTTAAAAATAGCTGTTTTAATATGTATTACATACTAATTTTTATCAAAAATGATTATTGTACTCTTTATGTGTTATTTGTAACAATACATGTTCTCGTTATAATGACAATCAAGCCCTATATATGAACTTTCTACACTTTGAGACAGGAAGAAAAAGCTGCAAATATCACATTTTTATTATCAAGACACAAATTATTTCCCATTGTAGATAAGTATACCAAGGATGATTATTCTTTTTTTAATGGTGATAACTCTTATGTCAGTAGCTACGAACAGTTGTCCAGTGGACTGTTCTTGCTCTACCCACAATGTTCCCATTGGTCAATATCTGTCTTGTAATCATAGAGGTTTGGAAACAATCCCATTGAATCTACCAAACGATACGTACAAGATGTAAGTAAATGAAATTAAGTACATTATGTAAATTTTAAAAATCTACAATTGGACTATTGTCTCGTCTCTACCAGTCAAAACATTTGTACAAATAAAGTTAACCATGTATTGAAAGGAGCATTTTTTTCTGTACTCGGGCAGGCATAACTTAAGTATTACTGCTCAAAACACACATTTAACTTTGAATTTGTTTTAAAAACTAAGGATTTTCTTACCCCAGGAGTAGATTACCTTAGCCATATTTGGCACAACTTTAAGGAATTTTTGATACTCAATGCTCTTCAACTTTGTATTTATTTGGCTATCTTACTATTTTGATCTGAGCGTCACTGATGAGTCTTATGTAGACGAAACGCGCGTCTGGCGTATAAAATTATAATCCTGGTACTTTTGATAACTATTTACACCACTGGGTCGATGCCACTGCTGGTGGACGTTGCGTCCCCGAGGGTATCACCAGCCCAGTAGTCAGCACTTCGGTGTTGACATGAATATCAATTATATGGTCATTTTTATAAATTTTCTGTTTACAAAACTTTGAATTGTTCGAAAAACTAAGGATTTTCTTACCCCAGGAGTAGATTACCTTAGCCATATGTGGCACAACTTTTAGGAATTTTTGATCCTCAATGCTCTTCAACTTTGTATTTATTTGGCTTTTAACTATTTTGATCTGAGCGTCACTGATGAGTCTTATGTAGACGAAACGAGCGTCTGGCGTACTAAATTATAATCCTGGTACTATTTGGTTACCCTTTAAGTCATCTGTTATTGGTTATAGTACTATATATTTGATCATGACATGATACTTTTTCAATTAAACAGTTGTGTAAATTACATATTTAACACTAATCTCTTCTGTCGTCTGTTGATTTTTTATTATTCAAGTGACATCATCCAAGACATTTAACTTTTAATCACCAACCTTTAACCGGTGACTGTATCAAGTACCATAGAAAAGTATATTTGAAGTTTTTCTTCATTGTAAAACAAAAACTAATTGTGAAAACTGACAAATCACAATCAAAGATGAACAATCCTTGCCTGAAATATGTCTATTTTCTAAATTTAATTCTTGTGAAATCGAATGCCAGTGTAACGACCTGGTTTTTGCCCTTGATTTTAAGCATGAACAAAAAGGATTGTGATGATCTTTTGACATAAATATTAGAAAATATTTCACACTTAACTAAATACCAAACTGTTGTAAAGACATAAAACACTCTTTGTCAACAGTCGAATGATTTCTCCGATAAAAATACCAAAATAATATTCAATAACCACCCACGTCATTTTGTAAGAGTATTCTTAAAACATCGCAACATCCCTAGCATGAATTAGAAGCATGCGTGTTTATAATTGTTAGAAGCAAGTGAAGACAAATGAATAGCTTCCGTTATTTCAAATGCATTTTCAAATTGTTCTGTCCAAGTCAATTGGCCAATTTACCAAGTAAATTAGTCAGAGATTCCAAAATGTGTGAAACTTTTTAGCAACATTATTCGTAATATCTAGCCATTCCGAAATAGCTTGTAAGGACCTTCTTGTTACATGAAGACTTGAAATCAACTATTAATTAATTTTGTGGTGAATTTAGTTTCACATTGAACAATGACATGGTTTAAAGATTTTTTTTAAACTTGACAAAATTCAAACTTAACTAGATTGACTAAATTGATTCAAATGTACTTGTTTTAACAATCTCTCATCAAATTCCATATTTGTTATAAATTTTTACTTCAATGTATCACTGTAATAAAATTAACGTTACCAATTTTCTTGCACCAGATGCGCATTTCGACAATACATGTCTCTTCAGTGATGCTCGTGGCCAAAATATTTGAAATCCAAAGCTTATATAAAAGATGAAGAGCTATAATCCAAAAGGTCCGAAAAGTATAGCAGCCGAATCCGTGAAAGGATTCAGAGCTTTGCATGAGGGAGATACAGTCCTTAATTTAAAATAATTTCTAATATTTTGTAACAGCAAATTTTAATAACACAAAAAAATCCGTATTTTCATGCCAGTACCGAAGTACTGGCTACTGGGCTAATAGTCCACCAGCAAAGGCATCGACCCAGTGGTAGTAATAAAATTAACGGTACCAATTTTCTTGTAAATTATGTTCACGCTACATTGATGATTTCATAATTTACATAATTTTACGGACGCCATCACGTGTTGGTTGACCGTTATGGAATAACCGTATCACAAATGATATCGGATATGTTCCTTACGTCGTAACTACAATCCCCTTCCCTTTCATGAATGTGACCTACCGAATTAGACTATTTACCGGATTTTTTATCACATAAGCAACACGACGGGTGACACATGTGGAGCAGGATCTGCTTACCCTTCCGGAGCACATGAGATCACCCCTAGTTTTTTGGTTGGGTTCGTTTTGTTTATTCTTTGGTTTTCTATGTTGTGTCATGTGTGCTGTTGTTTGTTTGTCTTTTTCATTTTTAGCCATGGCGTTGTCAGTTTGTTTTAGATTTATGAGTATGACTGTCCCTTTGGTATCTTTCGTCCCTCTTTTACAGTGACTGTTGAAATCTTTGGAACTCTATCACTTTGTAAAGTCGAAAAAGCCAAGTACCAAGTCAGTACTACCTTTCACAGAAGATTTTTCTCCTAAATGTTTACAGCTATAAATATAATATTTCAAAATCAACATTATTTGTTGAACTGTATTATATGTGTCAAAAATTTCCCCGATACCAAAATAACATCCCTTGCATCTAAATGCACATTTTAATTATAAGTTATGAAGTGCAATCCAGATATTTCTACTGTATGCACATTCCCAAAAGATATGCAATAAGCCTTATTTGGTTTAAGTGCAAAAAGTGCACATTTCTATTTCTGTCAAATCATATTTATAAAAAATATTTATCAAAGGTATCAGGATTATAATTTAATACGCCGGAAAAAAGAAAAGAGTTTGTATCTATAATTCTATGTAATTACTCGACCTGAAAATTATGAAGTTTGGTATTTTTTTACAGAGAAGTAGAACCCATCCTCAATCTTCAATGTTGATTACATTAATCTGTAAACCATTTTTATTGTGATCTTAAAGGATTTTATTTAATATTTTTCTCCAAAAACAATCGATAACAATAGTTTTCGAGTTTTAAACCATAACCAAGTGCTTGTATTACCTATCGATGTGTTCTATGATTTTTTTCTGGTTTGGTTTTCCTTTATATGACACATGTGACTAGATCTACACTACACATCAACATCAAGTTTGAACTTAGTCAAAAGTAATGACTTTCGCAGCTAATATAAAAAAGAAGATGTGGTATGATTGCCAATGAGACAACTGTCCACAAGAGATGTTTGATGGGATAGATAGGTTCAACATAGTCACCAAATTTTGAATTATTTATTGAACATCACCTATATAGCTGAAAGTTAAGTTTACTTTATAAATGTCTATCTTCTGATGTGAGTTTTGTGCTACTAGCACGCTTGGCTAAATATATATATTTAGGGGATATTATGTGACCAATTTCATCCGATGAAATATTATTTATATAGTTTACATTGTAGTTGAAGAAATTGTTATATTGAATTAATTTAGATAAAAAAAGTTATATATTGACTGAAGATAGGCAATCACATACTAGTAATATGCATTTAATTTCTCCATTTGCGTTAAAACATTATCCAGTATTCTTAAGTTTTTGATTGATTTGCTGTATGTATGTTTTTTTTTGCAAATCGCTGATTATCTATTATTCGTTTCTTTTTGTTCGCTGAATAGTTTCATATTTTCGGCAATTTTATTTGAAATATCTTAAAACACGAGGAAAAGCAATAAATAACAATCTTAGAGGTCAAAATTTATCTATATCCAGACACTTGGCATAATTTAAAACCAAACTTCGAGTAAATGCTTAATATTCTTAGTCTTGAATGTGCATTATGCTTAAATAAAAAGAATTTGTGTAAATCATGCGATCGGATTTGGCAGATTATCTAATTTTACTTCTGAATGCATAATTAAGAAAATATGTGTATGTCAAGAACAATAAATATCAATTTTGTAGTTTTGCGTGCTTTTTTCAGTGTCCTCTACTCCAATAACTTTCAAGGAATTCCCAGTGGTACTTTTGCAAACATGCCTTATCTGAATGAAATGTAAGTGCACAATTTTATACTATTAATAATGTAGAACCAAACGAACACTTTCGAAATATAGCCAATAGTTTGATTACTGTCGTGTCGACCACTAACATAACCAGGCAATACATCTTTTTGGAGTTTTATAATTAACACTTTTATGAAGCAGTATTAATTTATTGTTACTACTTCGATCTGGAAAGTTCCTTCCATTGGGTTTCTTTATATAACATCGAAGTACTAATCTTTGATGAATTTTGGTGGCTCATTACGTTTGCGTTAAATTAACCGTTTATAATTAAAATAATAATGCCAACACATTTTTTCATCCCCCTTTATAGGTTGGTTAATGTTTTGTCTAACTTATAAATCATCGATATATATAAAATGTCTGGCCCTAATACTCGAATGAATCGATATGAAAATTTAAAGTAGAACAAACCTTTAAAAAAACAGCTCCAGAACTAAGGCAAAAACAACATGGTTACTTTGAAATGTGCTGTGCAAATTTAAACAATCCCTGTTCCACAAATGCCATTCGTACTGCTATTGCTCCTAGTAGTTTCAATGCGGCTATAGGTAGCAATCGATGGTAAGATTTATAAGAACTAAATATTTCAGTCGCATTGGGTGATGAATCAACATTAAAGACCTATCACCACAAAAAAAAAAACCAATTGTCTATTGGGAAGAGAATAATCAATAGTACAATAAAAAAAAACCGGGGGGAATCTTATGAACTCTAAAAGGAACGAGACCAGGTACGTCGGCCGGGTAAGTATCACCCATCATTCGATTCCACATAAGTCACAGTGTCATAATCGGGAAAAAAGAACACACCCGGTAAGATATAAGACGAGACAACATATTGCTAGTGAGTTGAATGTAGCATTTCTGTAAATATCGACTATGCAATTGTCCATGGGAACTCCTTTTACGGCAAAAACTGTACCACTTTTACTATGAAGTTTTGAAAAAAAATTATATTCTAGAATGGAATTTCAAAGTTCATATGCACTACTATGTTTTTCAAAGGTCAAAATATAGGGCTGTGCGGCATATTTTCAACGTTTATATGCCACTAGACTGGTTCCCGATCGCAATATTCAGTATGTTTACACATATACCATGTAAGAGTATGGCTATTAGCTAATACCTGGAACATAGTACCGGAAACCAGGATAATATGCCCCAAACTTCTATTTACACTAAAATTATGAACTACCTCTACCTTGACTTTAGGATTTCAACAATATGACTAATATGCATATGTATATTTACTGGTAACATTCCGAAGCTGAAACAGTTGTATTTACAAGGTGCAACATAGAAACATCGACACAGCATATTGGTTAATCAATTTTTGATGTTGACCGTTATACTTATGAAGTGTCGATTTGAGTCGTTCTTCTTCATAACTATGATGAACAGTTTTTATGAAAGGAACATAACTGTTGATATATAGTGTCTGGCAATAGAATCGACGTGTTCAAATAAATTTGTTACATTTTGTGGAGGACAATATTCAATCAAACTAAGAAATATGTTGATTTTGAAAATATTTAAAACTACAATTGATTATTAAATAATCAATTAATGGAAGCACCACTGTGGAAATGGATGATGTTAGAAAACACAAACAATCGTTTTATAAAATGTGAAATGAGCAATTGTAAGTGATAAAACCACGTAATAATAAGTTATTAGTCAAAGGTACCAGGATTATAATTTAATACACCAGACGCGCGTTTCGTCTACATTAGACTCATCAGTGACGCTCAGATCTTAATAGTTATAAAGCCAAACAAGTACAAAGTTGAAGAGCAGTGAAGACTCAAAATTCTAAAAAGTTGTGATAAATACAGCTAAGGTATTAAAGAAATGATGTGTGTTTTGAACGCATTTCTATGTTACCTTCATCAGGAACACACATACCTGAAAAATTGAAAGTCACGACAAGTGAAAAGCTATATGACCTAACGCACACCCTAACCCCCTCAAGACAACTTTGTCTGATGAAGCTAGTTTCTCATCTATTTCTAAATTTATCAAAGGCGAATTTCGATATATGTAGTTGTCGAGAAGACCGCGGGACCAGCAACGTATCGGAAGTCACATTGTATCTAAGGTCGACGTCCCATGGCGACGTCACCTTATCTATGGTTAGTAAGTAGAAAACGTCAAACTACAAAGCTGTTGTGTATTTTATCAGAGTCATATTATAAGATATTGTCCCCACAGTAGTACAACAAAATAAACTTATATTGGAAATGACATGATGAATGAAAATTATCTTGCAACTTTTAATAGTGTCATTTGAGTGTTATATTCAACATTGCCATAAAAGTACGAGGTTTGGCTAGCCACAAAACCAGGTTCAACCCCTCATTTTTTTTCTTAAAACGTCCTGTACCAAGTCAGGAAAATGGCAGTTGTTATCTTATAGTTCGGTTCTGTATGTGTTGCATTGTCGTTTGTTTTTTGTTCACTTCAGTGATTATGTTGTTACGTTGTTTTCCTCTTATAGTTGATGTGTTTCCCTTGGTTCTGGTTTGTGATCCGGATATGGGTTTGTCTCAATCGATTTATGACTTTCGAACAGCGGTATACTACTGTTACTGCCTTTAAATATTTTATTTGGAAATTTCAAATAATTTTTCTTGGACAGTACTGAATGTTTTTTTTTTAATTTCTTTTTAAGACAAAACAATATAAAACTATATTGTCTGAAATATAATCAATATGGTTAAACACTAAGTTAAGCTTGTTAAGTTTATGAAGCACGGAAATTTATAACCTGTTATTTCGATTTATGAAACGTGAGAAACATTCTTCTGAAAAACCTAACCACGTGTGATGCTTTAAAAGCAATGACCGTAAAAACTAAGCTATTGTTTTCCCTTTTAACACATGCAACTTGTTTTTTTACTCATATGAAGCAAAATTCATGCAAAACTTTTTTGAAAAGAAAAAAAGAAAGAAAAAGCGTGCTTCAATTTCACTTTTTATACATGATGTTCTGTCACTTAATACACCACAATTTAGATAGCTGTTGCATCTCATATATCCCAGTGAGGTTAAGATTAAGGATACAAACGAACCTTGAAGGTTTGCCTCATATGTAATTTTTTTACTCAATGATGACGTAGATGGACGACTTTAAAATAGAATCTATGACAAATGTGAGGATTTCAACTTTACCATTGTCAATTTCTTATTTCTCGGCAGTTAACATACCTTCTGCCCAATATAATGGCGTAAACACATCTCTAATGATATCTAACGCTCGTGATGCGCACTCCAGTCGAAAAAGGCTCCATTAGCTATCAAGTAAAAACGACCAAAACAAGACTGCATCAGTTTAATTGTCACCACACGAACTGGTTAACCGTATTGGTTCAACTCAATAGCGATATCTTGTTACGGTCGTGCATTGTTATATATAACGGAACCAGCATAGACTTTTGATTTGTAAACGTTTTGATTGTGTCCATTCGCTTAACCTGTCGGAATAAACGCAACACATAATTTTTAACGGTTTCGTTGATATCTCCTAACTCACTTTGGAATATATGTAGCAAATAAAATTGCTTTTATAGGTTAATCATTTTATTGAATTAAAAAATATTATGAAACCGAGATTAATTACTGTGAGTCAAACTATACGACTATGTGTTTATGTTCGATTTAATTTATACTATTAAGAAGTTATAAGATTAAACATATTGAGTTATGGACGAACAGACGGACGCGTAAGTATTTTGTAGATAAATTTATATATAAATTATTTGGAACATATCATGTAAACTTTACATTAATGAAAGACTGTTTTAATATGTAGTGACATTACAAGTAACAAGATATCAACGATTGATGATAATGCATTCGGAGTTAATCCAAGCGTACAGATTTTGTGAGTATATGCAATAGATTATTTAGAGAGTTTTAGCAAGGGAGATTTATTCCACCATTGTCTATATAAGAAATTGCCTGTACCAAGACAGAATCATGACAGTTGTAATCCATTCATTCAATTGTTTTTAAGCTTTGGATTTTGCCAGTTTTAATATGAACTTTCGTTTTGAATTTTCATCAGATTTTCGTAATTTTGTTGTTTTACTTTTTATGTTAGTCATATATTTTTGAACATTGATTACATTATATTTTCCTTTGTTTTAAGCGAGAAAGGTTACATTCTTTTGAACTGAATTTTAATGTGCGTATTGTTATGCGTTTACTTTTCTACATTGGTTAGAGGTATAGGGGGAGGGTTGAGATCTAACAAACATGTTTAATCCCGCCGCATTTTTGCGCCTGTCCCAAGTCAGGAGCCTCTGGCCTTTGTTAGTCTTGTATTATTTTAATTTAAGTTTCTTGTGTACAATTTGGATATTAGTATGGCTTTCATTATCACTGGACTAGTATATATTTGTTTAGGGGCCAGCTGAAGGACGCCTCCGGGTGCGGGAATGTCTCGCTACATTGAAGACCTATTGGTGACCTTCTGTTGTTGTTTTTTATTTGGTCGGGTTGGTGTCTCTTTGACACATTCCCCATTTCCATTCTCAATTTTATGATCTATATGAAATAAGAAAAATACATAATTTATTTACATATAATTCTGACAACTAACCAGTATAAATAGCAATGAGTATTCTTAAAAGAAGTGGGTTGTGAGTAAATGCAGCATAAAAAAAACCCAAAATAATTCAAAGTTTCAATAGACCAAGACCATGTATTGCTAGTAACGAGCGTTATCCATATTCATGAATTTGTCATAATAAGTATCGCATGGCATTCGAATCCAAACTTAATCAACATGTTCTAATCAGACGACTTTTCTGGTATCTGAGGATATCATATAGTTTTCTTCTAGTTTGTAGTGTTAGTTACTGATTGATACTTTCTTATAAAATATGATATTTGGTGTTTTATATGAAGTAAAATTGATCAAACATCTTCAAAAGTTTTTTTAAATGCCAGTTTATGTATGGGTTTTACAGGCTTTTAACGTTTTCCGGATGCCTACCCTTGAATGAATTGCATAACTAAATTTTGAAATGTATGTTTACCTTAAAATTATTCACAAGTTTGCTGTTTTTTTCGTATATGAAAGTTCCAATATATAAACATGTAAAATCTTGGTATGACAAATATCAAGAGACATGCTGAAATGGTACGTATTTGAAAGCACAGCATTTGATACTACTATAAAATTTTCATATGTTTTCTTAATGATCGCAATTTTAGTATTATTCCTGTTTTGGGCATAATTATTATGCTTTAGATTTAAAAAAAAAAAAGAGTGCCCTTTAAGGCTTATAAAACTTTTATACTGTTAAATTCAAGAATGAAAGTATATTTTGACAATAACTGTAGAATGATATATCGACCTTTTCTCTCTAAAACGATTTTACATTTAAACTGGTTTATCCAAAAACAGTAGCTTTTAACTACAAGATTTAAGCAACAGAAGTTTACGATATACACAAATTGCATCAACAGATTATGTAAGAAACAAATCAAGGTTACAAACAATAAATGAAGGAATTGCAGGAACTAAAAAAAAAGAACGTGTTTGACACCTGTATCTCCTCGCTTAATCTCAAAAGGAGCAATACTGGGTGCGACATTGTATAGTATTCAAACTATGCGAAAAGATTTGTAGATATAACCTTATTTGATATATTGAGTAAATTAACAAAGCAGAAGGACAATATTAAGTTAAGAATTTCAAATTTGTTGAAAACACTTAAATCTGTATTTTCTTTTCAGGAAACTTTACAGTAACTTGCTGCCGAAAATTGAAGACACGTATTTCAAAAATTTGCGAAATCTAACTTATTTGTAAGTTGAAGTCGTCTTTATCCTGATATAATTATGTTATTGTAACTGCGTAGTAAGTCACCCGATCGACAATATTGGTTGTCATATTGCTTTTCCTTTTTTTTTGTATTATAAGGTCGATCCACTTTTTTGTGAAAAAAGCTATTGTGTTTGTTCTGATTATTATATTTTTTTCTTTTCCCGCCAAACACTTTTCCTGCGGTATGAAGTTGTTTCGCAAGATGTGGCTAAGATAGGTTGGATTTCATATCGAACCATTATAACGTTTTAAAAACTAACTTTTTTTATTTTTAGAGTTATCTTCCCGAATTATGTTTTCTTGTTAGTGTATCTTCTTCGTATTTAAAAAAAAGATAAGGGCAAATTTTCATTTTCATATTTGTAATATCTCAGGAATTTTTGGCTAATTTGATTCGAAGCTATCCTGCGAAATCTTAAAGGAGTTGTATACCTTTACCATATATCTGTCGTTATGTTTTTGTAACTCATTAATCGTCACCTGTATAAAGCTGGAGTCTTTTTATTTGAGGTCCTTGGGTCCTTACTTAGAAAATGAGGTTAAGGTCAATGATTAAGTCATATTCTCAATTTTGATTTTTGCCTGTTTTTGGCATTTCCTTTTAAGTCATATTCCAAGGAACTAGTGCAAAATGTTGCTTTGATGTGATGAAAATGAAATCGTATAGTACTTACTATCTCTGAAATGGTTTATTTGAAGGTAAATTGATTTAAACTTAAGATTGGTACATGATAAAGCCATAGGGTTTCTTCGAATTGTTGGGTGACATATGATCTTGAAAAATGTCAATTGGAAGATACCTTGAGTGAACCTGAAGTAGTAGTTTTGCACTTATTTCATTGAAAAATACACAGAAACCATTTATATATCTAATGAGCGTAAATAACTTGTCAATTGGAAACCAAAAGTTACATTTTATAAACTGCAAGTGGCAAATTATCTGCCTTATTACAGGTGTAGGTATATACACACTATATTTTTCTGATGAACAGTGTAAATGAGGCTAACAAAGGATATCAGTAGCATATTTTCATGAACCGGTAGTTGCCAACCACCTCCCCTTTAACGCTCAAAAGTATATTAAAACTATATATTTTTGGAATCAGTGTAAATACAGCTATCATATGAGAGCGGAAATCACAGTTTCTGAACAAGAAATTGGTCATTATCTCCATTGTTTCAGTCAAAAGTAGAAACCATATATTTATTGAACCAGTATCAAGAAATCTATGATTGGAGGCCAAAATATAAAAATAAAAGATGTGGTATGATTGTCAATGAGACAACTCTCCACAAAAGACCAAAATGACACACAAATTAACAACTATAGGTCACCGTACGGCCTTCAACAATGAGCAAAGCCCATACCGCAAAGTCAGATATAAAAGGTTCAGAAATGACAATTTAAAAAAAAATAAGTTTATGTACACTAGAAGTAGCTCCTTATCATTTATTTAGAAAATTGAGGAAAAAGACCTTCAGAGATCAGAGAACAATTGTTTTTTTTTTAATTATCTTTATCATTATTCCACTTTTATTGTCCGAGGAATTCCTGTGAGTTCAGTTAACCAATCATATAAAATGTGAGTACAAAGAGGACCAATCCATGTATTTGAAATTTTGCGAACCATCTTTTAAATTTTGAAAAAAGGCTGCCATTATATCATCATGGTATTGAAAAAAATGAAGAAAAAAAAATTGGGGTTTGGTGATTTTTTCGGGTATGCTTAGAAATTAAAATCATCAAATTTGAATACGTTGTAAATGTAGTTGTGCAGTATGTACAAAGTTTGAATGATTTTGACACATATCGGAACTAGTATGTTAAAATGGAAACTGCAGGCAAAATTTCAAAACGCTCAAAACTTGATATAGCTTCACATTAATGTTGAGTGGCATGAGTGGAATTGGCAATTGTCTTATGAATACAAAATGGTAGCCGTTATCATGGAAACAATGCAAAAAAGGTCAAAATGTTTAACAACCTTGCTAAAAACTTCTTATCATATGGTAGATCAAACCCAGTTACTAGTAAACTTTAATGGTATGTTATTTCCCTTATTCTTATTTGTTAACTGTCATTAATATTTTGGAAATGCTAATTGTAACCATGGCAACTGTAGAAATATGCAAATTTTCAAAATGCTCTGAATTTAATGAAACTTTATATATATATTGACTGGCATCTGTTAAAAAGACTTTTCAAAAATTGCCACCGTTGCCATCAAAACAACAAAAGTGTGATAAATTTCAAATACTCCAAAATATCTGAAAATTTACAGAAAGATGTTCAGCAATGAATATATGTGCATTCACTGTTTAAAAATTTTCAAAACAGCTGGCGCTTAGTGAAAATGGAACAAGGGTGACATTCAATCTATGCTTGTAATAACAATTTTATTATGATTGTCGTCCTTAACGATAGACAAAAAAAAAACACATGACATGCCCGGTGATTGTCTATATAGTACCTGACAAAACGCACAATATACTTTGTTACAACCTTTATCAAAGCCGATACAGAAAGGCATTAAGAAAGATATATAATCTAGTAGTTGGTCAAGTGGTCCAGGGTAATGGATACATTGTAAGCGGGGCTTCAACTATTGCACATCAGCAAGGATTCAAATCCAAGTGATATTTAACAAAAAATACTACTGGAAATTCGCAAATCTTACAATGATTGGCTACAATTCAGATGACAAACATAGATAAACAGAGTTGTAAGCCCTGTATAGCTCCACGTTATCTGATGAAGAGGGTCTGTTGTAAAGTGTTCACATATTCTGACGTATAAATGAAATAATGACATTGATGGGACTGTATGGTAAGTACTATCAACATACATCCAATAGCTGATCTTCAAAAAAGAAACAGAAGATATCACAGCTAAAATAAAAACGCCGAAGAGAATCTGAAAAAATCATCGCGACAAGAAAGGAAAATAAAAAGGAAAAGACAACATACAGTTCACAAAACACAATAAAGAAAACTAAAGTACAATCAACAGACATCAACTAGGTGATCTTCGAAAATGAAACAGAAGATATCGAAGCTAGAATAAAAATCTAGTCGAAGAATAACCGATGGAATCATCGCGAACTAAATCCTTGAACAACAAACCACAGATTTTAAAATACGTATTTATGTGTTTCCATCAGTAGATTTATTCCAGAGCGATTACTCGATAAGAGTTTATTCACCGAGTTGACATCCCTAATTTGAATAAAAAATATAGATTTCAAATAAAAAGGTGATGTGGTCCGATTGAAAACCAATCAACTATCCCCTAGAGTTATAATAAAGTGGTAGTAAGCAACGATAGGCCATCGATCACATTTGACAATAAGAAAAACTCATATCGTATTGTCTGGTTTAAAAAAGGCCCCGACATGAAAAGATGGGAGGTCATTCAAACGATAAAAATAACAGCCTAGTTTATAAAAAAGAAATTAACGAAATCCAAATTTGACAGACAAAAAACAACGACAACCAAATTACTACAGGCTCCTCATTTGAGACAGGAACATACAGAATGTGTTTGTAAGAGCTAAATCATCCCCCTATTTGCCTATACACATCGGTAACAAACAATTTTGTGATTTGCGGGTATCTGAGGAACTCAGACCGCCAAAACCTTTCATTAGTGAGTTGAGATATATGAACATCGTATCGAGCAACCTATTCGTGATGGTCACGGCAAAACCTATGTAGTGTGCATGTTAGTCATTCTACCTCATATTGTTTACGTTTTACCTGTTATGTCCGTTTGTTTTGTTCATACATCGTTGTCAATATAATGTCATACAAGTTAATTAGAGGTTAATCTAGCTTTAAAACCAGGTTAAGGGGACTTGCGGGTCTAAATCATTTTTTTTAATTTAATATAGGATTTCGCTATGTTTTTCTATAAATGAACTTTATCTTATACTTAATAGAAAAATGAAATTAAAAAAAGGGGTCACCGTTCATTTACGCTCACAATCTGCCTTCGAAAAAAGCATATATTTTTGTTAATGTCCTTTTTTTCTGTTGAACTAATAGGAGAAATAGCGGTAATATCGAAATAAAAAAAGAACTAAATTACAGAAATCGCTTAAATTTTGATATTATTTAGTGTATGTACACCTTATTCGAAAACAACAATAAAAAATATAGGTCACCGATGAGTTAAAAAAGATATTTCAATTTTAATGCCAAAAAATGGTATTTTTGCACCAAAGGGAGATAATTTGACGCTTTTTCAATGATATCTACATTTTAAAAATCACCTCGGGCCAACACGAATTGATTTTTTGGAATGATTTTTGTACCATATGATAAAGTAACAACTACATAAGGTAATTAATAAAATTTGTAATGAAAAATAAATGTTTAATTTTTTCTGAAAACCCGCGAGCCTCCTTAAATCCACAAATTGTCTTTTTAAGAAATGCCTGTACAAAGTCAGGAATATGACAGTTGTTATTCATTCGTCTGTTGCGATTGGGCTTTTGATTTTGTAATTTGATTAGGAACTTTCCATTTAAAAATTTTCTTCGGAGTCGGTATTTTTTTATTTTACTTTCATCTGATCAGTTGTTGTGTAAGGAGCACACTCATCTAAAGTCCGTATAGTGTGACATCTGACATGTACAATCGTAGTGTATAAATTAAAATACATGTATGCCAACACCAACCACTTTTGGACAGAGAGTATATTACCGATGAGAAATAAGATGTTACAACTAGACAGATTCTGAAATTATTAAACTGTGTCAATATCGTGAAAATATCAAGATTAGAAGCAAACTTTTTAGTTTCTGTGGTATACTTATTCTCAGTATAATAGCAGTAGATGCTATATGATTGTCATTTTTACAACTATCTTTGAGAATCCTATTGATAAGAAATAAGTCAATCATTGGTCACCTTTTCGCCTTCAACTTCAAGAAAACTGCATCCCGTATAGTGGGCTATTAAATGCGCTAACAGGACAAAATGCGTAACAATCAAAACGAAAGCAAACAACACTGTTGTTGGATTATGACAACACGTACAATAAACGAAAATCAGATATAACAGACAGCAATCAATGACAAACACTGAAATCACAGGCTCCCTCCTGGATATAGGCACATACATAATATACATGCCGAGGTTCGACATTTACCAGAAAACTGGGATAAACAGGATGTAAGCGCTAACAACTTGACAACTTCAATCAAATAACTTTACTATTGTTTTGACTTTAAAATGGTTATGTAGGATTCCTGCTTCAAATGATTAAACAAACAAACAAGTCCACAATATTCTTTTTGAAGTGTCACACGTGTTGTCATCAAGAGGTGTATCTATATGTGTAGACAATATACAGTACAGGTTGTGCTAAATATTAATGGTCACCTGTAACTGAGCAGACCTTTGTTGTTGGTCTATACTGAACACTTGTATCATTGACAATAATATAAAATGCACTCATTTTACTAACATTATTAATTGTATTCCTGTCTATTTTTTTGCTTATTTGTTTTATCTATTGAGGGTCTATATTGCAAATTGATTTTTTTTAAATGATTCTTTATTTTCATAATTTTACACAATGGTGACTGCTGTACCCCAATTTTTGACATTTTGTTAAAAACTTTTATGTCTTTGGTTTTGCCCACACATTGTAAATATAATATAACTTTATGAGACTGTCTAACATGTGAGAGGTTAGCTAGCTATAAAACCAGGTTTAAATAACCATTTTTAGCTCACGTGGCCCGAAGGGCCAAGTGAGCTTTTCTCATCACTTGGCGTCCGTCGTCGTCCGTCGTCCGTCGTCGTTAACTTTTACAAAAATCTTCTCCTCTGAAACTACTGGGCCAAATAAAACCAAACTTGGCCACAATCATCATTGGGGTATCTAGTTTGAAAATTGTGTCCGGTGACACCGCCAACCAACCAAAATGGCCGCCATGGCTAAAAATAGAACATAGGGGTAAAATGCAGTTTTTGGCTTATAAATCAAAAACCAAAGCATTTAGAGCAAATCTGACATGGGTAAATTTGTTTATCAGGTCAAGATCTATCTGCCCTGACATTTTCAGATGAATTGGACAACTGGTTGTTAGGTTGCTGCCCCTGAATTGGTAATTTTAAGGAAATTTTGCCGTTTTTTGTTATTATCTTGAATATTATTATAGATAGAGATAAACTGGAAACAGCAATAATTTACAGCAAAGTAAGACCTAAAAATAAGTCAACATGACCAAAATGGATGGTCAATTGACCCCCTAAGGAGTTATTGCCCTTTATAGTCAATTTTTAACAATTTTCATAAAATTAGTAAATTTTTACTAACATTTTCCACTGAAACTACTGGGCCAATCATTATAGGGATAATTGTACACAGCAAGAATGTTCAGTAAAGTAAGATCTACAAACACATCACCATCACCAAAACACAATTTTGTCATGAATCCATCTGTGTCCTTTGTTGAATATTCACATAGACCAAGGTGAGCGACACAGGCTCTTTAGAGCCTCTAGTTTACATAAGAAAAAGGCTGTTTAAAGTCAGGAAAAGTCAGTCGTTATCTATTCTTTTGTTGTGTTTGAGCTTTTGAATTTGCCATTTGATTAGGGACTAAAAAATCGGGATTATGAAAGCTTTTTTCCGCTCTGTTTCTATATTTGAGCTTTTAATATTGCCATTTGTTAAGGGTTTTCCATTCTGAATTTTCAGTGGAGTTCGTTATTTTTGTTGTTTTATATTTATTTACTATTTTGTCAACTTGTAGCGACATTTGATAACAACCGCGAGTTTTGTCATGGATGCAAAAGCTCTACTAACAAGAAGAAGTACTGGAGCTTTGACAATTATTGGATGCAGACATGATACATTATGTAAATTGTGTCCAAGGAAGATAACATACTAAGAATTGGCGAATATCCAGATGATGAATACGGATTGGTTCGTTATTATTTTTAGTTTGAAATTTACAGGTTTTTATTTTCTTTCAGGGACCTTAGCAGTAATGTCATATTTGTAATCTCAAACAAGGCTTTTAAAGATCTGGTCAATTTGAAAACTTTGTAAGTGAAGAATTATCTATTGCAAAATTTATTTGTGATTTAAGTTTAGTTTTATACAAACCATTAATATTCAAGACAAAATTTCTGATTTGATTTTAATATAACACACACTCATACAAAAAGCACAAAAAATGTCAAATAAAGTTATATTTTGTCACATAAAACCCACAATGACTTAAATAAATGCAAAAGAAGTATACCGCTGTTCGTGTAACTATAAGAAATGGTTTTGCATTTCTGTATAAAAGCTTATTCAAACCAAAATTATTATTATGAGAGGTTAAGATTAGCTTAAACCACAGCTGAATATTATAACAACGGGTTAAATTATACCTTGTCCTCAAACTTGACCGGTGAATAACACTATGGTCGCTACAGGTCTTCTTTCGACCTGAACTAAACACTTTCCAAGTGGGGCAACCGCTTGGTTGTGCAGGATATACAAGTGCGTTGTAGTGTCCGGTCAGAATATGGACGTTAAACATGATTCCTCGTTTATGGAGAGTGCCACGATCTCTGTACATTAAGAACTCTTTCAACAACTGTTTGAGGTGTCCTTAAAGCGGCCTGTTGCAAGGCAAAATTGCTTTATCTATCTAATTTACCTCATTTTCCAGTGACTGTCATCATGGACACCCTCTATTACAAATCATACCTCTTGAATTTATTGTTAAATTTTTCTTGTCCTGAACATGCACGAAATACTTGGCAATGAATGTTAAGCAACCAACAACCAATCAATCACATATAATCTTTAAAAGCAAACCCTATAAAATGTTAACTCTTCGACTTGGTCAAAATGAACTGATTATCTTTTAAAACCTTTTGAACCAGTATATGGCTTTAGTCTATGATATAGATATTTTCCATTAGAAAATATGCAACATTAACCATGATGAGAAAAGTATTGATATTCATGTTTTTTTTTATGTAGGAGATTAGAGAATTGTAAGCTACTCTATATAAATGCGAATCATTTTGTTCACAACGGAAATTTATTACAACTGTGAGTATATTTAATTGACAAAGGAAAGTTATGAAATTTAACGTCACTGGATACAGGACTGTTAGATTTCATCATAAAATCTAACATGTGTTGCACTACTTATGCCAAAAATAAGTGCATTAGTTTTGCCCGTGAGGGAAAAAATATACCAAAACTATTATTTCCTTAGTACAATAAGCATGTACTCAATTCATTTGTAGTCAAGAAACGCTGAAATAAAGCATGAAAAAACTATTAACATTTACGTCAAAGTAAAAAACAAGACAGACTGACATTACAATAACAATGTCTTATCCAGAATTATATATCATTCATATTAACAAATTGAATAATCATCGCATATCATGAACAGTTTAAGACTAATAAATGTTAGTTTTCGCGTATTGAAAGGTTGAACTGGTGTGTGATGTTTCAAGCACGCATTTGAAAAATGAAGGTAGTGTTATACTATGTTTCAATTTTGTTATGCATATTAACGTACGTATATCAAATTAAATATGACAGGTTTTCTGATCTATGTGCATGTTTATAGGACTCATTCCTTCTCTTTAATCGGTTAATGTACTAGTATTCAGAAATCAGAAGATTGAGTACGATTGCCAATGAGACAAGTTCCAACCAGATACGAAGTCACGTAGAAGTTCAATCATAGGTCACTTCACAGTCTTTCATAATGGGGAAAACAATACCGCATAGCAAACTAATAAATCATCGACATGACAAGTTTAAAACAATTCAAATAAAAAAAAATACGTCTCAGCGAAGAACAAGGACATAAAGTTGATGTTTTGTTACCGTTTTGAAACAATTTTAGCAAACACACCAGCTCAGAATCAGAAACCACCAGCACCAATTAGGACCAAATCACCGGCATAGAAATTCTCACGTAGAACAACATTACAGACCATACTTGTGCTTGCAATATGAATCAACAAAAGTATTTTACACAATGTTATAAATAATCGATCTAAGGAACATATACCAGGATCTTTCAATATTATTTTTATCTGTACAAACCGTTAATCAATAAATTAAACATAAGTAATAAATTATATTACACATTTGCTGTCCTACATTCTGTAGATACCTTTATTCTGATTTTAAACATTGTCACTGTTTATGGCGTCGTTACGAAATTTCATTGGGTTTTGTGTTTTGCTTTGAAAAAGCTTTCAGTAACTGCAAGTACTTACAGATCGGAATGTATTCTTTATTCTTTTTGTTGGTTGTTTTTGTCTGCTATGTGACGATCTGATTAATTAAGTTTTTCTTCTGATTTATATAGTATGGTGTGCTGTTAAACTATTGCCCAAGATATGTGATAAGTTTGACGCTTTTGTACCTGTCTGGAGCCTGTTATTTAGCGGTTGTAGTTTGCTGTATATCATATTTGTTTTCTCATTTCTTGGCTTGTACTTACATCAGGCCGTTAGTTTTATAGTTTGAGTTGTTTTTAAATCATTTTGTGTCTTTAACCTTTTTGTCTTTGGTTTTTGCGCTATCGTATATGTTAAGCACGGATGGTCTTCATTTTTAACAGTTTTATATTTAACCAAAACGGGACTTTTATAGCTTGTTATGAGGCATTGGTGTGGCTCATATTTGAAGGTCATACGGGAACATATAGTAATTCACTGATGTGTTATTTCATTATGGATGAATACATACGTGGCCTCGTCTATTGCAAATATATAATTTGCATGAACTGACATATTTTAGATTTATCAAGCTTGATTCGCTTTTTAATGAGCAATTTTTAAACTCAAGATTTTGATTAGACTTTATAGATAAAACACAATTTTACCTCATACTGTTAAAGGACATTTATTACCCTGGTCATATTTATACATTAACCCTTAATTACAAAATTTTCAATTGTTCGAAAAACTAAGGAGTTTTTATAACTTGAATAGCTCAGCTGTATTTGGCAAAAGTTTTGAAATTTGGGTCTTCAATCCTCTACAATTTTGGTACTTGATTTGGCTTTTTAACTTTTTTGATTCATGTGTCACTAATGAGTCTTTTGTAGACGAAACGCCAATCTGGCGTATAAAACTATAAGCATGGTATCTTTGATAAGTTTTGTCGATGCCACTGCTGGTGGAGGTTTCGTCTCCTAGAGTATCACTAGCCCTGTGGTCAGTACTTCTGTGTTGACATGATATATAATTGATATGATCTATTTATAATATAATTGTTTACAAAGGCGTGTTCATATATATATATATACATTACATGCATTATGGAATCGTAGATACCTTGGAAGAAACGCCATTTCCACTATTGAAGACGAGACGTTTGGTCAATTAGTTAACCTTAAAACACTGCAAGTATATAATTGGTTGAATGCATGAACCTTATATAACAAATGTAGAATTACCAAGACTATATTATACAAATAATGTTGTGTTTTTAAGTTTATAGTTTGATAAATGCATTAAACTACAAATTTCTCACGATCTTTTTTTTTAACTGGATGACAACTTCTTATAAGAAAGTTTCAAGAGGTTAAGTTTGGCTGTAGTTTCATGTTGTAAAAAGTTGTGCATATGATTTTCGCGTCCCCCAACTCAATGTTAAGTTATGAACTAAATTCCTATTTCAAAATATTATGTAATTCAAAAAGAGAAATTTTCGAATTCAGTGTCCCTATTTGTCATCTTAAACTTCACAATATGAGATTTACGTTTCCAGGTTGCACTCTCAACGATATACTATAATATATAAACTCATCTGACGTGTTTTGTGTTTTGTGTTTTCATTATTATTAGAATTTACAAAAAAAATTGATTATCAACGAAATTTACAAGAAACAGTTTTGTAATATTTCAATAGAAATTTATTCGTCGTTTAAACTAAAAATTTAGACGAGATGTGAAAAAAATATATATGATTTCTTTTGGTTCATTCATTAATAAAAGTGAAATAAAGAAATAATATTTCTTTTTTAGCAGCCAATTTGGTTCATATTTCTCAAAAAAGAAAATAAATATTGCTTATGAATTATTCACTTGCAAGTATATTATTCGACTTAATTAAATCCTTATTCATGCCACCTTTAATTTAATCCATTGACTAAATATTTGATACGCATGCATAATTCGTATTTAGCCATAAAAAGGAAAATTATGTCAACATTGAAAGTGAAACAAAGGTGAACAATTTCGTTGACTGATTCGATCCACAAAAACAAAATCATACTCATACAGGTAAAAACGTTATTTAATTTCTTGTTTTACCTATTACATGAATTCAAAAAGACCTTTACAATTTCAATTGAACGAGCATGCAATCTATTTATAGTTATGTTTATTTTGGGTTATGTGATCGTCGGCAGTATTCGGAGGTCATCTCGATAAATAATTAGATGGCACTTAGACTAAAAAACACACGAAGCTCTGATTTATATATATATACATTATGGAGTACATGCTTTGTTAACTGTGTATTGCAGACTAATTGTAATTTGGATATACGTGTTAGTATGTAATCAATCAAATAAGAGAATTTGAGTGAAATCGCTGAACATGAATTTTACAGCTAGTGAGGCTTTAAAAATTAAACCATATCATAAAATTTTCTGGCTGAATTATTCTCAAAAAGTTATGTTGTTAGATTTTTACTTTTTCTAGTTCTGATTATGAAAAGACTGATACTTATATTGAGGTATTGCTTTCCCATAAACAAATATCAGAGCACTTGTTTTCATGCAAATATTTGTCACCCGTTGAATCAAAGAAATTCAATATGTACTTAGGTTTTATAACTATTTTGTTTTATATTATCCCAACATATAGAAATTAAAACAAAATAGAAATTGATTTATCTGTTTAAAGTTATTGTCACGTAAAACATGTTGTCGTTGTAACGTTAAATATTTTTCGTACATATATTTGAAAACTGTTGCCAGTGAGACTTATCATGAAACATACTAGTTCACGAAAGCACATTTCAGGCAGCAAATGATGTAAATAGAGTTTAAAATAAACTTTTGTTTCAATGTATGATAATATTACAAAGTCTATATATTTAAAGACTTTTTTATATTCACTTAGGGACTTACAGATTAACAAATTACGAGAATTGAATTCAAGACTTTTTTCCAACTTGTCAAATCTACAAACACTGTATGTATACTACTTTTATCCTGTTAAACTTACTTTAAATAAAGCTAATACTAACAATGACCACTGCCCTTTCCTCGATCTTGATATTTATATCACTAACGGAAAGCTGAATACTAAAATTTATGATAAAAGAGATGATTTTTCATTTCCTATCGTAAATTATCCATTTTTAGATGGTGACGTTCCCTTGTCCCCATCTTACGGTGTTTATATATCTCAACTTGTACGATTCGCTCGTGTATGTAACAATGTTTTAGATTTTAACGAGAGAAATTTGTGTATTACTGAAAAATTATTACACCAGGGTTTTCGATATCACAAACTAGTCAAAACATTTACTAAATTTTATCATCGGTATAAGGACATCATTCGTAAATATAGCTCAACATGCAGACTTCTTATACGTTCAGGTATTTCACATCCAATTTTTTATGGAAATATTCTTTATAAAGCACAAAGGTGTCAGTATTCACCTCAGAAACTAACAAAACCTTTGAATAGACTTATTAAGAAGGGATATAGTTACGATACTGTTGTCAGGTCATTAAAGATTACATATTTTGGCGTTAATATTGATTCACTTATAGGGTCTTTGCATCGGAACTAAACACATTTATTCTAAAACAGTTGTTGGCATGACACGGGTTATGTTCTTCTCATATATATTATGATGGTATGATACTAAACCCCTAACGGGAAGGATTGTGCCTGATGTACATATGATGAAATCATAATCTTTCAGTCAGTTTAATTGAAGTCTGGAGTTGGCATGTCAGTTAACTGCTAGTAGTCTGTTGTTATTTATGTATTATTGTCATTTTGTTTATTTTCTTTGGTTACATCTTCTGACATCAGACTCGGACTTCTCTTGAACTGAATTTTAATGTATGTATTGTTATTCGTTTACTTTTCCTCATTGGCTAGAGGTATAGGGGGAGGGTTGAGATCTCACAAACATGTTTAACCCCGCCGCATTTTTGCGCCTGTCCCAAGTCAGGAGCCTCTGGCCTTTGTTAGTCTTGTATTATTTTAATTTTAGTTTCTTGTGTACAATTTGGAAATTAGTATGGCGTTCATTATCACTGAACTAGTATATATTTGTTTAGGGGCCAGCTGAAGGACGCCTCCGGGTGCAGGAATTTCTCGCTACATTGAAGACCTGTTGGTGACCTTCTGCTGTTGTTTTTTTCTATGGTCGGGTTGTTGTCTCTTTGACACATTTCCCATTTCCATTCTCAATTTTACTTGCATTTTATGACATATATACATATCTTACTCGTATTTGTCTTTTATTTATTGCTTGTTTCTTACATTTCGTATGTTCACCTTTCGGTTGAATCGACTAATCTGCATCATGTGATTATCTTACAGCGAGTACTGCAATTAATACAAAGAAATAAGTTAAAAATTCAAATCAAAGAATTCAAAGTATTAGAGATTTTAAAAGTGGAGGAAATGTGTGTGTATATGAAGTTATTAAAATTGTATCACAATCAAAAACACATCTGGTCAAATTAGTGTTGTGGTTGACCTCTTTAGGGAAATTGTGGGTGCGGATGACATATTTTTTTGTGTACTGTAATTTAATAAAGTATGTTCGTAAACATTTTTTTTTTAATTTACCAAACGTTGAATAAACTAATGGACTTATGAATTAATGATTTCGTCGAAACTAATGATTATGTATACATTAACATCCTTTATAAAATCGTAGGTAGAAATTAGGAAGGAGAATACTAACACTTAAATGACTGTATACATATTTTGTTGTTTATATCTTATGTCTTATCATTTATATGATATTTGTATACTTATCACCCTAATTGGGTTAAATTTGCATCAGCATAGTGTTAAATTGTAGGCAAATAATGCTGTTTTTAATAACCTTTTCATGGAATAAAACAGGAGCTGACCCAGCGTTCACCCACCTGTGAGGTTTTGGTCCACCTTTTGGGTTTCTTGTGAATGTTCCTCTAAAAAAACCCGAAGCTAATGTTTGGATTGCAAGTCCAAAACATATACAAAATGAAACAAATTTTGCTTGGCAAATACGAAAACGTTCTCGAAGTTTACAGATATTCCTCTAATTTCATATAACTGTATTGTATTTTGCTATAGATAATATCCATTTATATTTTTATAATGTTAATTTATTACATATTTTGGTGATTTGATTATTAACTCAGTTTAAACTAATAGTATTAATGTTTTACCCATCCCACTAACCATGTTATTTTCATATTATTATTTTTTTCAACGGGTCAAAGACTTTTCGTTGTGGTTTTTTTTTTTCGATACCTAAAAAATAAAAAAATAAAATATAAGACGAAAGAGTTTTTGCGTTGTTTTTTTTTTTTTTTGGTTTTCAAATCCTAAACATAAACGAAAAACAACATTTGGTTCTTTTTTAAATCTTATATTTGTCATTTAAAAAATTGACAATGTTTTAGTTATTTTGTTATACTTAGTTTAAATTTCTAACCAATCAAATAGTTACTGAAATTAAATAGGTCATTCTTTTATGCCATGCTTTATGCTTATTTAAACATGGGTAGGCATTGTCTTTGTCTTTATCTATATGATAAGCGTTAGCGAGGTGTAAAATGTTGACAAATATAATGCCTACCAATGTTAAAGTTATCATAGAACATGGTATGGTAGACTTATTTCAATTCAAATGAGAAAATTTCGATTCAAATTGGAAAATTTTGATTTCGTGTTTCGAGCGTACCTATAATACGCGTTCATAAGGCATCCACATCGATTTGGTGAAGTCAAAACGTTATACAAAACCGTTTCACGATAAACAAATGAACTGATACATGTAACTTTAATTCCAGATCAAATTTGTTTAATATCCTAGCAAGCAACAATAAAACAAATGTGTATTTTGTCAATATCATATGCCATCGATCCTTTTTGAAGGCCATACGATGATCTATATTTGCTTTTATCGGCAAATATTACATGCTCAAGTCAATAAGCGTCTATTTATCAATGAAATGCACGCAACGTCATATATACAACCGAACAACTATCCCAACGTTTTGTACGCGTTGAAGTAGTTTTTACGAACTATTTCAATTAACGTCATATTCTAAACAAAAAGAACCTAATGTTTAAGACAAAATGCCAATAAAAGAATAACGGCATAATATTTTTGAATACTGACTTTATCAGCTCGAATATCAGCTCGCTTGATATTCTGGCTGATAAAGTCAGTATCAAAAAAAGAAAAGCCATTATTCTATATATCCCCCCCATTTTTACTCTATTGGATAGTTGTCCCTTTTGCAATTATACAACAATTCCTTATTTTATATGACGAAGTCAATTAGTTTTTATTTCGTTGACTGCAAAACAAAATGGAAAAACACTAAGTATCAAAATGAGAAATGAATTCATATTTCGTTTTTCGTTTTTGTTTGATGATATAAACAAAATTATAAAAAAAAATCCGTATTTTGTTTTTTAAAACAAAAACCAATAGGACGCAAATTTATACACCTACAATTTATCTGGTTTTGTCTTATCATTGGAGTTTATGCATTTTATGCAAGAATTAATTTATCGTTATTTTAACAGGGTATTGTATGTTAAAAGATAATATAAGGTTAGATTGGAGTTGACTTTTTCCATTTTAGTGGATTTTTTCCAATGTCAAAACACAGCCGAGCCCTGGAAATTTTAAAAAAAAAAAGATGAGAAGGTTTCATTAAACTGCAATTCTTTAGACAAACGTGAATTTTTCATGGGAATATCTGTCTTGAATGAAAACAATGCATTATATCATTTATATATAATTAGCCTCCAAGAGAAATAAGTACGTAAATATTATAAGCTCATTATTATAATTCTATATTTAGAATCAAATGAAATATCTAAAATATCATGTAATAAATTGTAATGACTTTTGATTGCTGATTTCTTCAATAAACATTTTGTATTTACCAGAACTCCTCTACACCTAGACTAAACATGATTAGACAGGACTAAAAAACACTACTTTGATAGTAATAATCTAAAAGAGATATGAATTCATAGGGCTGCAATAAATTTTGATTCGAAAATTATAATGTGTAAATGATTATTCAATTGTATTTTTATATCATAATTACCTTCTTTGAAAGACAGCTCTGTTGCTATTGTGTTATCTGTAATGGACTTACGCTTATACATTAAATGTTTTACTTTCCAGAGATGTACAGCAAAACTTAATATCAAACATTGAAGACTATACATTTATAAACCAGAATAAAGTTGAGCTTTTGTGAGTATACATGTATATGAACATCAATTTTGTGAATAATTTTCCTCTTGTATTCTAGGTTCGATATAAATATTAAGCTATTAGTGATGCCAAATGAAAGTGACTTTTTTTCTTACTGATCTACAAGCTTCAAGAGAAAATTGCAATTATATATATCAAGATAACAATCACTCTTCCATTGTTACAATGAAACAACAGATATTGCTTCTTATTTACAATTTAAATGCACACTATACATCTATATATAACAATCACATGATTACCTCAACGTTGCCTCAAATTGTGAAACAAATCAAAACATCATATTTTAGAAATCATTGTAAAAGAGGGGCAAAAGATACCAAAGGGACTTTCAAACTCATGTAAACGAGATTGATTTATCGTTTAAATAAAATTTATCTTTAAAGAATGTTGTACGCTTTTCTGGATTAACCTACATCAGGAACGTAAAAAAACTTTATTGTATTTGAAGCACTTTGGTGGATTTACATCAATCAAAAACGTTTAAAGCAAAACATTTATAGACAAGGATGCATGAATACTTTGGGAGCTGCAATATCAAAAGTGACCTTTTTTCTGAAAAAGTTTGTAATCTATAAATGGAAAATATCATGATGGCTGGGCTGATTACATCCTACAATAAAACGCTTTTTATACTTATAATAAAGATTCAGTAAATTTGCATAGATTCTGAATATAGGAGAAATTCCTTAGTCACGGTTGATGTAAAAAGTGATTCATCGATCATAGGAACCAGACTTATACTTTGTCACGAAAGTCACATATATCGTCGACATATGACTCATCAATGAAACTTAAACTATAAAAATCGAATAACCTGAATAATAGCGAAAATAAAGAGCATTGCATATCAAACTTTAAAACAATTTGGCAAATCAAGCTTCACCAAAATTAATATGCCTGAGGAGAAAACCTTTAGCAATTCTAATGTTTTTGACATTCTATAAAAAATGAATACACAGAAAATGACCACTTGATATCTATATCATAAACGGGAAGCTTAATACAAAAATTTATGATAAAAGAGATGATTTTTCATTTCCTATTGTTAATTATCCATTTTTAGATGGTGACGTTCCCTTGTCACCATCTTATGGTGTTTATATATCTCAACTTGTACGATTCGCTCGTGTATGTAACAATGTATTAGATTTTAGCGAGAGAAATTTATGTATTACTGAAAAATTATTACACCAGGGTTTTCGATATCACAAACTGGTCAAAACATTTACTAAATTTTATCACCGGTATAAGGAAATAATTCGTAAATATAACTCAACATGCAGACATCTTATACGTTCAGGTATTTCACATCCAAAATTTTATGGAAATATTCTTTATAAAGCACAAAAATGTCAGTATTCTCCTCAGAAACTAACAAAACCTTTAAATAGACTTATTAAAAGGGGATATAGTTACGATACTGTTGTCAGGTCATTAAAGATTGCATATTTTGGCTTTAACATTGATTCACTGATAGGGTCTTTGCATCGGAACTAAACACATTTACTTCTAAAAAAACAGTTGTTGGCATGACACGGGTTATGTTCTTCTCATATATTTTATGATAGTATGATACTAAACCCCTAACGGGAGGGATTGTACCTGATATTCATATGATGAAGACATAATCTTTCAATCAGTTTAATTGAGGTCTGGAGCTGGCATGTCAGTTAACTGCTAGTAGTCTGTTGTTATTTATGTATTATTGTCATTTTATTTATTTTCTTTTGTTACATCTTTTGACATCAGACTCGGACTTCTCTTGAACTGAATTTTAATGTGCGTATTGTTATTCTTTTACTTTTCTACATTGGCTAGAGGTATAGGGGGAGGGTTGAGATCTCATAAACATGTTTAACCCCGCCGCAATTTTGCGCCTGTCCCAAGTCAGGAGCCTCTGGCCTTTGTTAGTCTTGTATGATTTTAAATTTTAGTTTCTTGTGTATAATTCGGAGTTTAGTATGACGTCCATTATCACTGTACTATTATGCATATTTTAGGGGCCAGCTGAAGGACACCTACGGGTGCGGGAATTCTCGCTACATTGAAGACCCATTGGTTGCCTTCGGCTGTTGTTTGCTCTATGGTCGGGTGGTTGTCGCTTTGACATATTCACCATTTCCTTTCTCAATTTTATACCATTGATATTTCACAGCAAAAAAGTAGCGACTTTTTATGTATAACTGGTGATGCAATGGTGTGTTTGAAATATAAGTAATACCATATGAATCAAGTTTCATATCCGACATCAGTCAAAATAATCGCTGGTTTATCATCCGCTGAGAAGTAAACTTCTTGTTTTTTGCTGATGTTTTTTCTTCTTCATTATAGTCCAAAAGGAGAGAGACCGGATGTGCCGAAATAGTAAGCATTGCCTGCTATCCATACATTATCAACATCTACAGGCAATGCTTGATATAACAAACAAAAAACACTTACAAAATGAAAGAGAACTGTTCAAAATAGACAAAACATAAAAATTGCAGATTAAACAAACCGGGCTCTTTCTTAAACCAGGGGATTAACGAAAGGTTTCTGCAGCGAAAAAGGATACAATGGACTGAATTAACATGTCGGGTTAAGAAAAATAAACGCACAAATAAGTATTTCTGTATGATATATATAATTCAAGATACATGTGAAAACAGGAACTTTGAGCATTTTTAATGGTCTATGCATTTTCTTCGTCAACCAAAGAATAATACCAGTCGCCAGCCGTTGAGAAAGGTTTCTCATTGTTATATCTTTAATTACTTAATTAGAAGACGCTGTTTTCAATCTTTATTTAAGTTTATACAGCATAGTATGAGAACACACAATGCTATCCTCGATATTTAATAAAAATTAAGAATCCACATCGAAATATAATCGAAACAAATAATATGCAATAGATGCAGAACACATATTTCCGTAGATTATTGATTAAATAAGATGGTTTGCTATTGCCATTTTCTCTGATTTATAGACGATTGACCCATAATTCTATCACGTCGATAACTCCAAATACATATGCTGGATTAGAAAGAACTAAGAGGCTGTAAGTATACCTCATTTATCTTTTTTGTCTCAATCTTATTTGGGACAACGAGTTCAACTAGCTTTAGTAATTATCTTTCCTCAAAGTATTACACATTATCTACTATCATTATACATTGATCTTTTGTAGTGTTTTATCTATAAATTGTAGTAGTCGCAGCATGTTGTAATGGACTTATTTTGAATAATTGTTCGACATTGTTTAAAATACTCAATGGTGCCAAATTCTTGATATTGTTGAATAAACCCATGCATAGACCAGTCTTACAGTTTTGTACACCAGACTCAGATTTCGTCTACACAAGACTTATCAGTGGTGCCCGTATCATATGGAGAGTATTCACTCAACACCAAGACAATAGTAAAAATGGAAGTTCATTATAAATCCCTTATTATATGACAAACGCAAAGGTTAATATTGCCTCTTTGTCTAAAGAAAAATTGACAGACCCTTATATATTCTTTAACTTTTAAAATATTAAGTGCGAGTGACGAGCATTTATGGGTTTATCTACATCAGGAACGCCCGAAGAAATCGATAATACGAATAGGAAGCATGAAATCTTGAGAAACTAAATGAGAATAAGGGAACTGAAACAATAGCCAAACACAATTTTAGATCAATTATTCCAGGATCCGTTTTAAAAACAAATTGAATAAATCAACGAAAACATACGAATTAATTTATATATTAATGTAAGAGGCGATGCCCTGCCAACTGAGCCATAATACGAGCATTTATGGGTTTATCTACATCAGGAACGCTCGAACAAATCGATAATACGAATAGGAAGCATGCAATCTTGAGAAACAAAGTGAGTCTAAGGAAACTGAAACAATAGACGAACACAATTTCAGATCAATTATTCAAGGATCCGTTTTAAAAACAAATTGAATTAATCAACGAAAACATACGAATTAATTTATATATTAATGTTAGAGGCGATGCCCTGCCAACTGAGCCATAATATACTTAAGAACTTACAGTTATACAATAACAGTATAAAGAGTTTCCACTTACTTTAAAAGTATATGTGGTACTTATCTTTCTACACCAAAGCCAAGTCCTAAAAAGTAAAATCACAAAAATAATAAACTCCGAGGAAAAATCAAATCTTAAAGTCCCTAATCAAATGTAAAAATAAAAACTAAAGCACATCAAACGAATGGATAACAACTGTCTTATTCCTGACTTGGTACAGGCATTTTCGTATGTAGAAAATAATGGATTGAACCTGGTTTTATAGTTAGCCAAACCTCTCACGTATGTGACAGCGGTCGCATCAATTCTATTATATTGACAACGATGCGCGAGCAAAACAACATACATAATAGGTTAAAATGTCAAAAATAGGGGTACAGCAGTCAACATTGTCTTATATTCTTAATCACTAAAAAACAAACACTAAATGTTGAATTTTAATGTAATGCTAAAACAATAAATCTTGAGCTATACAGGATTAAAATTACTTAAAACTTCCTAAATCTACGGACCAAAATAGTCGTAGCTGTATCAATGCGGAAGACGATGTCTTAAAATAAGAGTGTTCACAGTAGTTATAGTGTTCAGCTGGGATCGGGGTTTTATCGTGTGACTTGATCGGGTTTTTTTTTTCGAGTGTGACCACTTTTTCAAGTGAATATGATCAAAAGTAAACCAACAGACTTCCTTTCTTGTAAAACGTGAAAAAAATATGCTAGAACCTTATATACAAGATCATAAAAGGTAAATTTTTATTTTCATTTAAAATATATTATCAACCGTACATTAATTGGTTCTAAAAACGTTTAATTTAGCCTTACAGTGCTGCATTGAAAAATATAAATTTTATTCACATACCAATGCAAATGTCAACGGAAATATGCAAATGGAATCTATAGATATAGGAAGATGTGGTATGAGTGCCAATGAGACAACTCTCCATCCAAAATAACAATTCATAAAAGTAAACAATTATAGGACAATGTACGGCCTTCAACACGGGCCTTGGCTCACACCGAACAACAAGCTATAAAGGGCCAAAAAAATTACTAGTGTAAAACCATTCAAACGGGAGAAACAACGGTCCTATCTATATAAAAAACGAGAAACGAGAAACACGTATAAATTACATAAACAAACGTCAACTACTGTACATCAGATTCCTGACTTAGGACAGGTGCAAACATTAGCAGCGAGATTAAATGTTTTAATGGTACCAAACGTTCTCCCTTTTCTGAAACAATAGTATAACATCACAACATATATAGAAAAACACACGATAAAATATTGATAAAATATAAAATATATATATACTTAGATATACAGAAACTTTACAAAACTTCTTGTTTTTGCATTGAAAAGGATATTTCCATTGTAAATCCATTTGTATATAAGTCCTTGTTTTTTCGAGAGCAGTCCGTTTTTTTTCGAGCGTCACCTTGTCGATTGAGTAAAAAAACTCTAAATTCCTATGGCTAAAAAATGTAATATGTCAGTGCAATTACGTTGAAAAATCAATGAAAAAGTTCAAATAAAGAACTTTTCAAAGCACTATGCAATGCATAAAGAGGCACTAGCTGTCAAATTCATTTTCACCGATTTGACTCAAATTCTCATATTTGATTTATAACAAACTTAAACGTATATTCAAATAATAATAAGTTTGAAATAAACAGTTAATCCTGCGCATACTCGATAATAAATATCAGATTTCCGTGTGTATTTTAGTGTAGATGCAATCTCATTAACTTTCGAGATGACCACCGCAGACTGCCGATTGTTATATAACCCGATATAAACATAAACATAACTATAAATTGACAGCGATCTCGTACAATTGGATTTTTTTTATATCTGTTTGATTTCATGTTATAGGTTAAATTAAAAGTTAAATATTGTTTTAACCTGTATAAGAATGATTTTTTTTGTGGATCGAATCAGACAACGAAATGATACACCATTATTTCACTTGCAATATTGACTTTCTTTTTCTTTCAATGGCTGGTCACGATTTATACATGCGTTACCATCTTTGGCTTTTGGGTTTAATTGAAGGTCACATGAATACGGATTCAATGAGGTAGACATGTTCACTTGCGGATAAATAATTCTTCAGCAATGTTTCTTTGCTTTATTAGTGACAGGATACAAGTCCAGTCCCTTAATCAATATGTTTCTTAAAGGGGATATTGTTCCGAGAAGAAAGTCATGTACTTTTGCTTAAAATTGTTGTTTGTTCAAAGCGTATTAATCATACTTCCAACATATATTACTTTGAGTGAAATACTGAAACAATATCTGGCGCATGGATCAAATCCGTTCCGTTATGTACTACGTAATGCTGCACTCAACTTTAAGTAGTAATACACACTTAGGGGTTGGATTTTTCAAATATAAAAGTTAATGTGCAATTAAATTCATTGTTGGACAGCTATTGACTAATTTAGCCTTAAAAGTGGTTTATAAGAATATCAAGATTATAGTTTTCATGTTTTGGAGCTATTCCCTGATTGAATGACCGTATTTTCATAACCAGACTTTCCATATTTTCATAGCCAGAAAAATTAGCATGGACCTTGTGAAAAAATTTATACGGTGTTTGATTAATAAAAAAGCATCCAAAAATAATAAAATGATATGAAATGCATTAAATGGTAGCATATTATATATATTTAGAATTTAGCAATAAGAATACCAAACTTCAAGATCAATTTAACATAACTAAATCAAATAATAAAAAAAAAACCCAAGAATACTCGTTAAGGACTGCTTATTGATATAATAAAGATGCAAACCAAACAGTTTTTTTTTAATTGCTATTTAAAAAACATATGTTAAAGTAAAATATATTTGAAAAAACCTACTTTCCCGATAAAATATAAAAGGAAGAATTATAAACAACCGTCAAAGATTAAAAAAGAAAACTGAGAAAGTAACTAAAATTTTGTAGAACGTCAATATCGAGAAGCTTTTATTAAGACAATCCAGTATTGTTTGGGAAGTTGACATGCAATATTTATCTATTAAGTCAATTTGCAATTTTATTCCATTTTCAATTTTATTGATACTTTACAATGACATTTTTGAGTATACAGTTAAGACGTTCTCTGACAAAATCATGGTTCATTAACTTTTGATGACAGCGATGACGTTTTACAACGTATAAGTAGCAGATACCAGCTTTTTCATGTCGCACGAGTAGAGAAATGTTTATCAATTAAAAAGCATCTTTTAGCACATGACTAAGAGTTTCCAACTCATGTACTAAATTGGAATAAATTTCAAAACTGTCAAAACTTAGGAAATAATTGAATATTCATATATATATACATGTATATGAGTAATAATAAAATCCATTGGATATGTACTGATTGATATGGGTGTCAAAGATGACATGTATTAGTTGTAATTTGGTTTGAACTAGCGTTAAGTAACTGCAAGTAATCTTATATGGGTGCTCTGTGTATATTGTTTTAATGTTATTTTTATGTTTCTTAACGTTATAGGTTGAAATACTGTAAATATAGACGATGCAATTTCCCATTGGAACTCCATTTGCGGCTAAATCTGTGCCACTTTTACTAAGTCAAAGTAATTATGACGTCTTGGAATCGCTATTTTTTTATTTTTGTTTGACGCTTTCCTGTGACGTCATAATGCAAAGCCACCATTTGCTGTTAGACTTTTTTGAGAGGATATTTTGCTCTCAACTTTGAGACCTAATTTAGCCTTAAAATTTTCATTGCAGGCTAAAAAAAATTGCATATAGAAAAATTCTTACCTTTTGAGAAGGTTGGTGCAAACTATTTTCAATAAATCACTACATTCATAATAAAATCAGTTACAATTCCATCCGAGGCGGAATATTATCTACCATGTCTACTGCTATTTTAAAAACGTTTATCTGATTTCTTTTTGGGAGATTAGGTAGCAATACACAGTTAGGTAAAAGACTTAAAATAGACACTCTTTTTTTTAAAAACACTCTTTCCCTTCCTATATTTATGGAATGAGAATCTTCCATAGATTTGATTTCCTGTAGTTATAATGGTGAAATATAATCTCTTTTTGGTGTAACCATAGCAACAATCTGCATTTATTTGATACAAAATATTCCCGGATTGACACTATTATTCTACAAACAACATCATACTAGATAATGACCTATTGGACGTAATATTCGCTGTGGATTCCAAGAATATTTCTGGATAAAGAATAAGATATATTATTGGACTCATATTTTGACATAACTATTTGTGTAATACGTCTTGTAAACTTGTGTATAATGAATCTTGTTAAATTTTATTTTTGATTTGTGTCTTTTGTCTGCTTCAATTTTCAGGTGATTTCTGGCCGTAACAACAGTTTAATAATAATTACTGTGGACCAAATTTTACGCCAAATAATTACTAAGTTTAGCTCACCTGGTCCAAAGGGCCAAGTGAGTTTTTCTCCGTCGTCCGTCGTCGTCTGTCGTCGTTGTCCGTCGTCCATCTTCGTCCGTCGTCGTTAACTTTTACAAAAAATCTTGCCTGAAACCTCTGGGCTAAACTTAACCAAACTTGGCCATAATCACCATTAGAGTATTTAATTTAAAATGTGCCTGGTGACCAGGCGAACCAACCAAAACGGGCGCCATGGCTAAAAATAACCAAAGGGGTAAAATGTAGATTTTGGCTTATATCTCTAAAACCAAAGCATTTAGAGCAAATCTGATATTGGGTAAAATTGTTTATAAGGTCAAAATATATCTGCCCTTAAATTTTCAGATGAATTGGACAATCCGTTGTTGGGTTGCTGCCCCTGAATTGGTAATTTTAAGGAAATTTTCCCATTTTTTGCTTATTATTTTAAATATTTATATAGATAGAGATAAACTGTACACAGCAATACTGTTCAGCAAAATAAGATCTACAAATGGGTCAACATGACCAAAATGGTCACTTGATCCCTTCAGGAGTCATTGCTCTTTATAGTCAATTATATAGTCTTTCTCTGTAAATTTGTGTAATCTTTTACAAAAAATCTTCTCCTCTGAAACTACTGAAACAATTTTGATTAAACTTGTCCACAATCATCAATAAGGTATCTAATTTACAAAATGTATCGGATGACCCCGCCCGCGAACCAAGATTCTTGCCGATATGGCAAGAAATAGTATATAGGGTAAAATGCAGTTTTTGACTCAAATCTCTGAAACCAAAGCCTTAAGAGCAAATCTGGCGTGGATACAATTGTTCATTTGGTCAAGATCTATCTGCCCTTAAATTTTCAGACCAATCAGGCAACCCGTTGTTGGTTTTCTACCCCTAAATGGGTAATTTTAAGAAAATTTTGTAGATTTTGGTTATTAGCTTCAATATTATTATAGATAGAGATAAAAAAAAAAAGCCTGTAAACAGCAATAATGTACAGCAAAGTAAGACCTACAAATAATTCAACATGACCAAAATGGTCATTTGACCCCTTGAGGAGTTATTGCCCTTAATAGTCAATTTAAACAATTTTCATAAATTTTGTAATTTTTTGTAAATTTTTACAAAATATTTTCCTCTGAAACTACTGGACCAAGTTTATTATAGATAGAGATATTTGTAAGTAGCAAGATTTTTCAGTAATGTAAGATCAACAAACACATCACCATCACCAACTCACAATTTTGTCATTAATCCATCTGTGTCCTTTGTTTAATATGCACATATACCAAGGTGAGCGACCTAGTTACTGTCTTCCAAGAATCACCAATTAAAACAATGAAACAATATAGTTCGACAAAACAGTTGTTCTGCATCATTATTAAAAAAAAAAAAATAACTCTCATTTGGAAAAGTGAAGAACTGTAACGGTATCAAAATGACAACTATCTAGGTTGTCTGTCCCTATTATGTTTATGCTTTAAAGTGCATTTTAAATGTATTCGATTTTTCTTTTTGGAAATATAGAGCACACTTCTTTATAACTTTTGTATCTTTCTTTTCTAGCTATATGAACAACATACATGGATTTAGGAAACTAGTTGCATATTCGTTTCGTGATCTACCAGATATTGACTTGATGTAAGTATATGCATTTGGTTTAGTCATCAGCCTTATAGATGAACCAATCTCGTAAGTACCATATTAATGAATTTTTAATTAATCATTTGTTTTTAATATTATTTGAAATATCGTTAGTTACATAATGTTCTATCTATATATCTTCCCGTCACGGAGTGAACTCATTTTTGATTGTAACTCCAGCGTGAGTGAATAGCTAACAACCTTAAAGTATGTAGGGTTAAATGAGATCTGTATGTAAAGTTAAAATTGGTGCTGTAATTTAGATGTGGAGTAGTGTCGACACGCTGACATATTGGAATTCGGGTCGAAAAGGTTCCACATGCGGGGAAGCTCGGATGTCTGGAGGTATGTTGTTCAAGGATATGATGGTGGCAGTAATGAATGAGTACTTGAAACAGTTCAGATTGGCCCTTATATGTCTGATGGTATTAGATATGGAACCACGTGCTGGTGTTATGGGATTGAGAAGGTGGTGAACAGAAACTTGGTTACGTTACCATGTTCCCTCGAGAAGAAGCCCCCCACTGCAAATCTGGCAGCCTGACGTTGTACGTTATCGAGTTGTTGGATTTGCTGATGCTGTTAGGGATCCAAAATAGCACTGACATAGTCTAGGATAGGCCTTACTAAAGTTGTGTAGGCTTGACTTTGTACTTCCTGAAGACAACTACTGGGGTTATTACGCAGAAATCAAACAGATATGGAGACTTTTGCTGTGGTCTGGTTAATGTGTTCACGCCAAGACATGTCCTTGTTGCTGTACAAACCAAGATATTTACCACCTCGGACGCTTTTAAGGGTGTGGCCGTTCAGATGGTAATCGTATTTGGTGGGTTGTGTTTCTTGCTGATATGGATCGTGGTATATTTCTGTGGTTGGAATGCCATTTTAAATCACTTCCCTATTTTTCAAGTGTATCTGGGTCGTCTTGCAGCTTGATCGAATCGCTAGTGGATCGAATAAGATGATACAACAGGCAGTCATCAAAAGTTTCACGCTAGAGTTAACAGAATTTTGGCGGTAGTTTAAGAAGACGGGAAAGAGCAGGGGTCCCATTACTGTACCCTGTGGTACACCAGAAACTGCCTCTGATTCCTCTGATATTGTTTCCACCACTAGGACATGTTGTTTCTTTCTGTTTTGGAAGCTCTCCACATATTTGAAAGTAAAGTCACTGACTCCGTAGAATTGGAGCTTATCGAGAAGTCGATTGAGTGGCACCTTATAAAAGGCTTTTGCAAAGTCTAATAATATTGAATCAACTTGATGGCCATCTGATAGTCCACTTGTCAGTTCATGAATTGTGGCAATCAGTTGTATCTTACAAGAGCGTTTAATGCGATATCCGTGTTGGGCTGATGTTAAAATGGAGTGCTCTTCTAGATGTTCCATTATCTTCGAGTGGAGTATCTGCTCCATCTCAATAGAGCAAACTACTGTTAGATACACAGGACGGTAATTTGCCGCTGTACTCTTTTATCAATTCTTGGAGAGGGGCACCACATGTGCCATGCGTCAATCATCTGGGGCTTGTCCTACATTAATTGATAGTTGAAAGATGTGTGCAAGAGCATGCACTAATTCCGATGATAACTCTTCTAGGAGGTGAGACAATACTGTAAACTCATATATAACTCTCTAACTTAGCAATGAATCATTTAAATTTCAATCTATTGATAAATTTAACACCACTCGCCGTAGTCTTGATGATGATTTTTCGATTAATAATCAAGAATTTTTCTAGTACAATGCCTTAATCTATCAAAAGGTTCTTACTAAACAAATCAAATATTAACAGCAATAATAGTCCTTTCCTAGATTGAGATATTTCAGTTTTACACGAGAAACTCTACTCTACAATTTGTCTTTTCCATGTGTACGTTTTAGACGGTCATGTTCACTTTATATTTATATGTCCTAACTTGTGTGCAAAACCCGTGTCTGAAGTGAAGTTTTATTCAAATAATATTGGTATTTTAAGTTAAAAAAAGTAATTAGTAAGATAAGATTTAGTTACTTCAAATTACTTTAAATCTTTTTTTTAATTCTACCATAGATACAATGATTTGGTTTGGAAGTTTTATTTTACCTCTAGAAACTTATATAAAACAGGATATTTAACCAGTTCTTAACTGTAATTAGATCGTTGAATATTGTTTTTGATGATATACATAGTGATTTTTGTTATCAGTAGAGAAAAACCATAATGACTAGTATTTTTATACACTGATGCACATTCACGGTTCTACAGTCTGTCGATACCTATATTTTTGCATTGCACAAGGTAATACTGTGCTCTGACGACTTCACACTAAATCCATTGGAGTTTGGATGTGTACAAATTGTCATTTTACTTATCTTAGATACCTTTTTATTGGTATGTGTTATTGGTTTTGAACTATATATCTAGCTGTCAGTAACGGGAGCGTCTTTTTACCATAGAACGCCACAAAATACCACAGAACACTACAGAATACCACAGAACACCACATAACACCAAATATAAATCGCAGAACTTCGAAATATTAATACAGCAGACGTTATTATTGATGTCAAGGTTAATTTCTCTTTATTATTTTACATAAATTATTCAAATAAAAAAGACCCTAACTTAATCGACTATAATTTGGTCCATATCGCAAAGACCTATTAAAACCATTATTTGCACACATTATTTAAAGTCACAACAATGTTATTTTTCAGGTGTATTTGCGACATTTATTTTTTAATTATCAATAATTTTTTTTTCTGTTAATTTAATTTCATGTTATATGTAGCATTTAACATGTTTATATTTAGATTCTATATTTTTTAGTCCAAAAAAGTTACCCTGAACCAGTTCACCAAAACATTAGACAGTACTAAATTTCTATAAGATTAGCTAATTTTGACACTAGTCATAATCAGCAAACAAGGCAATTAACATAGCATGTAAGATTACACACCTAAAACATCAAATACATTTGATTGAATTACCTTATATAATCAGGTGGTAATTAAAATCCAATCAAAAGTCAACAAATTATTAATAACTTTTTTTGGTAGAAAAACATGATTTTTAAATATAAAGTTTATATTGTTATATAAATTATTAATCAATCTCACAGATTTTATAATTTCATGAAAAAAAACACACTTTCAGTCGATCCTGTCAATTAGTACGCGCAATTCGCCGGTACAATCCATCATCAACTTTTTTTTGTGTAAAACAACATGTCTTATTACTATTTTAAAGTCTATATTGTTATATTTATATATATTATTAACATATTTATAAATCTCACTAAATTCAATGGCACAACTATTTTTAAAATAATAGAGATATGTATTCACATTTTTTTGTCAATATCGACCACTGGAAAACGTCCGGTCAACTTTGTATGCTCAAAACTATTTTTTTTTTATATATTGCCGTTATGAGTTTAGTATCTCAAAGGTCTACAAATATGAATAAAATCTACCTAATAACAAAAAAGTTATGATCATCTGGTCAAAATCTGAGCAACCGTCTTTTCATTAGTTTAACCCAATTTATACCATAATTTATAGAAATTATGTTATTCTGAATTATTATTTTTGCACTTAAGTAAGTTTTAAATTTTGTGGTATATTTAAGTAGTTTGAGTGTATTTTGTGTAGTTCTGTTGAATCAGTAACTGCAAATATCCTCAGTTCTGTACGTTATGCCGTTTTGTTGTGTGGGTGTATAAATACCCTGCTACCATTGCTCTGTGTTTTGTTCGTTAGTTTCTGCTTTGTATCGATCAAATTAGGTAGGCCCTTTTAAACTGATTCTTGTCTTTGTTTTCAATCCAGGGGTGACGTTAACTTTTTGTATTAGAATTAAAAATAAACTTGAGAATGGAAAGGGGGAATGTGTTACAGAGTGTAGCAGGCTTGAATGCCTCATACTTTGTATACAGTTGCCTTATATTACGTACTTTTCGTTTGTCGTATATCAATTGTCTCTTAACTTATTTTCATGGTTCAGCAACTGCTTTTAAAAAGTTAAGTGTTTTGAATCGTGATTTTTCACTTATTTTGAGTAACAGGATAAATATATTTGATATATGTGTTTCTTTCAAGGTCTGTATTTCCGTTAGACAGCGTTCATCTGACCTCGACCTCATTATAGATACTGTAAGCAGTAGGTCAACTATACTTGATGCATTGAATGAAATTTGTAAGGTGTACATGTCTGTTTCATGTTCATTGATCAAATTAAAGTGTTCATGATTTGTTTTTTTCATTGTTTACCATTAGAAACAAGTAAATAGTATTTGGTGTATGGAATGATTGTAGAGTGTAGGAGTTTTTTGCATTCTAAGAGGCCGTACGGTTGCCGATAATTGCTTATATCTACTTCATTTGAACTTTTGGAAATCTGAATTATCTTTTTTGACATAAAGTTTCGATTACCCTCATTTTCAATTTCTATAGTGTATCCTTAATTTTGTTTGAAGTTATGTGGAATAGATGAGTACAATATAGTCCCCTAAGTTACCGATGCATTTATTAAGTGAGATGACATATTGGAAAGTGAGGATAAAGAATAATGCTAGCTTTTCACTCATCATGAAAAGCTCTTAAATGAAATATGCCCAATGTGAATAAAAGAATTGATCGAAAAGAATAAGAGTAAAATTGGTTACATCAAGAATATCGATTGTCTATTGAAACGCATGCCATCGAAGCCAAGCAAATATGTTATTAATTAAAAAAAAATTATCATGTCAGTTTTAGAGAGTATGTTTTGAATCAGAGTTATATTTCATAGTATTATTTTTCTCGTCCTACAAGAAGATATTTCGTTTTCAATTTTTTTACGAAACAAACTTTTGTTTTGCAAAAAAGCAATTTGGTAACTATATATATATAGTATATAAAACTCGTCTAAACATCAACCCAACAATGTTAGACCTGTAAATTTGCTGTCGCAAATTTTTTGTTCTTCCCTCGCCGGGATTCGAACCCATGCTAATGCGATATCATGACACCAAATCGCCTGCACTGTAGCCGTCCCGCTAGACCACACGACCACCTGGGCTTCATAAAAATGAAGCTTTCGCTGGTCATGTGTTACCTTTCCACGTCAATTTTAATCTAGCGGCGTACTACAGTACATGATATATAAGGCATGGAGATGTTATTTCTACAGATCAGCTAAATTATCTATAGTAAAGGATCCTACAAATTAATGTAAGATACAATCACAGAAAACAATTATATTTATAAGTACGTCTGAGTCAGTGACAACTCTACAACAGATTTATCCATCGGATCACCAGCAGTGATGGTGATACATGGCTGTGTACATTATGTATATACAACTCGTCTAAACATCAACCCAACAATGTTAGACCTGTAAATTTGCTGTCGCAAATTTTTTGTTCTTCCCTCGCCGGGATTCGAACCCATGCTAATGCGATATCGTGACACCAAATCGCCTGCACTGTAGCCGTCCCGCTAGACCACACGACCACCTGGGCTTCATAAAAATGAAGCTTTCGCTGGCCATGTGTTACCTTTCCACGTCAGTTTTAATCTAGCGGCGTACTACAGTACATGATATATAAGGCATGGAGATGTTATTTCTACAGATCAGCTAAATTATCTATAGTAAAGGATCCTACAAATTAATGTAAGATACAATCACAGAAAATAATTATATTTATAAGTACGTCTGAGTCAGTGACAACTCTACAACAGATTTAACCATCGGATCACCAGCAGTGATGGTGTAACATGGCTGTGTACATTATGTATATACAACTCGTCTAAACATCAACCCAACAATTTAGACCTGTAAATTTGCTGTCGCAAATTTTTTGTTCTTCCCTCGCCGGGATTCGAACCCATGCTAATGCGATATCGTGACACCAAATCGCCTGCACTGTAGCCGTCCCGCTAGACCACACAATATAGTATACATTAAAAGATAAATGAATATTTAAGCTCCCCGAGAGAAGTTACTTTCACAGTAATTTAATCAATATTCCTTATGCGTCTCAAATAGGGGAACTCAAAAATAGTATCAAAACAAAAAAACTCAAGGTCAGTGATACTTTTTAACATGTGAATGAGCTTAATAGTAAGTACTGGTTTGGAGATCAAAGAACCATAGACAAAATATGAAAAAAGAGGAAGTTGTTAAATGTATGCCAAGAATACATGTTTTAAGAACTTATTTGAGAACAACGGATTATTGATAAAGATGACGTTCTCTCAATAAATAATAAAAAAAAATTGGTGGATATGTTGAACGCATATATCCCATCGAACTTGTGATAATGTAAACAACAGATACAGTTAAGTATTTCTCAAATGTTGACTTGCATCTTGAAATGGATAATGACGGTTGGTTGAAACAAACTTTAATAAACAGAGATGATTGCAGATTCTCAATAGTGAACTTTCTATTTCTTTGTAGCAGCATTGCAGCATTACCTGCATACGGAGTTTATATCTCCCAGCTGATATGATACTCCAGGGCTTGTATTTTCTATCATGATTTCTTAAAAAGAGGGTTGCTGCTCAAAAGGAAGCTTTTTAAGCAAGTGTTTCAAGTTGTGCAGTTGAAATTATCATTTCGTAAATTTTACGGACGATGCCATGAGTTGGTTGACCGTTATGGAATATCAGTTTTACAGATGATAGCAGATATGTTCCAAATGTAGGAACTACAATCCCGTCCCCTACCCCCGAATGTGACCTACCGAATTAGGCTTATTACCGGGGTTATATCACCAGCATTTTCTTGCTAGTACCAAAGTATTGGCTACCAGCTTAATGATAACCTCTGGGATTAACAGTTAACCAGCAGAGGTATAACTCAATTGCCATTATTAAAACTAACGGTATCAATTTAATTGCACCAGATGTATGCAAATTTCGATAATTAATGTGAAGTGATGCTCAAGACTAAACTATTTGACTATTTGAAAATCAAAAACCTAGTACAACGTTGCTGATTCAACCAAAAAGAACCAAAAATAAGACCAAACCTGAACAAAGAAAGTAGTGATATATAAATGAGATACATTCCTTTAATTGAAATAATTACGAAAACACCAAACGGTAGGATATTCTTTGTATTGTCATACTAATACCAAATGTACTGGTAACTGGGATGATGAAAGCCCTCCAGAACTAAAAGTCTTCACGCATAGGTATAGCAGTGGTAATAATATGAACGGTATAAAACTATATCTCTCCTACAAATTTTGAAAAAAGTTAATGTTTCATTTCGGAGACTCGATATAAATAAATATATGAAAATGCAAAACATAAAACAAAGCTTGATAAGCTAAATAACCAAAAAGAATTAAAAGTAAAGCTAAACCCGGGAAAGGAGTTATGAAAGAAGGACATGCATTCCTTTTTAAATTGATTTAGATTTTAAAATATCCAATTCAAATAGAGACATACTTGTATTATCATAACAGTACCGAAGTACTGCAGCTGCTATAACCCACTTATTCAAAAAATATGGACAATATAATGAATGTTCGCTATCTATCTAAATAAAGCGTTTTACTTAAATTTGAGAGTGTACCACGACCATGTACCGTCATCCAATACTTGATATTTTGTATTTTGAATATTTGTTCACTTAATATCATGCAGCAACCTAACGACAGAAAAAACATAACAAAACAAATGCATTAACTGGTAACAATCCCCCTCAGGTATCTTCACAATAAATCGAGTTTAAAGATCTTCTAATTCAAAAGTAACTTTTACAGATCTGCAGCTACCTAAATTATCCGTTTACCAGATAAAAACAAACAACAACATATGATGACGGAATTCAGTCACCTCTGGCTATTTTCACGGTCTCAGATATGCATATGAATATGTGCTAGGGTTGAACATGTGCTTTTCTGTTTGTTTTAGATTTCACTCCAACTGTATATCTCGATCAGAAAGCTAACACAAATTAAGAAAAAACCTGTTTTATTTCAGTCTTATTTGAATAACGCACTCTTTTATTTACAGTGAACTCAGCCAGTGTGGCATTGTAACAATAGAAACAAATGCTTTCTACAACTTAACTGGAACTCTCACCTTGTAAGTATAAATCTAGATGAATGCTTTTCGTGACAAGCATAAGACGGGATGTTAATTGTTTGAATTAATTGATTTGAATAGATTACTGTATAAAACAAAATGAAATAAAATGTCCCATCAATCTGCTTGTTGCCAACTTTTGACATTGCAAAAAAAATATTTAAAATAACAGGTAATGTTATCCTTAAAAGAAAAAGCACCTGGTCCATTTCCCTTTCACAAACTGTACTATCGGTACATGTTTATTTTCGAAATTTAACTCAGTTTAAAGAAGTCAAAATTCATTGTTGATATTGAGTTTTAAGAGCGTAATGACATTCATATTTTAGTACTTCATTGTATCGTCTTGCGGTAAGTTAAATAAAGACTATTAACTGATTTTAACAAATATTGCAACAGTTAATGCCTCTTCGGTGAATTTGGGACAAATTAATTGAGAAACTAAAACCCAATTGTACAATAGATAAGTAACATTTAGGATTTCATTCATCTTTATGAGCAGACATAAATTACGTGGTGCTTTAAAGTGATCTCTTATTTTCGTATTAAAAACAAGAGTAATGATCGTAAAAGCTCTCCATAAAACGTTTCAACAATTCGTTGTAATATTAAAATTAAACAGGAACTGCTTGAATTCACTTTACCTTTTATATTATAAAGTAAACTTAATAATTTTTTTTATGTTTTACAGTATGTTTATAGAGTAATTGTGCACATATGGTTGTGATAATGTCGGAATTTTCAACAGTTGTTTGTTATCTTGCGACTTGAAAAACTGACTCAAAGTAGTGATTTTCATTATTTAAGGAATGACTGTTATATTTTTTCTGTCTAAAAAAAATAACATCAAAAATGTGGTGCACGCTCAATAACCCGCGTTGCGTGTTATTTTTATATGTGTTCCACATTGTTAATGTTAATTCGAATAGACAGAAAACATATTACAGTCATTTCTTATAATTTGATTCTGAATTCTATTTTAAACCGGAGTAAACCATGAAAAAAACGTTGATGACATCAGGGTCACATTACAAAATTATGTCTATGAGCTGATAACCATAACAACGTCAGCCAATCAGAAGAAGCGTTACATCCAAAATTAAATTATGTCACCAAAAAACATTTCCAAACAACATATATTTTTGTACTTCCTTACATTAGCATGAATTTTCGGCTGTTGCGTTGCTCATAAAAGAATAGCATATATATTGAAAGTTAGTTTTTTTTGTCATAAATATGAATTATATTTTTGCAGATATTCGGATAATATTTTTTCTATCTTTGACTGGAATTTGATGCGACTGTCATACAAGTGAGATGTTAAGCATTTTAATACCAGGTTCAATCCACCATTTTCTACATTTAAGAATGGCTGTACCAAGTCAGGAATATGACAGTTGTTGTCCTTTTTGCCATTTGATTAGGGACTCTCCGTTTTAGATTTTCCTCGGAGTTCAGTATTTTTGTTGTTTTACTTTGTACTATTCTATGATATATAGAAGATGTTATCAGATAATCACTTGTTTACCATCAATAAGGGGAAAAACTCTTTTGCACTGTAGCTGTAAAAACGTCGCAGTTATGATGAAATAAATGTCACTTGACCCAAATTGAAAACATATTATACACCTTCTAATATGAAAATGTTACATCAGATGACACAACTGTCTCTTTACATTTTTTCCGTTTTGCTTTTAGTTTAAAAGGCATATTCATTAGTGTGGAGCAGTGAAAATAATTGCTCAGTATAACAAATTTTGAAATGATCAATAGTGCATTTTAAATCACATTTCGTTACAGGAATATTCGAAACAATCGCATGGTTGAAATACAGAGTAAAGCTTTTGCAGGTTTGACAGGGGTTGAGAAAATGTAAGTATTAATTACCGAAAAACACAACATCGTTTCCGTTAAATGATACTAAATGTAGCCATTTTATGATGAGAACAACTTGATCAGTTCGAAAGATGCTCGAAAGATGTGTAAAATTCAAACATTCGCGAGTACTGTAAAGAATAAATTAATCATTGACAAGACAAGTTCAATTAGAAATAATTAGATAAAAACTATTCACGACGAGAAAAGATAAATGACTTTATATTTACCACTAAAGTGGGGTCTTATATTGTGTATTTGGGAAAGAGCTAAAATAATTTTTTTAAAAATTCAAATACAATTTTTTTTTAAAGAAAATCCTGAATTATCCACGAGCTTCTTTGTAAACGCCTTGAGGATGTTGTTAATAATTATTTGTTAGAACATTACAAGAGTTTTTTGATGTTGAGATTTCGTTATTTTGGAATTCGCCACGAGTCTTCAGTTGTGTGTTTCAATTAAATCAAACCATTATTGTGACGTCAGCCTATTCATTTACCGTGGATTCTTTTTCTAGAATCAACGCTTCCTAAATCTGCCGCTAAAATGGACTCACCAGATTATATTCAATTGTTTCCTTTGTGTGCCCTATTTCATTAAGTTTGAATTGGTTAATTTATTGATTTCAGTTCACTAAATCGAATTACCTGTAGTTTTTGTAATTTTTATATGGCTTCACTATTAATCGAACCTTTTCTTAAAATCTGCTATGTTTGACTGACATTAAAACATCGACGAAACTTCTTGGCTACCAATAGGTAACATTTTATATATATATATGATATACATTGATACAAGGGACACACAGGGCTTGTACCTATATATATTCATAATAGGCAGTCGTATAGTATACATTGGTGGCCGTGAGATTAGCATGGTTAAGATCAATGAGTTCAAGGTAGGTGTTTCGAATCCCTGTATTCTCTTTGTTGTCCCAATTCTTAAGTTATCCTGGGTTTTTTTCTTATTTTGTATGTAAAAGTGGATAATTTAGAAAAAAAATCGAGTTTTACAGTTTATTTTTGGATTAATATTGGCTATTTCACATGTTTGAAACGAAAATTTATACATGTAGATATAAGACGGTTGGTGCTTAGGCTTGATGGAATTGTTTTGTTCCGCATACCTTTTTACCAGACATTTTATCACGACAGATCCAACTGGTGAAGCAAAAACTGATTATTCTTCCGGAGTTGACATGCGGTGTTTACGGGAACTTCGTTGAATTTTTTCTAAGTAACTGTATAATTATTTGTAAGGTATTTTATCATTCAACGTCGTCATTATGTAATTTTGCTACGAATTGTAATGGAAATGTGTTAAATCTTATTTTAAAATTTCAAATCCGGTCATGTATAAGGATTCATAAGAATTAACATGAAATATATGAATTTGGTACTGTTTTTTTCATCAAACAAGAGACATTCATCATTCTGTTAGGGTAAGCAGCCGGATATGTTACTGGACTTTTAACATCAGCAGACAGCTGACAATAGGGGAGTAAAAACTACTGGCATATTCGATCTTTTCCTGTGTTTGGTGGATAAGCGTTGCTTAATCTCTCCTTTAATTGATTTTGGACTGTTGTTTATTTGTTTCAAAAAAAATCTTACTGGAAGTTTAAGACAGTCCCTAACATCGGCTTGAACCAAATTCATTGCAACAATAATTTTGAAAGACTTGTAAGATGTAACATCACAAATTTAGGACCGATCAAAAAAGGACATACTGGAAAGAAGAACGCATTTAAAACAAAACAGTTCTTGTGCATAGGTGTAAAAGCACATTTACAGCTGAAGTTGATATTTACATATGTAATGAATGATAATTGTACACTCTAACAATATATGTTTTCTATAACAAATCAAAGAGCTTACAACAATTTTGTATTTTTACTTTAAACTATTCGATTAGAATAACGAAACATTTATCATTTCTTTTTTCCCTAGAGATTTGGAAAACAATAATCTGAAGACAATACGAACTGATACCTTTATTGACATGCCAAATCTAAATGTTCTGTAAGTGATTTAATTACTTGCAAAAGTATTTGTTCCCCCTTTCGGGAGAGGAAGATAGTTGTAACATTATTAACTAGAATGATGATTTTTTGTTAGAAATGTTTAATTAAAAATTGATACTCCCGAACTGTATCACACACCGTGTGACATTGGATATTTAGTCTGAAATGAATATGTATGAATATATCTCAGCTTGTTCGATTCGCTCGTGTATGTAACAACGTTTTTAATTCTAACGGAAGAAATCTCTGTATTACTGAAAAATCATTACTCCAGGGTTTTCGATATCAGAAACTAGTCAAAACATTTACTTTTAATCACCGGTACAGGGACATCATTCGTAAATATAAATCAACATGCAGACATCTTATACGATCGGGTATTTCACATCCAATCGTTTATGGTAATATTCTTTACAAAGCACAAAATGTCGAAATTCTCCTCAAAAGCTAACCAAACCTTTAAACACTAAGAAGGGATATAGTTACGATACTTACGATTCTGATGTCAGTTCATTAAAGATGGCATATTTTGGTATTGATATTGATTCACTCATAGGGTCTTTGCATCGGAAATAACATATTTCTTCTGAAATGAGTTGTTTGCACGACACGGGTTATGTTCTTCTCATAACTTTTATGATGGTATGATACTACACCCCTAACGGGAGGGATTGTGCTTGATTTTCATATGATGAAGACATAATCTTTCAATCAGTTTAATTGAGGTCTGGAGCTGGTAAATCAGTAGCTGCTAGTAGTCGTTTGTTAATTTATGTATCATTGTTATTTTGCTTAGTTTCTTTTGTTACCTATTCTGACATTGGACTCGGACTTCTTTTGAACTGAGTTTAACTGTTTTTATCTACATTGGCTAGATGCTAGGGGAGGGTTGAGATCCACTAAACATATTTAACCCCGCTGCATTTTTGCGCCTGTCTCAAGTCAGTAGCCTCTGATCTTTGTAAGTATTGTATGTTTTTTAGTTTTAGTTCATTTATATGTTTTGGAGTGTAGTATTACTTCCATTTTACTGAAAAAGTACTTATTTCTATTAAGGGGCCAGCTGAGGTCCACCTCCGGGTGCGGTATTTTCTCGCTACGTTGAAAACACATTGTAGACGTTCGGCTGTTATCTGCTTGTTGTTTCTTTATATTTCCCATTTCCATTCTCAATTTCATGATAGATTTTATTGTGTAAACGATGTTCATATCTGCCTTGCAGTCATCTCCTGATGGGTGCTCCTTTGAATTTTAATTAAACCAACTCAGCATTGAATTGCTGCTTAAATATCACCATGCTTAGATATTTTGAAATGATTTTATATTGGCTATAGACTTTATTGTTATCATTTGTATCGTTTAAGCGATTTTAAGACATACTGAGCATCGCATTTTCTCAATTGTTATAAAGAGTATGACATTGTGTGCACTCTACACACTGCCGTGTGCTTTCTCTTGTTGTGATAAAGATCACAGAAGTTGAAGTTGAAATCGCTGTTTTGCAAGTCTCTTTTACTACTTTCGTAAAGTTGTCAAAAGCTTAACACAAACCTGTTATGATCGAACCGCTCTGCATATGCCGAATGTATCACTAGTCAAGAAGATAGTTTGAATGTAAACGCTTTATGTTGTGTCAAATTTCATTCATGCAATCTCAGCTTTTGTTTCTTTGGGTTGAGGTGCATGGTGAAGAAAGGCACATAGTCCTTTATAAAGTATTTCATAAAACAAAACAAAATCTTCAAGCAATCACATATATGAGGTAAAAATTAAGCTTACAAAAGTTTTGATCACAGTGTATGACGTTGATAAGTTAGTTTTCCAAATTAAAATTCCTTTATTTATTTCATACCTAATATGCTGAGGAAAATTTCTGCAATATATGTTAACATTAAAAGGCGAAAATGATTGTACAATGATAAAATGCAAGAGCTCAAACTATTGATAGCGTGTAAGGTACGATGAACAAACATTACTTCTTAAACGAAATCTATGAAAAATTTAACAACCAAATTTTCTATTTTCAGCATTTTGCAAGGAAATGATATTCAGGAAATCGAGGAAAATGCTTTTGGTGAACTTCCTGCACTTCTTTACTTGTAACTATATATCTATTTGTATATTATCTTTATAATAAAAAAAAATAGCATATGAAATATATACAACCTAGTCTAAAATGCAGAATTAAATTCAAGATATAATGAATATGAATTGGATTTATCTTCATCAGGTACGCTCTAATCTAGAAATATGAACCCCGTGAATGTATAATAACTGAATAAGTGAGAAGCAATATGACCAAAGGGGACATTAAAACTTCAAAATAGTAGAGTCCACCTGAGGGAGTAAAATCTTGAGTTAATATTTTTTCATAATTTTAAGATTTATCAACGGAATATAATCACAAGGTTTATTTTTATCATAAATAGTGTATATACCGAAACACTAGCTTCTAGCTAAAAAAAGAGCGAAAGATATTGGAGGGACATTCAAACTCATCAATCGAAGTTAAACTAACAACGCCATGGCCAAAAGAAGAAAAAGACAATTAGACAAATAATAGTGCACAAAACAACATACAAAACAAAAGACTAAGCAGCTCGAACCCCATCAAAAACTGGGGGTGATTTCAGGTGCCCCGGAAGTTTTAGCAGATCCTGCTCGACATGTGGCATCAACCGTGTTGCTCATGTTAGGTTAGTGCAAACCCAGTTACAAGTTTAATTTTGTAGGTCACAATCGAGAAAAGGGAGGATATAATTGTAGTTACGACTTTAGGAACATATTCGCTATCATCTTTGAATAGCCTTAGGACCACCATCGAAATGAAATATAAAACTACTGTTAAATGTTGATAATTCGGTAAATATAGGAATATCAGATTCAAAATGGGTTATTTTGGTGCGTGACCGTCATCGACTACTATATTTACGACGACTAAGTTCATGCTTGTTATGGTTGTTATACACGGAAGTAATTATTTAAGTTGCCCTTTATGTCTTAATATTGAAATAACAAAACTTCACTTGTCAAGTATAAACTGACATGAATATTGTACCTTAGAGAGTATGTTTTATAAAAACTCAAAAACTTAGGGCAAAAATCTCGTAATCCCACCATAGCCAAGAGTGATTACTCTTTGTTATTGATTTTAAAAAAACAGTCAAATCTGAAAAGTCTTTTTCATAAGAGTGAGAAGATACAAACAAGGCTTTAACAACTTAATATCAGACAGACAAGCACACCATGGCTAAATAGAAAAAAATACAAGTAATAGTCTTCAAAACTAGTTATCATACTGAAAAGCAAAAATTAAAGATTAACAAGACGAACCTAGAATCAAAACCGAATCTGTTCTCGGGTAAGCAAATCCTGTTCTTGCCGAACTACTAATAATTATTAAAAAAAAATATTCAATAGAGGTAATGTGTTGCCATCATTGATATTGAACATACTAGATTTGAAAGGCGAATCGGATGTTGAAGACACTATAGTTTGTTACATGTTACGTTTATTGCTCTTCATCTTGTGAACACTTTTTTAACGGATGTAAGTGAAAAGGTAATTAAAAATATTTATTAATATTAATTGGCCATCTTGCTTTTCCAATACATATATTATATTTGATTGATTTTTCTATTTTTTTTCTCTAGGTCTTTAGTTTCCAACAATTTGATATGCAGCTGCATGATTAGACCATTTTATCTGTGGCTATTGCAACAGTCAGGAACGGTTATTGATGGCGCTGTTTGTTCGGACATGAATGGTCAACTAATAAAAAAACTTTCAAACGTCACGCAGTGTATTGGTATGTATATAAAACATAATTGATTCTTCATAGAAAACTGTTTGTTAATTTTTTAAAAAGGGGGATCTGAGGTGCTCCGAAAGTGTAAGCAGATCATGCTACACATGTTTCAATACTGAACCAAAATTGAAAATTCAGTATGTGAAATTTGAAATTCGAGAACCGAAATCTGAATATCACAACCTTTTATTTAATATAAAACAGGTTAACGTCTGAAATGGCTAAACATGTTTGTGGAGTGCTTAATTTGTTATCAGGGAAAAGGATTACAGTTGCTAGTACAAATGTGTTGAAACTGATTATGAAAATAAAACAATGATTTTTTTGGTTTTTAAAGTGATTGTTTTATTCACTTATGTAATTGAAATTTGTTCCACGTTTTGAGAACAACTGTCATATTCATTTTAAATAATACTTTATTCGACTCGTGATAAAATCATCCCGATTTTATAAAACTATGTCTACAAAATATTAATTGGATACTTAAATCAAATTGTTGCGGTAACAAATCATAAGTTCAGATTTGAAATGTTTGGTTTTATTTCAGACACTACTACTATGCTTGATACATCACCTGCTACGACAAGCGAAGGTAAGTTAATGAGAATTGATGTGAATACATCTAAACGTTTTTAAATTCTTTTATTTATCTGTTTGTAATCTTAAATTTCTTATGTTACCTCAACAAAACATACTATTTGAGCTATTGAAAACATTTTCCGTTAGTTGTTAAATAATTGGTTAAATCCTTGTGTTACCCGTAGGTCTCTAATGAATAGTTGTCTTATTAGGAATCATGCTACTTTTCTTTCTTTTTTTTATATAGATGTTTTAAAATGATAAGCTAATGACATTTGATGCGACTGTCATACAAATGAGAGCTTTGGCGCTATTAAACCAGGTTTAAACCACCATTTTCTACATATGAAAATGCCTGTACCAAGTCAGGAATATGGCAGTTGTTGTCCATTCGTTAGATGTGTTTTATCATTTGACTTTTCCATTTGATTAGGGACTTTCCGTTTTGAATTTTCCTCAGAGTTCAGTACTTTTGTGATTTTACTTTTGTTGCCCATACACATATGGTGATGCTCAAGTGAAGTTGAAATATGATGAAAAGACATGTCAAAGTAAATGAAAGGAGGACGGCTAGATTATGGCTTCGACAATTGAAAGATAGCAGAACTATCTTGCGACACGGTAAAAAATTTCACGTATTAAACGAAAAAAAATCGACGGGATGACTTCAACTTTTCCGTCCCTTATAAGCAAGAATATTCTATGAATTGAATTGTGATAAGAAATTCAAACCCTGAAATCTCGTTTCAACTGATAAATATAAAACATTCAAATATGGTGAATCGGGAAAAGTAATTTCTAAGAAACTTTAGCAAATTATACATCAAAGTTCACTCGTATAATGCATTTTTAGCAAGCAAATATTTTTATGATGATCATGCAACACTGTTGTTAATGACCCAAATGACCAACAAATATGGATTGTATAGTTACTATGAATAGATAATCCAACCAAAATACCTTAGAAAGGCTTAATTTTTTTTGAGTAGGCCAAGTACTTTCAAGCATAGGCTACATTCTTCCTTAATGGTGGACTTTAAGAACTGTGACTGAAAACTGCCATAAAAAATGCTACCATTATGACCAAATACAGATAATATGTAAAATGGAATTGAAAGTATAATGTGTATTACAAAATCGTTACATGCACATGAAAAACCAAAACCAACGGAATAGTTCTTTTATTTCATTCTTCGTCTCATTGTGAAGCCCTCAAACAGAGCGAAAACCATTTAAGAAAGTCTTTTTATGGATCAATGGTTAGTAAAGATTTGCAAAAAGATGCATCTATTTTGATCTGTTACGATTGATGACCAGACTCTTCACCTTAATATATACAAAATAATCAAAATTAAAAATATTGCAAAAAAAATCAATAAAATCGACATGTGCCAATATCTTCTTATTTCTAAGGAAGGTAAAGAAAATATAGAAATTTTAGCTAGGGGTCACTGGTAACTTAACTTATAAAAGCAGGTATAGCCTATGCAACAGCTTCAGAATAATATCGACTTTAAGAAATAAAAAGGGAATCTTAAGACTAATTTAAAAGCCTTTGATTATCAAGTTTTAAGATGTATCGTGTTTATATAATAATAAGTGGGTTATTAGAGATACCAGAATTTCAATTTAGTATGCCAGACGCGCGTTTTGTCTACACAAGACTCATCAGTGACGCTCATATCAAAATATTTATAAAGCCAAACAAGTACAAAGTTGAAGAGCATTGAGGATCCAAAATTCCAAAAAGTTGTAATAAATACGGCTAAGGTAATCTATGCCTGGGATAAGAGAATCCTTAGTGTTTTCGAAAAATTCAAAAATTTGTAAACAGGAAATTTATAAAAATGACAACATTATTGATATTCATGTCAACACCGAAGTGTTGAGTACTGGGATGGTGATATCCTCGGGGACGAAACGTCCACCAGCAGTGGCATCGACCCAGTGGTGTGAATAGTTATCAAAGGTACTAGGATTATAATTTAGTACGCCAGACGCGCGTTTCGTCTACATTTGACTCATCAGTGACGCTCATATCAAAATATTTATAAAGCCAAACAAGTACAAAGTTGAAGAGCATTTAGGATCCAAAATCCCAAAACTTGTGCCAAATATGGCTAAGGTAATCTATACCTGGGACAAGAAAATCCTTAGTTGTTTTCGAAGAAATAAGAATGAGAATATCTATTGAATCCAATAAAAGTGCCCGTTTCCAAGCATACTCATATAAATGTTTATAATATTAATTACACAGTTATTCTTATGATATATTACATTTGTAAATAAATAACTAACAAGCTAAATGAAATAGAATATTTACCCTCTCTTATACATAAAAATAAACTACATCACTAATAGATGTATATTTAGTTTCTGGAATGCAAAGTTTTTCTCATTTCAAAACAAGTATTAATAAATATTGAGATTGCCATATTCACATTTTCAGACTCAAATGACATCAAACAAATAAACTGTCCATATTATGAAATATAAGTGAAGATTTTACATTGAATGCATTCTTCATTCAGAAGAGAATTGTTTTAACTGTTCTCAAGACAATATGGTTCACTAAAACATAAGAACAACGTATACTCAATTCAAATCCTCACGAGTGGGTCCGGTTTCATTATCATATCCGCGTTTTGAAGTATATTCGTTAAAATATGAATAAATGTCCGCTTCTTGAAATGAATTCGTTAAAATATTAACTTTTAGCTGAACACACAATGATTAATGTTATTTCTACCACTGGGTCGATACCTTTGTTGGTGTATTGTTCGACACCACGGCTATCACCAATCGCAGGGGCCAGGAGTTAGTTTCACAAAAACAACTTACGACTAAGATTAGTCTTAAGTCATGAACAAACCAGTATACTTACGATCAATCGTAAGTTTTTTGTGAAATCGTCTCCAGTACTATAGAACTGGTATGAAAATACGGATATTGCTACATTGAAACTGTTGTCATAAAATTTTGAAAGTCATTTAAATTAAGAAATGTATCTCACTTTTGTTAAGCTCTGATTCCTTGCACGAATGGCTATTCTTTATGTCTTTTTTGTTTTGATCAACTCTTCCAACGTTTTTTTTTTTTGGTTTTTGGTTTTTAAATATTTTGGCCTGATGCATTGATTAGGAAACGGTAATTTCTCATTGCGCATTTGCAACATAAATTGGGACTGTAAATTAAATTACATTCTGTATAAGGTAGCGTAAGCAAAACAGAGATTGGTTAACACGCTATCCCGCCCAAAAAGTGTGGGAAATTTAAATTGGATACATATCTTAGAGTGTGTAATGTGATGTGAGGGTTCAAAGACTTGCAGTTGCAATTGGCAATGGGTATCCGTTTGTAACGTAAATTTTGATATACTGATTTATATCAAATAAAATCCCACACTGACAATTACCTGCAAGACAATTAATTGAACCTGAAATTTCTGTGAACAAGTCGGTTATTTTGCACACTACGATCCGTTTTACACACCACTATGAAAGTCAATTGTTCATATTGAAATGGTTGGAATTACTCCTGAACTAATGATGCTTTGACTTTTTCAAATATCTTGAAGTTCTCAAAGTATATGACCGATATATATTCTTTTTAATTATTTATTTCTTGTTGCAGAGACAACCACTTTACTCGAAAGAAGAACGGGGACGTTTACGACAGCTAAAACTTACAAGAATACAATACAAACAACATACCAATCGTCAGTACAAACCAGCAAGGACAAATGTGAGTTTAATCAATATATACAGTAAGCAACGTTCAAGCTACTATAAAATGTAACTATATGTTTTAAATGAGTATACACATCAGCATAACACACATACAAAAAACTTTATTCAAATCTTAAACGTACGGTGACCTGTAGTTGTTAATGTCTATGTCATTTTGGTCTCTTGTGGACAATTGTCTCATTGGCAATCATACCACATCTTCTTTTTTATAATAGAAAAAACAACAGCTCACACCAAGAGAAAAACAAAAATACAAAAACTATCAAATTACAACACGAATAAAAACATTTAACAACAATAAACACTTAAAAAATAGGAGGAACTTGAGTGGCCCGAGAGGGACTACAGAATCTCTCTTTCTGATGGCACAGTTATTTTGCTTGCGGAAATTTGAAAATCGGTAATAAAAAGGGGGCAACTTAACTGCTAGACACCCATATTCAAATATATCTTTCTGGTGTCCTCCCGTTTCGTATAATGATAACATTCATTACTATTTCCATTGGATTAAATGATATGTTGTCTGTGACTACTATATGTGTTAAATAACGGTAGTGATTTCCTTTCTTTTTTTTTTTATCCCAATGCTTGAAATTACCTTTGAGTTAGGTTTATTTATTATTAAATTCTTTATTAATTTTTCCGCTAATAAAAACCCATTTGCAATTAAAAAACAGATAAATTTAACGTAGTCTCTTTTATGTTTTACTGTTAAGATAAACTTCAATACTCTCGACTTTGCAAGTATGAAAAAAAATCTAAAGTTGTATGTATACATTGGAACAATTTATACTTGTTTAATCAGTAATTTATATAAATAAAGTTGTTCCTTCCGTTATTAATTTTTTCTGACACAAACACAGTTTAAAAGAATAAGTACCATTTTGTTTAACAAAGAATTAACAACGTAGAAACGTCTATCTCGTTTAAGAAGCAAGAAATCGTTCCAAACAAAAATACGACACGATCAACGATCTGATTTTAATTTTATAATCTCAAATTGATACAATACAGATGCTTTGTTTTCTTATTGACATCAAACTTGTTTACAACAATATATTGTTCTACCTATGAGGATACAACTATGCTCCTGAATTGATAAGGAAACCAATTCATACAAAGGCCTCTCAGCCAAATGTGACGAAACTAGTACTATCCTTAAACTTAACTTGTTTGCTAAATAGATAATTACTTCTAATTCATTCATAAAACAAATGGTTACTATGTAAAACGTATCTTGTAAATTTAACTTGAATTTTAAAAAGGATAACACATATACAGTTCTCGTATCTTAACTTACATCTAGAAATGGCATTAAGGGTAGGTTAAAAACTAGTTTTTACTACAAAAGGGTTGTTTCCAGTCTCAATTGCAAACTGTCCTTTTCTATGTATCATCATTTCGATGGCGCCTGCATATGGAGAACCTATCTTCCAGTCTATGTCGGGATCGCTAATTACAAAACATTTGAAAAATTAGAATTAATATCTATGTTTCATAGTTTTCAGTATAATAGGCAAAAACGACAACAATTATAGGTATCATCATTAAAAAACTAAATCATAAATAGACGATAAACAATTTTGACCATGTTGCCTGACTTGTTAATCTTGTTTTGCTAACCATTTTTGCTATTGGCATTGCCAGTCCATCTATTATAGTTTTTAGGATAGAAGGCAAAAATTTACCTTCTAGACATCGTCTTACCGTTTTGACTTTAATGGGAAATAGATAGAACTCAGCATTCTAAATGTTGCTTTCGACTGGTTTTCTCATTTGACAAAGGTTTTCAAAAAAAAAAAAATCAAAATTTTCAAATTACCCCTTATGTTCTATTTTTAGCCATGTCGGCTATCTTGGTAGGAAAGTGGAGTCATTAGATCCATTTTTTTTTAAAGTAGATGCATCAATGCTGAGTGTGGCCAAGTTTGGTTAAGAGGAGACAATTTCTTTAAAAGTTAAACGACAATGACGACGACAGATGAAGTAAAACTTGCTGTAAACAAATTTAGTTTCCTTGCTGACATGCCAGTGTTAAATTCATTCCCATAAGTATTTTCTGATAAAATGATCGCTTCGTCAATGTAATGTAGATCTGTATATCTTTGTACATTAAGGATAATAGTTAACCCCTATTTATCAACTTCTTATTATTCTTCAGCAAAGAGGTGAACATTTCCTAGCTAGTAAGAAAGAATTGAAAAAAAAACTAAGTTAATAAAGGCATCCAAAAATTATTTGTAAAAGAAAAACAGTTAACCGACGAAAAAAAAAAAAAAAAAAAACAGTCACTACAATAAACTTTCAAAATTTACTTATTGTTAATCAAATTCTTTCTTTTAGCTGACACAAGTATTGCGTTTCTCCAAGTGACTTTATTAGGAGTAATAGCTTGTTCCCTTGCTACGATTGCACTGACTACAATTGTCAGTTACATAATATATCGGACAAGATGTAGAGGTAAGTACTAAGACTACATCTTTTTGTTCAAAATATAGTGGCCTCGCCACTTTGTTTATGTGGTGCTATAGGAACAACATCGCACTACTTGTTACACTGTCCCCGTTTTCACATTATGCTGTGAACAGCATTTTTATAATATCAATATAATACTTTTCTTATCGGAAGAAATCTTGCTACACGGTTCAACGGATATCAGCTACGAACAAAACATTGAATTATTCTTGGCAGTTCAAACATTTATACTCAGTAGCAAAAGATTTGTTCTATGATAGCAAACATCTTGTTCAACATGTAATACTTATATCTTAAATAATTGTGTCCGTTCAGAAACATACACTTTATTATTGTATTTCCGATGTATAATTTTTTCTTTCTTTCTTATCATACTTAGTGTTCAAAACCTTATTATATGTTTTGTTTCTTTCCATCTAGTGTAACATTGTTATTTTCTAACATTCTACTCCTTGAGTATTACAATATGAAATGTTCTCATTTTAATTAGGAAACGGATTAATATAAGCTAACAGCTTGTTTCTGGATCCTATTAATTATTCACTTGCATTATTATGAAAATAGCTTTTTGTGTACATCACTTTAACTAAAATTAATTAATAAAATATGTTTACACTAAGTACTAAGATTCAATCGAGGTGAAAAAGGGTTCAAAATTACCATGAGAACCATTTTACGTGCACTTAACTTATATAGAATTTAAGAGGAAAATAATCTCACAAATAGGGTTGTTTCTAGTACAAAACACACAACATAGACTTCTGCATGATACCAGTAATAATTAAATCATATGATAAGGATAAAGAAATAAAGAGGACATTTACTTGGCTAAAAAAGAAAGAAACATCATTCCGAACCGTTTCTCATTTCTCGTATCCCTTTTTGTTTGCCATGGCGTTGTCAGTTTTTTATTTTTCGACTGATGAATTTGAATGTCCGCCTGAGCTAGTTTCAATAGGCAATAAATATAAAGTGAATAATGTCTAATTTTCGATCGTATAAACGTTGGCTAAATCTTTACAAAGTTTATTTACAAAGCAAACTACAACAATAATGTTACGAATTGAAATGCAATCATGGATATTTATCGTGCGTGGCTGTTAAATGAAATGGGTAACACTCTTAATGATTTACTTAAAAATAAAAAAAGTTTGTATGTTATTGAATGTAAAAATATCTTTCTTTATACCATTAGCTTGCTTTTATCAGCAATAAAGAATATGAAATCTTAATCTACATCTTCGCCTCTCGAACATGTGATTAAAACAATTAAAACGACAAAAGTTATAGCGTGATTAAAATGCTCTTCAGCGTGAAAGCATCGCACTTCAGGGGTTTTCAGTTCTACATATGTAGGTGAATCTATAATGAAAATATTCTTTTGATGCAGACAATACAAAACAATATGTGCATTAATTTATAAACTTTCGATTTATTTCATATCTTGATTGCCTGTTTAGTAAACCAATATTACGTTTAAAGCAATGTAGGAATATTTGATGCACTTTAAGCTGGGGTCACACATTCACGATTTTTATTGCCGTCCTTGACAGGACCATTCCCGATTAAAATTTGTCAAAGGTCTGATCAAGTTCCTGTGAATCTTGGATGGAAATTCAAACTTAAATTAAAATAAAAAAAAACAATCGGATATTGTTTAGGAAGAGTCGACATTCAACCTTTTCCAAGCGAATTTATCACGATAATCCCATTCTCAATCCGATTCTAATCCGATTTGTATCTTTCGCATGATAAAATTAGACAGAGTCTGTCACGACTGCGTCCCAATTCAACCGAATGTTATCCGACAGATATCAGACAGTGACCAGACAGTGAACCGACGCTGATGGAAGTTATCAGTTTGAAAACTGTCGGCATATTCGGGATGATCAGGTACTGTCGGAACGCAATCATATCACGGTCCGCTCTATCGCATTGCAAACGGCTTTGTCTGGTCTCAGTCGTATTGTATTCTGTAAATGTCGGGACTCTGAAGTGGGTATCATTGACGAATCTCGTATTATTAACGGGACTGTTCCGGAACGGTTTCGGCAAAAAACGGTTCTCAATTGACAAGATCTGAGTGTAATATCTGGACTCAATCGGTAGAAAAATTTCTCCAGATCATTCTCGTTCCACAGGACACCGTCCAGAATATACAGAACATTGTTAAGATTTTGATACAATACAGCAGAATCTGTCACGACATAGTCACGCTTGTAATCCGACTAGACAGAATTGGCTTAGTTTCTTCGAAAGTTACAGGACGCACCTAACTGTCAGGGTGCTTCGCCGAACTATCCGGACCATTCCCGACCCGTAGGAATCTGTTAAGAACTTAAAAGACTGCGTTCATACAATGATAGGACATTCTAGATAATTGAGGATAGTAATCCGACTTTTTCACCTTTTGTGTCTTATCGCTGTCTGATCTCAAACGGGAGCAATAATCGGCAATGTGTGAACCCCACATTACAAGAGACAATAATTGCAGCAAGCCCGAACTCAAGATATAAATATGGTGTATTTTCTAGAATTGTCTTTCTTCTTCCAAAATCTTTCGTGACAGACTTCAATCAGAATTATCATGCAAAACAGATGTATTAATTTACAAACAAGGGCTAATAAAAAAAAACATCTTTAAAAAGGTTTGGTCAAATTCGTATTATAATCGTTGATATAATTTGTTTCCTACGTTTTTATGCATTCAATTACAAGTAACATTATATATTCAAAGATAAAGAAGAAGAAATAAGGCACACTTATGAATAAATAAATCCGCACGAACAATTTACAAAACCAAAAAAACAAAGGAACATCACTTTTATTTCTATTCTTCTGCTCAACAAATTTTCCTGTATTTGTTCACTCTTGAATTTGTCTTTCCTTTTTATAGCGCACAATCACAATTCAATGTACGAAAGTAACACGACAGGTAAGTTTTAAACTGAATTTGATTACATATTAGTTATTTGAGTTGAAATCTCATTCCAATCAAGTAGTTTACTTAAATAGGTTGTCGATTACTTAACGTCATTTAAATCTTATTGATTAAAAGTCATATGAAACCTCAAATTAAAAAAAAATTGATGCATACGTTTTTATAGCGAAATGGATAGTTTTCATTATAAAACTTATGTGCATATACTTTTATGTGAAAAACATTCTTTGGTATATCCACATTTAGAAGAAAATTACTTGTTTTACTTGCTTGCTTCCAGGAAGCAATTCGCCGACAAATTTTCCGTATGCAAGTGACCTAAGCGTGACCCTGCTCGTAAAAATCCGGTGATTGAAATGCGCATGGATTTGTCATTGAAATAAACTATTATTTGATTGTACATGTTATACACGTGCTCAATATTCATGAATCTCTGTTGGTTGATTACTACAAATGTATAAGGTGACAATCGGTAAACTACGATTTCAAAACACGGCAAGTAATTAGCAGTCAAAATTTCACATCATAACAGACATAGAGAGAAAAAATACGATTATAGGATATGTTTGTGTAAAAAGTGATAAATTTGTGCACAGAAAATTAAGTTTATATATACATGTATTGATTCAAGAATTGGATAAACATTATTTTTCACCAGTCACTCGTTTCATATGACTTAAATTAAAGTTGTCACATATAAATAAACATTTTAGTATCAAAACATTGATCAGTCTATATAGACATTGACTATAAGTCATTGGTTTCTATATTACTTACATCTTAATTTATGTCAATCAAATCAAATCAGAGTCTACGCCTCTTTCAACGAAAATATATGTCATGAATATGTCTTTGTGTCTTGGTAAGAACAATTATTTCTAACTATTGTTGCAGAAAATTATTTTCAACAACCACCGAACGTCAACATAATTTTAAACATATCATTTCACGCACGATATTTTTACCATTCATTCAGCTACTACACGGTAAGGAAATACAATCCAGTCCTTAAAGTACTTCAATCTTTTAAATCATAATCAGAATCAGAATCAGAATAATTTATAATAGTGTCACATACCAATATAAAACACAATGAATACATATAATTACATAATATGCAATTAAAAATTAAATATTACAATTAAAATATTGGTTCCCAGCCAAATTACTGACTTATGAGACACTTTAAAAATATAATACATATCATAAAACAATTAAAACTAATGTACTAAAATATTACTATACACAATACCTTCTTCGATAAAACATTTGATATAAAGTTTTAGCTAAAAATGGTTGCATAGCATCATTTGACATTAAAAAAAATAATTTGTCCTGTAAATCAAGATCGTTAAAAGAATCACAAATATCACCAGATTTTTTCATTAAATCATATCTTAAATCTGCATAAAAATCGCACTCTAATAAAAAATGTTTTTCATCCTCAACACAATTATCTGTACAATATATACAAGTACGCTCATTTAAAGGAATTTTTGGCTTGGTATATCTACCCGTTTCAACTGCCAGTGGTAAACAGCCACTTCTAAAATTTGACAAAACACGTCTATGCTGCCTGTTACGAACTAATTTTACATAAGAACTAAATTCTAAAACATGTTTATACTCTCTATAAATACGTAATTTATTACCATTACATTGATTTCTGTCATTAAACAATTTTTCAACCCACTCATTTTTATCTTTTTCACATAGTTTAGATTTGATCTCTTGCAGTTTATGTTTGATGGAAAAAGTATCATTAATAACATTTTCAATACCTAAAATTTGTGCTTTCTTTATACAGTTTTTTACCCAAGACCTAGAACAATCCTTACTCCACACATGAACCTTATATGTAAGTCTTGTATCGTAAGTTTTGCTCACTCTAAGAAAAAGTCGAAAAGTTTCCAAAATTTGTGCTGATTTCGTACTTTTAAGTCCCATATCACCTTGAATGGCTATATTGACGCATTTGAAGCACTTCCTAAGAATAACCGACATGCTTTGTTCTGTATAACTTGTACCTCTCTCCAATGTGTATGTCCCCATATTCCAGAACCATAGTATAGAACAGGCTCAACTACAGACCTATATAGTTTCGTAAACACATCATAACTCATTCCACCACACGAGATAAATTTAGCATATAAGGCTGAAAGTGCTCTGCTTGCTGATTTAGTAATTTCTCGTACTGTATGTTTATAATCTAAAAATTCATTTAAATGTAGTCCCAAATATCTGTAGGATGAAATATAATTTACTGATATATCTCCGCATTTAAATTCAACGGCAGATCTAGCAATGTTTTTATTACGAAAATGAATAACCTTCGATTTTTCTGTATTTAGAGTCATTCTCCATTTCCTACACCAGGGGTTTAAACAGTCCAACATTCTTTGTAAATTCTGCTCATTTGGAGCTATCAACGCAACATCGTCAGCGTAAAGAAGAATAGACACATTTAAGTCACCAATATCTACACCAGCATTAAGCGAGCGAATATCATCCGCAAGATCGTTAACGTATACAGAATACAAAGTAGGAGACATTTTACAGCCTTGTTTTACACCGTATTGAACAGGAAAAATATCTGTCAAGTTGTTTCCTAATTCTACAGCACTTTGTGTCGCATCGTAAAGAGACTGAATTGCTTTTAGAAACATTCCGTTAATACCAATTTTGATCAGCTTATACCACAACATGTCCCGATTAACATTATCAAAAGCCTTCTTCGCATCCACAAAGCACACGAAAGAATCTTTCCTTTGTAACTTTCTATTTTTAATAATTGTTGTTAGTATATATAAATGATTCAAACAACTTCGGTTACGTCTAAATCCATTTTGCTCTTCTGCTAACATGTCATTTTGTTCTAACCAATTTGTCAATCTTTTATTCAAAATATCCGCATATATTTTGCACGGCACTGATATTAACGAAATTGGACGATATTTAAGTGGATTAAGGGGATCCATTTTCGGTTTCGGAATCGGAGAGATCATACTCGTTAACCATTCACTCGGAACGTGCCCTTCTATGAAACAAAACTGAATAATTTTATATAGCAAGTCTATACACATGTCATTTCGCAAAATCTCACTCGGTATCTCATCAATTCCCGCGGATTTACCTTGCTTAGCTCGAAAAACGGCCTCGCGTACCTCATCCCTTTCTATAGCTCTATTAAGTTCAGTTGTATCAATATTATTGTCATTGACTAAATTATTCCTATTTTGAAGTTTATTTTTAATGTCCTTAAGAAATTCATCATCATACGAACCATTCATATCAGCACTGTTGTACAGCTTTTCATAGTCTAGTTTCCATTTTTCTAATACAGAGTCAATGTCACTTATAATTTCTCCTGTTTCTGATCGAATTTGAAACGTCTGTCTCGATTTGCGATCATTAGCAAGTCCTAATTTGCCGATGGACTTCCAAAATTCAGAAGAATTTTTTTCGCCAAGTTTTTGAAGTTTATTTTGTTGTTCTAGCTGATAATTTCGTTTCGCTTTACGATTTAATTTGTCGAAATCTTTTCGTGATTGAATAAACAGAGTACGGAGTTTAGATTTCCCAATAGATTTACATCGCTTCCATTGCCTCTCAGCATCACACGTTTTGTTCCACGAGTCCTGTAATTCCTCTGACCAATACGGTTTCCGCTTACACTTATTCGTTCGCATATTAGACACGGGCGGTTTCAATTCTTTACATGTTAGCTCCATTTCTTTAATAAGTAAATGTTTCAGTTCGATAAAAGCCTTATTCACGTCTTTATTGCGGTTTAAAGCAACTTCAATTCGACATATAGTATCTCGTAATACATTCTGCATATTTTCACTAGAAAAAGGTTCGTTATTCAATCCATCTTGCTTGAACTTTCTTGGACCTTTAACCCGATTTGCTCCTTTACCGTTCTCGTTTTGTTCCACTTCCGACATATCCGTTCTAACTCGTATGCCTCATTCTAACAGTGAATGGTCCGGAATAGATTCGTATCCGACAAGAGATAACTCAGTCACTAAGTCTGACATTGTATTCACTTTAAAGTTAATTACCTCATTTAACTGTTCATGTGGAGTAAGGACATAGTCTACAACAGATTTCCCTGTACCTTTAATATGAGTAAAATCGTGCGAGCCAATTCGCCCATTTACCATACACATGTTACAATCTACAAAAAACTCAATGAGTAAATCACCATTTCTATTTGATACACTATCAACAATTTGTCTTATTTGTACATTATCAACACCTTCAATAAAATCTTGGGCATCTCCACATCTAGAATTAAAATCACCACAAATATACAATTTACCAATATTTTGATACATATACACCTGTTCCAGCAGTTTAGTATAAAAACTAGTGAGTCATTATATACAGAATTTTCTGGTGGTAAGTAACATACACATAAACATATTATATCATTTTCATTACTCAATTTTATCCATAGAATATCTTGTACTTCACTGTTTAAAATTTCAACATTATAATATTTCAATAGATCATTCTTAACTAAAGCCGCAACCCCACCAGAACCTTTCTTGGAATTAACATGAACTTTGTCCCTATTTCTCTGAAAACAAGTATAACCTTCTACATGTATTTTATCACTTTCTCTCAAAAAAGTTTCACATAAACATAGAATATCAAGATTTAAAGCGTTTACAACATGACATCTAAAGTTTGAATTATCATTTTGACGTGCTGACCACCCTCTAATGTTCCAAACACCAAGCGCTAATTCCTAATATTCGCGTCTACCTCTTCCACCTCGACCACGGAAATGCCGTCCTTGTACTGGTGTCCACTCCTCTCTTTCTAGTCGTCTTTGTCCGTTTACATTGTCATATTCTCCACCTCTCATGTTGTTGGCTCTCTTCTGAATTTTACCGTTTACAACCACAAATAGTTCTCAATTTTATCAAAAGTACCAGGATTATAATTTTATACGCCAGACGCGCGTTTCGTCTACATAAGACTCATCAGTGACGCTCAGATCAAAATAGTTAAAAAGCCAAATAAATACAAAGTTGAAGAGCATTGAGGATCCAAAATTCCAAAAAGTTGTGCCAAATACGGCTAAGGTAATCTACTCCTGGGGTAAGAAAATCCTTAGTTTTTCGAAAAGTTCAAAGTTTTGTAAACAGAAAATTTATAAAAATGACCATATAATTGATATTCATGTCAACACCGAAGTGCTGACTACTGGGCTGGTGATACCCTCGGGGACGAAACGTCCACCAGCAGTGGCATCGACCCAGTGGTGTAAATAGTTATCAAAAGTACCAGGATTATAATTTTATACGCCAGACGCGCGTTTCGTCTACATAAGACTCATCAGTGACGCTCAGATCAAAATAGTTAAAAAGCCAAATAAATACAAAGTTGAAGAGCATTGAGGATCCAAAATTCCAAAAAGTTGTGCCAAATACGGCTAAGGTAATCTACTCCTGGGGTAAGAAAATCCTTAGTTTTTCGAAAAGTTCAAAGTTTTGTAAACAGAAAATTTATAAAAATGACCATATAATTGATATTCATGTCAACACCGAAGTGCTGACTACTGGGCTGGTGATACCCTCGGGGACGAAACGTCCACCAGCAGTGGCATCGACCCAGTAGTGTAAATAGTTATCAAAAGTACCAGGATTATAATTTTATACGCCAGACGCGCGTTTCGTCTACATAAGACTCATCAGTGACGCTCAGATCAAAATAGTTTTTTTCACGACCAATACCGTTCAGCACTGTCATCATTTTTTACAATTGTACTCGTGCTTCCGATGTCAGTTCATTTTCAATGTAAACTTTTTGATAGTCCCTTGAATATTTCAACTTTATCTTACTTTTCATCAACTTCTTTTTCTGTTCTTCATTTTCTACCGAAGCTATTACAAACCCTGGGCGACTTCCTTTGCTTTCTATTCTTGTAGCTTCAACAACTCTAACATCATGTAAACGAAGACCATCTCTAATGATAGCGGATACACGATTTTTTGTCAACTCAGAGTCTGTCTTCTCCGCATCGGTTTCTGGGAGCATTTTAACTACAAATTTTGTATCTCTCTGTATAGGTTGAGTACTTCCATCTGCCTGTGTACTGATTAAATCTGTGCGCACTTTATCTGCGACCTTGGTATGTATGTTTTTAATATCGCTCTTTAGTTTATTTACGATGCCGTCAATCCTTTTGTTTACTGTGGTCATTTGAGCTTTAAAATCGTCTTTCACTTTATTCACCTCTTTATTTATTTTATTGTCAATCATTTTGCTAATATTTTCAACAATGTTTTTGGCAAAAGTATTTTCTAAATTGTCAATACGTTCAAATACTTTGTCATTCATATCTTTCATCTCAACAGCAAGATCATACATGAGTGTTTTTAATTCACCAAATTCGTTACCAATGTCATCTTTTTTCAAACGTTTATTTGTCTCTTGTTCGGTTTCTGATAAATTTTCATTAGACCGAGCTCTTTTTAACTTATTGTCAGTGTTATATGCATCGTTTCTTCTGTCTGGATGTATTGTCATTGTGTTTATTTGTGTTTGTTTATTTTCTTCTCCGGACTGGTCCGCCATACTTTTTACTCAACGACGAAATATCAACTGGATAATTTCAATTCACTTTCTTATTTATCTCATTTATATTCACAGTGACAGCTTAATGATGGTTAATAAACAATTGTGAATGTACCTGACTTGAAAAAAATCCTCCACAAATGAATAAATATACCGTAAATAGCATTTTTCACTCTCAGCTAAATACCTTGTAAACACTGTTGTGTGCGCTCGAAAATAACAAAATCCGATAAGCTTTGCTGAAGAGATATTAGTTTTGATAATAATTCAGTGTATTGGTATCTAAACAGAACATCAAAAGGAAAAGTAAAACATTTATAAAACTTCTTTAAAAACGTGAAATATTGGGATTGATTTTATTTTTCATCATTCAGTTGAGTATGCTACTTAATACTTTAGTGTTGTTAACTGGCTGTTTCTGTAGTAGCCTTTTTATAGATTCGAGGTAAGCTGTATTTGACTCGAGACCCGAAGAGCCAGTTCATAACCCTTGTATTAAAATATTTTAATTCTCTTTATTAGAATTAACTAAGAAACGTACCGCGAGGAAGATACAGATTTCATATCTGAACTCTAAGTCAGGAGCCTGTTATTCGATTGTTGTCGTTTGTTGCAGTGCTACATATCTAATAATCGTTTTTTTATGCCCGACCTACGATAGTAGAGGGGCATTATGTTTTCATGTATGTGCGTCCGTCCGTTGGTCCGTGCGTCCGTCTGTCCCGCTTCAGGTTCAAGTTTTTGGTCAAGGTAGTTTTTGATGAAGCTGAAGTCCAATCATTTTGAAACTTAGTACACTTATTGCTTAGGATATGATCTTTATAATTTAAATGCCAAATTAGATTTTTTACCCAATTTCACCGTCTATTGAACATGGAAAATGATAGTGTGAGTTGGGCATACGTGTACTTTGGACACATTCTTGGTTTATTTTTTAATTAATTCGGCCGTTATTCTTCTCATTTTAATTCTTTTACATTTGAGATTTCGGGGTCTTGTGGAGAATTGTCTTTTTGGCAATCATACCACCATTCTTTTTATATTGTCTGTACGCATTCACGTCCATGGATTTTTTTTGTCAACATAACCAGATGTAATTTCTAATTTCTCATCAAAGTACTTAATATTATGACATTAATTACAAATCATTTCATCTAGCATAAATAAAGTAGCTGGGAAGAACGAATTAGACGGCTTAACTGTTAACTTGTATCGTCTGCAGTCTGATGATGGATCAACGAAAATGAAACAGTTTAAATAAAGGCAACAGTAGTATACCATTGTCAAAAGTCATAAATCGATTGAGAATAAATCTGGGTTACAAACTAAAAGCGGGGGAAACAAATCAACTATAAGAGGAAAACAACAAAACAACATAACACTGACGTGCAACAAAAAAAAACCGACAACGCAACATACATAGAAAGGAACTATTAGATAACAACTGCCATATTCTTGACTTGGTACAGGATAATTTAAGAACAAATGGTGGGTTCGAAAGTCATACTCGAAAAGGCTGTGAAATATTTCCGTTTCAAGACTTCAAGACATTAAACTATGAACATCGTTCAAACTTTTACTATTATGATTTTAAGTTTGAAAAAATATAATACACAATTTTTGATGCATAACGATAAGTACTAAGTGAAGTAAGGCTTAAAAAATTGAAAACCGAAGTGAACGACTTTTTTTCGTATTGTCCCTGTTTTATCGTATTGGCGCTGTCCGAAAAGCAATATTTTCTCTTTATTTATATGGATAAGGTAATATTATCAGTATTGCACGTGATGATTTATCCGTATTAAGATTGATTTGCTTATATCATTTAATAAAAGAAAATAACGTTCCCATATCAGTCTTGCTAACTCTTTGCAGAAAAAGCAGTCGAAATTGTGGATTATGATGTTGTTGAATTACCTGATCTTTCCACAAAGGAAAACAATCTACCTCAAGAAGAGACTGGCCCACAGAGAAGATCTTAATTTGCGATAATCACAAATTATTTCAGAATGCATGCGTCGCTTATAATATTTAATGTCTTTAACATGATAATCAGTTATAGTAATGTTGTCTAACATTTTTATCAATTTGTATTGATAATTCAAAATTATACATAACATTTTCATAAAAACGTCTTTATATTTTTCTACTAAAACTTAATTCCACTTTAAGTGTACCGAAATTGTTGCAGAAGAGTACAGAACAACTGATTTAAAGTTCACATGCGAGGCATATCTCGGTGTTAACTGTTTATAATTTTAACCCTATTAATACAAAAGATTATAACATCTTGAAAATTAATCAGGAATAAGCTATAATATACTCTCCATGTTTTATGTGCGCAGATCATGAGTAAATCATTTTATTCATTTATTATTAAAAAAAACAAATATATTTATATTTTCGAGCCTTAAGCCTCGGTCACACCTTACCGGATAGCACGAACGGACGCGTAACGGATGAAAATAAAAGTTGTCCGTTGACGAAATTGTTATCCGTTGGAAGTCCGTTGATGTACTGACCGAATAAAACGGACGTGTAACGGATGCATAACGGACACACACCGGATATGCAACGTACGAGAAACGGATATAACGGACACCTTACGGAAGCGTACCGGATAAAACGGATGAACAAGATATACGGAAAAATCAAAGGCGACAATAATAATACATGTAAATCGCATAGATATTCAAAATTTTTCTGTGTAACTGGTTTTGGTTTGTTCTTCAAAATTCCGCCAAAGGACAGTGTCTGGCCTGAATAAGAACTGCTTGATTGTGAAGACGTGCCTATACTCTAAGATCGATTATGAATAATACGAATTCATGAACCTTAAGAAATCTGACATACCAATAATTGGCATTTCTGACGCGAAATTTTCAATTGGCATTTATCCGTTTCAGATCCGTTCATCATCCGTTTTATACGTTATACGTCCGGTAGAAGTCCGTTTCTCATCCGTTCAACATCCGTTTTATCCGTTAAATGTCCGTTAGAAGTCCGTTGATGAATTTATCTTCCAGACCTCCAACGGATATATAACGGACACGTAACGGATACAAACCGGAAACGAAACGGACGAGTACCGTACAAAACGGACGCCTAACGGACGTTCAACGGACGTTCAACGGACATTTTATCCGTTGGACGCCAGTTTAAAGTTTTGAACATGCTCAAAATATTCCACCGGACAGAACGGACGTCGACGGATAAAACGTACGCTTAACGGACATGCAACGGATATGGACGGACGTCTAACGGATAAGAACGGACGTCTAACGGACGTGAACGGATTGAAAAAAAGATATCCGTTAGGCGTCCGTTCGAGCTATCCGGTAAGGTGTGACCGAGGCTTTACTTTAATACTTTAATTATACAGTGAATTGTACATTGGACTAATCACAATGAAAAAGCACTAGTGTCATAATTGTTGTGTGCAAAGTTGTGAATGTTATATGTAGACAGTCAAAACCACTGCAGGGAGACAACTTTATTGTATTTTAATTGGCAACCATTGTAGCATGCGCTACGACGAGTAAAGGACATGTTCGTCAAAACTTGTATATAGTGACATATGATACTCAAGTTTGCTTTATCAATAAATGAATAAGTATAAACAAATGCACAAAAAGGTTTGTTTAAAGGGAACAACTTATAATAATTCAATGGTGTTTGGTATTATAGTATTAATGAATGGGTGTTTTTATAATGGCCCTGTTATATGTCCAAGGTCTGTAATAATGGTCGAGGTTGAGGACAGACATCCGAGACCATTATTACTGACCGAGGACATATAACAGGGCCATTATAAAAACACCCATTTCTAATACATTTATTAACCAACTGAACAAAAGTGTATGTGTTGCTGCAGACTTGATGTACTCTCTTACTCTTTTAATGATAGTTTTGTTCGAAAAAAATAATTTGTACTTCACCATGATAAAGCTTAAAATATGCCAAATATCCAAGATATTAAGTTGAAAGAAGTTATGTGTTGAAAAACAGGATTAACAGTGTTCCCTTTATATGGTTCTTTAATGTTGGTTGCTGGTTACTAAATTAAATAAAATACAAAAAGGTATTTTAAGACAGACAGCTAGATACCAGAAACATACTATGTATACACATGCCAGAGTCTGAGCTTGATTTGCTATATGATATAAAAACTAAACTGACGAAAAAAGGTCATTTATTCAAAATCATAAAATGCAAAAAATACATTTTGCAAATAAAACATTTGACATAAAAGTTAATACGAAATTACATCAACTAATAGCATATCAATTGAAGAAATGACAAAGAATAGGAAAGGTGGGGAAAAAAATCTGCCCCATAAATAAACATATATACATATCTGCTTCAAAAGATAACATAAGGGAGGTATGAGGGTGGGAATTTTGAACAAATTGTTTGATAAGAATCACAAGTTAACACATCAAATGCTGATGATAAAAGGAAGTGACCATAATGCACTTACACGTGAACTCGTGCTGACCCGCAAGATCATTGACCAATAAGAAAGATGAAATCCAATCATGCATTGGTCATAAGTGAAATTTCTCTGCACGTGGAAACAGGTTATCTAATTTCTACAATTTATAGTTTAATTAAGTAGGACACTCTGACCCTTTGACCAGACTAGAGACATCATACATTCAGAGTATTAATAGCTCACTCTTTTATTTAAGTCGGTTAGTAAACCAATTAAAACAGAATTATCTTCTCTGCTGTCTTAAATTATTTTATTCCGCTTAATTTTCAATTAGCAAATAAAATTGGTTTTAAGACAGACAGCTAGATACCAGAAACATACTATGTATACACATGCCAGAGTCTGAGCTTGATTTGCTATATGATATAAAAACTAAACTGACGAAAAAAGGTCATTTATTCAAAATCATAAAATGCAAAAAATACATTTTGCAAATAAAACATTTGACATAAAAGTTCATATTTAATATGAAATAATAATACATAATTAATACGAAATTACATCAACTAATAGCATATCAATTGAATAAATGACAAAGAATAGCAAAGGTGGGGAGAAAAATCTGCCACCAATCCACTCTTAGGCTGAAAGAGTGGATCCGAAATCCACTCTAAGGCTGAAAGAGTGGATCCCCCCCCCCCCCCCTTGAATAATTAATATGAATTAGATAGGCAACATTAAAAACCATATCATGATTTACGAACAATGCATGTATACAAACAGGCCATAAAATTAAAACACAATTTAAAGGTAGCCTATCGAATGATCGCATTGACAGTCTGAACAATGTGTAAAGACAGCACCGGCAGGATGACGGCAATAAAGACACAATCGTATGAAATAAAGATCCTAAACGTTTTAGCAGGCAATACTGACCCAAAACAAGATACGGCAAAATTGTGTGAAATAAAGATAATAACCGTTTTGCAGGCAATGCTGACCCAAAACAAGACAGTTGTAATTATAAGAAATAAAAATCATAAAATGTTTTGGCAGGCAATGCTGACCCAAAACAAGACAGTTGTAATTATAAGAAATAAAAATCATAAAATGTTTTGGCAGGCAATGCTGGCCCAAAACAAGACAGTTGTAATTATAAGAAATAAAAATCATAAAATATTTTGGCAGGCAATGCTGACCCAAAACAAGACAGTTGTAATTATAAGAAATAAAAATCATAAAATGTTTTGGCAGGCAATGCTGGCCCAAAACAAGACAGTTGTAATTATAAGAAATAAAAATCATAAAATGTTTTGGCAGGCAATGCTGGCCCAAAACAAGACAGTTGTAATTATAAGAAATTAAAATCATAAAATGTTTTGGCAGGCAATGCTGACCCAAAACAAGACAGTTGTAATTATAAGAAATTAAAATCATAAAATGTTTTGGCAGGCAATGCTGACCCAAAACAAGACCGTTGTTATTGTATGCAATAAAGATCATAAATGTTTTGTCGGGTAATACTGACCCGCAACAGCTGAAGTATAAAGTTCTGATATTAAATTAATTCTTTTAAGCTGTAAAAATCCATAAACGCATATGCCTACAATCCTTGAATCACGGATATTATTAGGACCATTCCATCCAAGAACTGCGGCAGAAGTCTTTATTTGATTTATTTTCCTTCCTCTAAAACTAAGTGCTGTATTGTAGTTACGAGAGTCCTTGACAATTAACGACATAGTCAACTTTAAAGAGATGATGGAATAACAATAGGTGCTTTGATCTTTCATTGTAACTTGGGTCCAGTTGTGTATCAAAATGCTGATCGAAGTCGTATTTTGTAAATTTGTACAACAGTCAGATTAGGCTTCGGTTAGACATGTTGATACGACTCGCACTTGTGGATCAAAATTATAATCTCGAAATTAGGTATGTGTCATTAATGTCAATGAAACAGCAACCCATCAATTTGTATTATCGGAACTATGGCATACCGCTGACAAATGAAAGTATATGGAAGTTGTTGATATCACGCTTTATTGCACATTTCCTTCAATGGGGAAAGTTCTTTCGTAGATGGATGCCATACTGAGCGCTCTTTGTCCAAAGTTAAAGCATGAAATAAACAAAATAAGAATATAAATAATGGAGAAAATTAAATTCCTATTAAAAAACAAACTTGATCTTACATAAGGACCCCAAACATAACACATATTAAGGAATAATATGCGATAATTAAATTATCATAGTTGCTCTTCTTTAATAATCAACCATTAAACAGAAAAGATGTTTTTATCATGTCTTAAAAGAAGAGTATGAACTTTAAAATATCATCAGTATATATATATGTCTTGTCCAATGTTATTTTTATTAATAAATCAAGTGTATAGAAAAAAACAAACGACTTACAGTGCATAAGTATCGGCATAAAAATTATCAATAACGTTAATCGCATCCCAAACTATATCATGTACATGAATTATACTAGTAAAGATGAATAAAATAATACATTAAAAACATGTATTACAAACTGACAAACATGTAAATCTGGCTACATGTCTCAAAATACTGGCAATTTTGTATTTAGCTAAAGAATTGATTACAAAATTAATTTATTCCAAACCAATCACCATAACGAAATAATAATTAAAAGTAGTTTAGCATGAGTTTCATGACGAAGCATCAAACAATACAGAGATCATAGACCAAGCTACTACGACCTCTGCAAAAATATAACATGCGTTTCATGACGAAGCATAAAACAAAACCCACTACATATTAACTTTACAAAAGCAAATACACAGAGGTCATAGACCAAGCTACTACGACCTCTGAAAGAGTAGCATGAGTTTCATGACGAAGCATAAAACAATGCAGAGGTCATAGACCAAGCTACTACAACCTCTGCAAAACCAAAGCAGCATGAGTTTCATGACGAAGCATAAAACAATACCCACTACATACTACAATATTTGCAAAAGTAAATACACAGAGGTCATAGACCAAGCTACCACAACCTCTGAGAAAATAATACACAGAGGACATAAGTACAAGCAACCACGCCCTCTGCGAAAATTTAAATATCGTCCACATTACCCAAACAGGCAAAGACAGGTAAATTGGTTCGTAATAAATAAAGCATTGGGTTGCGATATAGGTAAGAGACATATCCTTTTTATACCGATTACATAAAGCAAACAAGGTACACTTGCATAAATTAAAATACTAACAATTATGGCGATAAGGCTAACTTGCAAAATTATAATAAACTCAAACCAAACTACCGTGACGAGATTTACGAAAGTAGCACGAGTTTCGTGACATAGCATAGAACAATGAACTCTGCATAAAACGTAATTGAAAAAGCACATACTCAGAGGTCATACGTACACGCAGTCAAGTTCACTGCACCAATTGAAATTTGGTCAACCTTACCCAAACAAGTAAGGCAGATGGGTTTGTAACACAATAGCTTAGCATTAAAACTTAAACTGTCTTGCTCTTTCATATAAGAGTACTTAAAATGTATGGAATCGTTAATAACATCGTATAAATTATAAGTGTATAACTTTGCATTCTATCATGTATGGTATTATTATCGTTATGCAATAATCCAATTTTTAATTGTAGTTAAATGTAAACGAATCATGTATCAAATACATAAGGCGGATATACGTTCTGCAAACATACTGATGCTGTAAAGGATCCAGTAACTTGTAAAATTACAGCATCAGGTTAATCATCAGATAAATGATAAATAATTACATTTTGATCGCAAACGCAGTGTCGCCACCCACATAAAAATCAATTTGACCCACTTTCTCTTTGACAAAGAAATGAATTTGACCAACTGCTCATGTTTGGCATTAATCTAAATCGTGAGTTCTATCCGAATGGAAGAATGGTTAAAAAATAATTAACTGTACGTTTGTTCAAAATGTAAGCATAGAATAGCTTAAAAATAAAAGTATAGTTCGATTATACCTGAAATAGCTAAAATGAAATCACTCCAGTCCAAAACTATCCATAAAACAAAAAACAAAATCACATATAATTTTGAACAAATTGTTTGATAAGAATCACAAGTTAACACATCAAATGCTGATGATAAAAGGAAGTGACCATAATGCACTTACACGTGAACTCGTGCTGACCCGCAAGATCATTGACCAATAAGAAAGATGAAATCCAATCATGCATTGGTCATAAGTGAAATTTCTCTGCACGTGGAAACAGGTTATCTAATTTCTACAATTTATAGTTTAATTAAGTAGGACACTCTGACCCTTTGACCAGACTAGAGACATCATACATTCAGAGTATTAATAGCTCACTCTTTTATTTAAGTCGGTTAGTAAACCAATTAAAACAGAATTATCTTCTCTGCTGTCTTAAATTATTTTATTCCGCTTAATTTTCAATTAGCAAATAAAATTGGTTATACTCTTTACAACTTAATTTTATTAAAAACCCTATCTGGGCTTAATACAGACAAACTGGGCATCAATACAGGGCCATTACAGAAAAAACAGGGCCATTACAGAAAAACAGGACCATTACAGAAAAAAACAAGGCCATTACAGAAAAACAATGCCATTACAGAAAATATGTAATTTTTAATAAACAGTCATTTTTGGCAATAATGTACTTAGTTGGTTAATAAACAGATGTATTACCATTGGCACATCTCATTTCCATAGATATTGTAGAGCCATGTACATTCAGTCATGGTTCATGGATTTTGAATATTTGCATAACTTACATAGCAAGTATTTTAATTTTAATTTTAACATTTGCATTATCAAAATTACAAAAAGGCAACCCATATCTTTGTGAAAACAGTTTGTTTTTTTCGTCCCGTAGAATAAAATGGAAATAGTTTGTAGAGGACATTTTATATATCTGGTTTGCTGATTGTTTTAAACATTTGACTCTGTGTGGTGTCTGAGGTGAAAAAGGTTTACGATGATGGACAACAGACAAATGACACCAAGTGAAAGCATACACTTTCATGACCCTTCAGTTTCAGGTTGCACCGTTTCTTCTTGTTGTCGGAAGCAGTAATAGACATTTGATTTGATTGTCTGTCTGTGTTTCACTTATAAAACTGAATAAATGATAGTAGATAAACTGATAACCCCTTTGCAAACAGTCAAACTGGGTTTGATTAAATTTTTTCCAAATTTTTAAAGAATTAAATTTATTAATGAGGATGTCGCTTCTCTTGTTAATCAGATATTCGAAATCCTGTAATTTATTCAATATAATAATTATGCCCGCTAACACATATTTTTCTTTTCATAATTGTATTACATTAAATTTAAAAGCCATATTTGAAAATCATATAAGATCACTGTTATTTTTTCATAGTATTTGACAGAAAAGAATCAAAATAATTAAAATTCTAGAGATAATCTTTATTTTTTCTGCGTTTGTATTTCCTTTATTTACTATAAATTAATAGCAGTCTTTTAAATGCACGTCATTTTGAAACAAGGTAGCGAATAAAATCAAAGGTACCAGGATTATGATGTAATACGCCAAACGCGCGTTTCGTCTACATAAGACTCATCAGTGAAGCTTAGATCTAATGATTTAATTTTAGTTAGATTGAATGTATTTGTTATAATATTTGGTAATGTAATAGAATAAACATATATTATATTTAAAGTCAATTAGTCGTATTTGGCACAACTTTTGGGAATTTTGGGTCATCATTGCTCTCCAACTTCTGAGCGTCACTGATGAGTCTTATACCGGCGACATACATCAGACGTATGCCGGGCGTGGTAAAAAATCATGTACGCTGCCAATACGCTTGTAATTTTGGATGCATTCAACCTGTCAATCGTATCTGTATCTTGTGCACAACGAGCTTTAAGCGTATTTTGGGCGTACGAGAAGCGTACCTAAACGTTATCGGGCGTTAAAGTAACGTATTTTGGCGTATGTCTGGCGTTTGTCTAACGTAGATGGAATGCACGCAACGTATTTGAGACGCGTCCTGGTCGTATCTGGGACGATAATCCGTGCTTTCGGCGTGTCTGGGACGTATAATTATGGGGTGTTTGTGACAAACACATCCGCATACATTTTAGTAAAGTCGAACTATCTTGAAGCGTATACAACGTGCCCTAATCGTGTCTCAAACTAAGCTGTAGCGTTTTCAGCGCGCTTGTAAAAAAAAATCCCGGAGTTATAGCGTTCACCATGCGTGTACCTTAGAATTTCGACGTACTTCAAACTTATGCAACGCGCGTTTAACTATTGATTAGCGTTCCTCTGGCGTGCAATTAACGTATACAGACTTTGTCAATTTTCTCTGTACGTCTGATGCGTCTATACGCTAATGTGTGAAGCCGGCATTATGTAGACGAAAAATGCGTCTTGCGTTTTAAACTATAATCATTGTAGCTTTGATAATTTTTTATACAATTGTGTCGATGCCACTGCTGGTGGAAGTTTCGTCCTCTAGGGTATCAACAGCCTAGTAGTCAGCACTACGGTGTTGGCATGAATATCAATCATTTGGTTATTTTTATGAATTTCCTGTTAACAAAACTTTGAATTTTTAGAAAAACAAAGGATTTTCTAACTGTTTGGAATTTTAGGTCCTTAATGCTCTTCAACTTTTTGCTTGTTTGGCTTTATAGATATAGGAAGATGTGGTGTAAGTGCCAATGAGACAACTTTCCATCCAAATAACAATTTGAAAAAGTAAACCATTAGAGGTCAATGTACGGCCTTCAACACGGAACCTTGGCTCACACCGAACAACAAGCTATAAAGGGCCCCAAAATTACTGGTGTTGAACCATTCAAACGGGGAAACCAACGGTCTAATCTATATAAAAAAAAAACGAGAAACACGTATAAATTACATAAACAAACGACAACTACTGTATAACTATTTTGATCTGAGCGTCACTGATTAGTCTTATGTAGACGAAACGCGCGTCTGGCGTATTCAGCTATTTCAAAGAAATCCTAAAGTCCAACATAATCTCTTGAATACTCGAGATAGATATTCTCTTTATGCATATCATGCATACTATAATAAGATAACTATATTAATGAAAACACTTGTGTTAATATTAGTTACATTTAGTAAGTTACGATAGCGACTGTAAAGTATCATTTTATTCTTAATAACATATTAATCTTAAGTTCAGCATAATATCTGATATACTGAAGATAAAGATACTCTGATTCAGCTGCAATGTCAATGCATGGCAATTTGAAGTCATCTCCTTAGTTGTAAAGTTAGAATATCAACCAGCTTTTGCTGTCTATTACTATGTGAAGGTTAGGAAAGGAATCAAATCGTGTTTCGTCTATAAATTTTATCAAATCTTCTCTTTAACTTCAGTGGAAATGGTTATGCAAATAGTAAAAAAAAACATAGACTTATCTAGCATACGGATATCATCTTTTGCGCAAGGGTGACATTAAATAAAAGCCCTTCTTATAAGGAAGTTCAAAATTTCTGCCTTGATTTAGCAAGTTTTCTTTGATTTCGCAACAAAAAAAATACTCAGTTTTTTGTATAGAACATAATAGCATCAAACGTTTAACGATAAACTATGATATATCATTCAACAATACAAATTCTGAATTTAAGGAAAAATTTTCGGTCAGGATAAGATATCCTCATACAATCTGAGTACGGTTTCCCTCTGTCTACACCAATCGCCATATTCTACAACTTGTTTTGCATCATGACAAAATTAAGATCAAAACAGCTAAGATGATATTAAATGACATACTCCTAATTTAATTATCAAAACACACTATCAATCTTAAGTCAATACGTATTTTTCACAATTTATTCAATATCTTTAACCTGTTTTTCATGCTGAAAACATCAAAATGTGCATAACATAACTCACTTAAAGACTTTGCTATAAAACGATATAAATATTGGAATCAAATAATTTCAAAAATAACTGGACCCATTTCCCATGTTATAACAGGAGATCTTAACATCGTTCAAGACCGAGAGTTAAAATCATTCCTCAGTAAAGGACCTAAATATCGTCCCCCGTCAATTATTAATTGGAATGAGTGTCGTAATATCATCCACGACTCACTCCATACTTACTGTATGAAATGGATAAAACGGGAAAAAGCTGACAAAAAATCTTTGGACTCTTTTTTAAATTCAGTAATGAAGATAGTTGATGTACGTATTCAACATTTTAAAGAACATTTTACTATAAACAATAACCACAATAAACCTATTTCTCGTATCAAACATAAACTAAAAGAACTAGCCAAGGGATTTGTTTTTGTCCCGGCAGATAAAGCTGCTAATAATATTATTATTGTTTGACGTAAATTTTACATTGAGGTTCTGAAAAAGGAAATCACCAATTCACCAACATTCCAACTGACTCCATTTTCAGAAAACGAAATCTGTAACAAACATAAACTTTTAGCCACCGCTTTACAAGCAGAGCCAAATACAATGAAAGTCCCAACTATGTATTGGCTTCCGAAGCTACACAAAACCCCTTACAAATATAGATTTATTTCGTCTTCAAGCCATTGTTCAACTACTAAATTGTCTATTCTTCTTACCAGCACACTTGGTACAATTAAAAACCTGATAATAAATTGTTCAAATAAGGCCTTCGAAAATAGTGGAATTAATTACTTTTGGAGTGTCAAGAACTCGTTGGAAGTACTTGATAAATTGCATGCTTTTATTGGTGATTTTGAATCTGTTCAAAGTTTTGATTTTTCTACCCTGTATACCACATTACCTCACATTCTCATTAAGAAAAAATTCACACACCTTATTAAATGGGCATTCAAAAAATCAGAATCTGAATATATATGTTCAAACTCTTTTAGGTCATTTTTTAGTAGCAATAAACAAAAAAACTATGTTAATTGGACATGCTTTGATACTATATATGCCCTTGAATTTTTACTAGATAACATTTTTGTTCGCTTTGGAGATTCCGTATATCGTCAGATTATCGGAATTCCAATGGGGACTAACTGTGCACCACTTATTGCGGACCTGTTTTTGTATTGTTATGAGTTACAATTTATGACAAAAATAAGCAAAGACCCATCGAAACAACATCTGATAAACAAATTTAATAATACTTTTAGATATTTGGATGATATTTTGGCTCTCAATAATGACGACTTCAGTATGTATATTAATGAAATTTATCCTGTTGAACTTACTTTAAATAAAGCTAATACTAACAATGACCACTGCCCTTTTCTCGATCTTGATATCTATATCACTAATGGAAAGCTGAATACTAAAATTTATGATAAAAGGGATGATTTTTCATTTCCTATCGTTAATTATCCGTTTTTAGATGGTGACGTTCCCTTGTCACCATCTTACGGTGTTTATATATCTCAACTTGTACGATTCGCTCGTGTATGTAACAATGTTCTCGATTTTAACGAGAGAAATTTATGTATTACTGAAAAATTATTACACCAGGGTTTTCGATATCACAAACTAGTCAAAACATTTACTAAATTTTATCATCGGTATAAAGACATCATTCGTAAATATAGCTCAACATGCAGACTTCTAATACGTTCAGGTATTTCACATCCAATTTTTTATGGTAATATTCTTTATAAAGCACAAAGGTGTCAGTATTCACCTCAGAAACTTACAAAACCTTTGAATAGACTTATTAAGAAGGGATATAATTACGATACTGTTGTCAAGTCATTAAAGATTGCATATTTTGGCGTTAATATTGAGTCACTGATAAGGTCTTTGCATCGGAACTAAACACATTTATTCTAAAAACAGTTGTTGGCATGACACGGGTTATGTTCCTCTCATATATGTTATGATGGTATGATACTAAACCCCTAACGGGAAGGATTGTGCCTGATGTTCATATGATGAAATCATAATCTTTCAGTCAGTTTAATTGAAGTCTGGAGCTGGCATGTCAGTTAACTGCTAGTAGTCTGTTGTTATTTATGTATTATTGTCATTTTGTTTATTTTCTTTGGTTACATCTTCTGACATCAGACTCGGACTTCTCTTGAACTGAATTTTAATGTGCGTATTGTTATGCGTTTACTTTACTACATTGGTTAGAGGTATAGGGGGAGGGTTGAGATCTCACAAACATGTTTAACCCCGCCGCATTTTTGCGCCTGTCCCAAGTCAGGAGCCTCTGGCCTTTGTTAGTCTTGTATTATTTTAATTTTAGTTTCTTGTGTACAATTTGGAAATTAGTATGGCGTTCATTATCACTGGACTAGTATATATTTGTTTAGGGGCCAGCTGAAGGACGCCTCCGGGTGCGGGAATTTCTCGCTACATTGAAGACCTGTTGGTGACCCTCTGCTGTTGTTTTTTATTTGGTCGGGTTGTTGTTTCTTTGACACATTCCCCATTTCCATTCTCAATTTTATATTGGTTTTACAACTAGGATAAAATGATTAAACACAAATTGAATATTTTTCTATCACCTCACCATTCAAACACTAAACCCTTTTTATGTACTTATCGGAATGTTTGTTCATCACTACCTTATGTCACTTATTTATAATTTCTCCTGTATTAAAAAAAGTTAAGCTTTTCCCATAGATAATTTATGCAGGCACTGTGTACTTTTTGACATACATCATCTTTCTAAACCGTATCAAAAACTTCCTTGGGAATTATCTTTCATAAATAATAAGGGATCTTCAGTCGACTGAATCACGAGCACATGTACATATTTTCAATATGATAAATAATACTTTTAACTAAGGTTTCCAAAAGGCGTTTAACAAACAATAGAAAACGGCGTTGTTTTAGTGTTGGTAAGTAAATCACTATATAAATATGAAAAGTATATCTTTAAGTGTAACTTTATAATGTTTATAACGGTGGCTGGGGAGTCTTAATTAAAATCCATAGAATTGTTCAATAATTTGTCAAAATGAAGTTTTTTAACATGCATTTTTAAAAATTAAAATGTCATGAGCAGTATGGGTCACCGGACCTTTTTTCATGTTACAGGTGTGCATCACTATGCGTGATAATAAGAAAACTTCATAATAGAATTTTAAGATGATGTGTGAAAAGATAGCTCTTAACTTGCAATCTGACAAGAAAAGAAAAAAATGTTTTCTTGCTTCATATTAATTTGGAAAACGCACAACACTTTTCCATAATAAAATTACTTTATATGAGTTATCTCCCATAGTATATGAGTTATATTTCATCATTTGACCAATTTGAAGTTGAAAAAAATAAATATACAAAAATATTGCTTTTAGTTTAGATATAGTCATAAATTTATAATCAAACATGTAATTAGAAGTTTTGTGTACACTCAACCCACACAAGGCCTACATTGACTTTCGACTGCATGTAGAAAAAAACATGATTTTAACTAAATGTAAACATTGAGTTGCATCAATGGGATCGTAATCATGTTCAGTTCACGTGTGTATTACACTAACACAACACCAATCTTAGGTCAATGTGAACACGGCCTTACATACTACCCTCAAACTTTGCAAAAATAATGAATGAATTAGATCAATTTATATCTGCTTCTTCAAAATCCAAGATGCAGGAAGACACCTTTGCCACCTGAATAATGGCTTATAAATATTTGAAAATATAAGCAATATCAAGCGTAAACACTGTACCTCAAAATATCATATGTCGGATGAAAAATAACCAAACTGGTTAGAGTTAAACAAGACGCGTTGGGATTAACAACAATAACACATTGTCTGTTTTAATTTCGATTATATTATGGAATACTTGAAGATAAACTAATAAGAGTGTACTTTAAAGTACTTGCAATGTTATTTCAACTGGTCGGGCTGAGTTAACATTTCAATGTGTAGTTTATTTCAAAATATGTGTGATAAGAATGATTGTATGTACATGATAAGTATTATTACTGATTTCTAATCACCTAGAAATATTAATTAAAAAAGAATATTTAGACCCTATTCTTCCCATTTATCCCCGTGTACTTCCCCTCCCCCCCAAAAAAAAAAAATTCAGAATATAAAGAAGGAAAACAATATTTCAGGTTAAAGAATAACGACTCGTGCATATTTTGCAACTGATGTCGTAATAGTTTTACTTTCATATCCACAAATTCCAAAATGTGACAAATTTAACATGTTTTTCAACTAGAAAATCAACAGCTGTGTCTCATTAACCATATTGAGAATACACATTATTATAGTGTTTACATATTGTAATAGCATCAATGACCATAGCTGGACACTTCATTGATGAGTTTATCCAAAAACACCTGTCTATAGCTTGACTTGTCTATGGTGCTCGAAGGGGTTAAACTCCGCCCAGCCAGGTGAAATACATCAAGTTATATCATTACAGATTTTAAATTCCACTCTCAGTTGATTGATTGATTTTTTTTTCACGTTTAGTTCAATTACCGTTAGTTGAATGTATGTGACATCTTTGTGGGGTAGTTGTAACCTCTCCCTACGACAAGACAGACAATACAGATTTCAGAAAGAGGTTGAAAATATATCTTGGTATTTATTTCCACTATAAATATAATTTAAACAAGAAAGCATCATAAGTGTCCATACAAACAAATATTTCTGCCTGGAGTTCTTGAAAGAAAAAATATTAATTTAATTGGAGGTCTTTCCATTTTTAGATAGACATTTAATAAGAAAATGTGAGTTACAAAATAATAGTTTTTCATTTAAAATTCACCACCCGTGTTTTAAATAAAATCTTAACTGACACTGATTCCCAAAACATGTAAAAAGAAATATTTTATTCATGAACAATAAAAATCAAGAACGACTTATGATTAACTCTGCGATAATGGCGAAAGATCACTTCAGACGGAATCCAAAAATCTATGGTTTCATCTTTTTTTTTTTTTTTAGATAAGATGTATCTCAAATTCGGATAAGTGTATTATATTATTAGTGAACATTGTATTTGGTTGTAAAAAAGGTATAATTAATTTCAGATCAGTGTATTAAATTATTATTGAACATTGTATTTTCAAAATTTTACTATTCTAATGTGAAATATAAGAAAATAATACTTATCCATATGCAACGCTGTTCTTATCGATATTAACAATTTCAGGGTACCTTACAGTCAAAGCTGTAGCAGTAAGGTCATTGTTAACAGCTTTAGTGCAATAAATTTATATTCAAGTGTTCAAAAACAAAAAATAATGTATCTCAAATTAAAATACTTTTTGTTCTTCTAGTTGATAAAAAAAATTTAAACAACACGTTATAAATTATATGCGTTCCCTTTCTAGATTTAAGTTAAAAAGGAACGCTATATAAGCCGAATATTTAAAGTATAAGTATCTAATTAAATGAAAAGATGCTCCATCTTATGAATTAAAGTAAGATTAAATTGTGAATAGGATAAATCTCCTTTTATATTTCAAAGAATCAATTGGTCAAAATTGACCGATGCTACCAAGATGTAAAAACAAAAGAAACCAGTCTGTTGTTAATAAAGTCCAAGTATTGCCAACTTTGTTTTATGCGGACAAATAATATGTTTTATCTCTATTTTGTGCATTTTTCCTTTGATCTTTTTTTGTGATAATTTCCATATCATGCTTTTCGCTAGAAACTATGGACGCACATGGCGTTGCTAATAATAGTTATCAAAGGTACCAGGATTATAATTTAGTACGCCAGACGCGCGTTTCGTCTACATAAGACTCATCAGTGACGCTCAAATCAAAATATTTATAAAGTCAAACAAGTACAAAGTTGAAGAATATTGAGGATAATAAAATTGACATGAAATTGACAACGTCGTCATAGATAAATTATAAAATAGCGATAAACAGATTATCATTGGTCATCTCAACTCGATTGCTATTCTTGCTTTCGCCGTCCCGGCTCAAGCGAGAAAATCAATCTCGTTGTGATAATCAAGGATAATCTATAAATACGAGTCAGTCTGAGGTTTCAAAACTTCTGGTATTTTTTTACGATTCAACATTTTGAATTTTTCAAAATTTAGTAGTCATTGTGTAGATTCACAGAATAAAGTGCAAAAATATGGCCAGTGTTGGTTGATTCAATCAATTTTGTTATATTTGAGCCAGTCTGAGATGTGATAATTGCTCGATTTTGGGGATGATTTATATATTTGAATAAAAGAAGCACATGCTTGAACTGCATGTTTATTGTACAGAAAAAGAAATATATACTATACTATGATTAATTATTAATTAATTGAAGAGGTGTTATGTCATTAACTGTTATCGTCAGTATGTCAATAGAAATGACCAGTTGGTTATTTAAGTTTGATGTAACTTATCATTTGGTATGTATGGACAGTGTACCCAGGATTCAATGAAAATCTGTACCTCAAAAACAATTACTGCATTTATGAAAAGTTAAATTTGAAAAATCAAATCTAGACCTCTTTTCAACATGTTCAATTACAAATCTTACATTCTTAGCAATATGGCTTTGTTTGTCAAATCCAATTGGCTTAATTAATCCTGATAATAAACACAAGAGCTCATCCCGTCCATCACGGACCTTCTTAAATACTAATACCCAGATCCGGTAAAGAAAAAAAATCGTAAAACAGTTTGCACGAGTCATGACTATTTCAACACCCTATCTTGTCAATAAGATACAATTTTTAAATAATGCTGTCAATATAACTTGCGTGGCCTCCTTTCAAACGTATTTGATTGTAGACGTATTGGGGAAAATTCCGTTAAGTTTGCCATCCTATGTAAGACATGTGACTTTTATAGTGTACATATATCGAAAGGAAATAGGACAGTTCTATTTGAAATATTAGCAAAATTTAAGGGAAACTGGCATAACAAAAATTACGAAATCTGTCTGCTTGTAATAAAGATTATTTTTTCTCCAATAAAATTATTGTTTCGCTTCGGAAAAACAGCAGGACTGTGAGAAATTCGATATCCTTTTTTTTTTTTTTTTTTTTTTTTATTAAATGCGGTCACCGGTAATATAAGACATAATACGATTTACTATTGATCTTTATATAATAGTGCAACAAAGAAACTACAAATGTATTTATATGAATTGAATGTTATAATTGTTCAGTTCTTGTCTGAAATAATCCTTCTTTAAACTTTAAAAACCTAACAAAGAAAAGATCTACTATACAATATATACGCCCCTATGCTGTAAAAATAACCATCCAGAAAAGACTAATAACTTATTGAGGAAATGCATATCATGCATGTAAGTACACTATACTCAGAACTCTTAATAACAATGAAGCACCATACATTTAAATTAAATAAACCATTCAACAGCAATGTTCGGCTAATAAACATTGTGCCTTAAAAACATATACAAAGGTTCGTAACCATTTTCGTTATGGATTCTCGTCATCATTTATACTATAATAAAATAATGATTCAAAGAAGACTTTTTGCATCAGGTTACTGAACATTCAGAAATATTTGAGTGCATTTATCATTGTGATTGTATAAAAATAAAAATGAATGCGATATTTAACTATGATAGCGATTTTAAGAATGAAGCATACCATTGAGGCTATCAAAATTAGTTTGCGAAACATATCTTACGTAATTTTCGCATTAAAAAAGAAGCTTCTCAATCTTTAGGTTTCTATGCTGTGTTTTGTAGACTTGCTTTTTCTTTTACGCCGCTATACGATTTGTTACCCCGATTTTATTTTTTGTCCATGGATTTATGAGTTTGAACATCGGTATACGACTGTTACCTGTATTTGCCATGGGTTTATCGGTCTCTCTTCGACTTACCATTTTAGTTGTCTAATTGTTATCTCCCGCTTCTTAAAATGTAGTACTGCTCGAAGGCGACAAACAATATATTATGTTTAAGATAAAAAAAAAATATCACAAAATTATCAATCATAAAAAATGGATCGACCTTTAAAATCTGTGGATGAAAAAGTAACATTTCGACAGTTTTGTCATGGTTATTTGCGAGTTTTATAAATCGTAATGATGTTTAAGAGGCTGAGTAATATGCACTACATGTACAACTTCTAGTAAGTGACATCATATTGTACAATTATAACGTATTCAAGGCAGATTACTAGGTTGGAAGTTACAAGCTCTAACAAACGTGCTTCCCTTTCAAAAAGACATTGATGAACGAAGAAAAAAACACATGAACAAATTCAATTGCAAACCTTTAAAATTTTATGTCTTCAATGCTCTTTACTGTCGTGCTTTGTTTGGTCTTTCTAATTTGTTTTTATTCGAGCGCCAATGGTTAGTCTTTTTTAGACGAAACTGCTAACATTTTACCAAAACTAGCCATGAACATGCATGTATCAATTCATAAAAAAATCGAAATTACTTAAACAAATGTCAAAATCAAACAAGTACTCTATTTTGTCACAAGTAACAACTTATAAATATTTGAAGAGCACTGGTTCACCGTTTCATATTTTTGTTGCACAAATATATATGATGATGCCGTCCGATGTACTCACCAAAAATAATAATTGCATTTTGGTCGGCCAAACTATGTTGAAATTAAATTTTGACCATGAAGATTCAACAGATAATTAAGGAGTTATAATATATTAAAATGTATTGACTGTTTTCCTTTAAATTTGTTTCACTATATGTGACGGGGCAAATCATGCTGAAACTGTGTTGAAATTAACTTACAATATTTAGCAACAATTAACTCATATATCCTTGACACTAACAATTTAGTGATTATTTAATAGTGCTGTTAAAGACAATTTTGATAATAAATATGTAAAGTTTTCATGTAAGGATTTATTGGTCGCATGTGTTAACTTAACGTTCAGTGACAAATATTTCTTGCATATTCAGATTGAGCATCTCTAAAATTACAAATCATTTTCGATGCTCTACCTCTTTGCAATACAATTTTCCTACTGAAAGAGTAGTATGGCTTGTTTTTCAAATCCGTTTAGCTTACATTCTAATCAGTAAAGCATCAGCTCACTTTCGTCCATTGTGTTCAAATTCTGTTTTGACAGATGAATACGGATTCAAATTAAGTTGAATGATTCTGCTTTTATATTTTTCGAAATATGTAATCAAATATCAAATTCATTCAATTTCGTTGCAACAAACTTATTGACGATCTCCTTTATATTCATATTTATATCTTTTTATTCAAACTCATATTCATATACATGAAGAAGCTTTTTGAAATAAATTTCGTTAAACAATGCTTTTGTTTTCCAAAACATATAGTGAATATCAAAATTACACCTGCTTCCTTTCAACCAAAATTTTGGCAAAGTACCAAATACTTCCAAAAGTTCTTTTTATAAACTATGCAAATCGTATTTTATATTTACTCAAAATAACTAGCTTACAACAGAATATATGATATTGACCTATTTAATTAAGTGTTTACAAATTTTAAACAAAGTCATTAGATCGTTAAATTTTTGAAAAGAAAATTTCTATACAGTTCAATTTTTTAATAGACCTTGATAAACACTTACAAAAGACAATGATCAAATACACGATCATACAATTCAAAGTATAGTAAATCCTTGTGTTGTGGGTTATGATTCGCTAAAGAATTGTATCTTATTGATGAAATGTATTACGTACTTGTAAGTATTTATAAAAAAATTTATTCATAAATGCTTTTAAATTTGCGGATAAGACCAAGGGAGTCTTAAAGTTTTGATATTTCAAACTAAAATTTTGCCGGATGAGTATTTTGCATTTAAAATATCAAGTATATTTTTTCTTTACGAATACGCTTTTTCTTAATTGGCATCTATACATTTGTCTGCTTAGTATATCAAATGTATGCGTTTTTTTTATTATAATAACTTGCTACGGCCATAAGACAATTTATTTATGATTCATCTTTAGGACGTGCCTGAGACATGTTTGACAAAGTTATCTTATGACATTTCTAACTACGGTGGTCATAGGATCGTTCTAACACGTTTATTTAATCAAAAACTAAATGTACAAAATTCGATTACATAAATTTTTATCGTATTTCAGTATACGTTTGTATATGTAAAGGAAGGGAGGATGACTCTGTTATGTAAAACAAAATAAACGTTTTAACGTAATACTAATGAATATCTTATTATCATAGATAATCTTAGCCGTATTTGGCACAACATTTTGGAATTTTGGGTCATCAATGATTTTTATCTTTATAGTTGTTTGGCTTTCTGGCTATTTTGAATTTAGCGTCCCTTATGAGTCTGATGTAGATGAAACGCGCGTTTCGGCATATTAAATTACAAGCCAGGTAATTTTGAAAACTATTATTCTCGAAAATTTTTATTGTATTGTTTAATTGTGGAGTTCTCTGTCCTGCATGTGCTTGCATTTAACTGTGCTATAGTCCTGTCATGATATGTTGTCATTTAAGTATTGTATTTAACGTTGCCATAAAAGCGCGAGGTTTAGCTAGCCACAAAACCAGGTTAGGCGCACCATTTTTCTAAAAATGTCCTGTATCAAATATGAAAAAGGAAGATATGGTATGATTGCCAATGAGACAACTCTCCACAACAACAAAATTACACAGAAACTAACAACTATAGGTCATCGTACGGCCTTCAACAATGAGCAAAGCCCATACCACATAGTCAGCTATACAAGGCCCCCAAATGACAATGTAAAACAATTCAAACGAGAAAACTAACGGCCTTATTTATGTTAAAAAAATGAACAAAAAACGAATATATAAACATAAACAAACGACAACCACTGAATTGCAGGCTCCAGACTTGGGACAAGCACATACATACATAATTTGGCGGGGTTAAACATGTTAACGGGATCCCCACCCTCCCCTAACCTGGGACAGTGGTATAACAGTACAACATAAGAACGAACTATAAAAATCAGTTGAAAAAGGCTTAACTCGTCAGATGGACAAAAATACAAGTGGACGTGGCCGGGTACTTGTCTATTTAAACAACAAAAGGACACTAGGTACAGATCTTAGAGAACTCGCATTTATCTGACAGCTAGTTCAAAGCCACTAACAAATAATAAAAAAAAATCTCGCATAGATTATTTAGTCTTACTAAATAATCTATCCGTACGCATTCAACATCCGATGGATTTAGTGTTTTTTCAGTCAGAGAAAAAACCTGACCTTGTGCAATGCCAAGATACAGGTATCGACAGATTGTAGATCCATGAATGTGTATATGTATATAATATACTTGTAATATCAAAATCAATATTTTTACCAATAAAACAATAGCCAATGATCTTATTACAGTGTTGAATTGGTTACATTTGAGAATAAGTTTATTTTAAGGAGCGATTAGTTTACCATGATCATTTCTAAATTTCCTGGCACGGTTAACAACATTTTCGTAAAAATGTGCTATCCCGTTTGAAATAAGCTTTCTACAGGAACAACTAAACTTCAAAACCAAAGCTGTATATCTATGGAAAAATTTAATAAAGGTTTGAAGTAATTTATGATAACGAAATCCCTGGTTTAGTAATTTACCAGTTTCCCGTTTAAAACCGAAATATCTAAATCTAGGAAAGGACAGATATTACCGTTTCAATATGATTTATTTAAAGTAAGTTCCTTGGGGTAAATTTCTACAGTATATTAAGAAAAATTCTCGATTATTTAACGAAAAAAACATCAAGTCAGGTAAACGGTATTTGTTATCTTATGGTGTGTTTCTGTGTGAGTCACATTGCCGTTTGGATTTTAGTTGCGCGTTAGTGTTTCTGCTGTGTCGCTGTTTTCCTTTTATAGGTGATGTGTTTCCCTCAGTTTTAGTTTGTAACCCGTATTTGTTTTTTTGTCAGTCGATTAATGACTATCGAACAGCGGTATACTAATGTTGGCTTTATTTATCATATGATAAAAACAGTTATAAATGAATTTCATACGGTAACAAATGGAAATAGTCACACAACTTTTTTAAATGCGATATTCGTGCTGCAATTTAAGTGCTAGTGTCACACATTTAACAGTCGGAAACCCGGTTGAAATAGAACAAAAGAATCGAAGCTCTTTGTTAGAGAAGGCGATAAATGCTTACTGTAATGTTTACTATAGTGACAAAAAATTCAAAAGTTAATAGAAACAAACAAAATTACAATTTTCTTCTCAATTTATTTTAAAAACACCATTTGCATAAGTTTTAAATTTATCTTGTACAAAGTTAAGCAAAACAATTAGATATCAAGTCGACGACATGGGTATCTTTCAAGTTGGATGTAGAAAATGCATAACCTCCGATTTTTAATTTTTTTTTACCACGGACGGAAAACATATCAATCTATTAGTTCAGTAATTTTCGTGTCTTCCCTTTCATTATGTGACTCAAGAAAAAATTCCAAAAAATGGGTAACAATTGTATCGAAAAGAGAGAATCGAATGCACCTTTTTATGTTAGGGCGTGTTTGAGTTGAATATTTTGTCTTGATATCGTACAAAACAAGAATATTTCATACATCGTTTCGCTTCAGATTCTATCATTTTTTTTTTATATCAAAGCTACAGGTTGACTTTATAACATAAAACATCACAGTACTAAAAGATGAAATATCTGGGTCAAGGGAAATACCTATCTAATGAATCACAAAAACAGAGAAGGTGTGTTCGAATAGCTATTTTTTTACTGTAAGTACTTGACGACAGTCTTTCAAGTTGGATGATGAAAATGCATATCTTCGAAAAATTATATTTTTTTGTGTGTGATAACCAGGGTTTATAGTCTTCAACCACTAAAAAAATCTAGTCTGCCCTTCCACGAAATATTTACTTAGAATTTTTTTAAATGTTTATGAATTTTCGAAAATTCCACCTGACAACTGATCAGACAATAGTTTTAAGTTGAATCAATGCAGACAAGATCATTAACTGATGCTCATTAGCTAGTTGATACATATGTCTTTTAAAATACAACTGACATATAAAGGATCGTAATGGTGCAATGTGGATAAATTTATCGGTTTCCGAGAGCAAAATTGGCAGCGAGTCATCCCTACAATGGCTTCCATTTCTACGATTGTGAAAATGAACTGGCCAAATGTGGAGATAATTTTGACGAAGCAGAATCCTGACTGTTAAAGATTATAAATTTCTATTTCTATTTGTCAATAATATTTTAAACTCTAAGCTAATGTAAATATTTTACAAGTTCGTTATGCAACTTTTTATTGAGTCATATCAAATACACACATAAGGTAGCACAATACAAAGAATTTTCACTCCCAATTAGACAACTTTAAACTGATGTAATTCCACTCATCCTTCTTTATGTTTTATAAATGAGGTACCAAAAGAAAGAAGAATGAATAATCTTTCAAATTGTGATAATTTCATTATGATATAATTATTACATAATCAATTGTTATGTAATTAGTTGCTATATTGTGATGTCCACACTTGAATGAATTTAGCGTCTTTGTTTTTCATAGCATCCCAAAATATTTTATAGATTCTTGTACAACACAGCTTGACCTCCAATTTCCAAAAACATCGATAGAACAAATTTTATACCCAATTGAATTTAGTGATCTCTTATGCATTGATGTTGCAAACTTCATTGAAGATTTATGAGAGAATGAAATACAATAGGAAAAATCTGAGACACAGTTTTGGAGGTCACTCTGTGTTGTGCAAGAATCTATAAAATATTTTGGGATGCTATGAATAACAAAGAAGCTAAATTCATTAAGTATGGACATCACAATAAGGCTACTTAAGAAGGATGAGTGGAACTACATCAGTTTAAAGATGTCTGATTGGGGATGAAAAATCTTTGTGTTGTGCTACCAAACTGATCACCTATCGTAATTCTCTTTGCTAAATTAAATCACTTAATTATATAATTTCTGTTTACCACATGACCCCAAAAAACTGTGTTGTTATAGCAACTTTATTTGGTATTTAAAGATAGATAAATTTATATTCATGGACTCCGTTTGGATATGCCAACGAGAGCACATGAACTGCGTTCGGATTTTCCATCGCAATCATATATATGGTTTTTGGTTTAAAATAACTAATTTGTAACACTGATATTTTACATTTGGACTTTATTAAATTAATTTGCCAATTTATTTATGTTTATTGTATTGGACTGCCGACTTGTGTGTGAATAAGGAGCTAGTATCCCGCATTGTGAATCGTTCCCAAAGACGGAATCCCACTCAAAGCCATTTGGCAATATTTATACGGAAAGTACAAAATCTTTCTTCATACTAGTATATAAACTGCCCCTTAGGTTCACTCGATTTCATTACATCTCTTACACCAGGATTACTTAAAAAAGAAGAAGTCAATGTAAACCACATTTAAGTTTTTATGTCCTAGTCCTAGGACAGCTTCATTGACACGGACCGAGGTCTTTATGTTTACGTACTACTACACAGGGATCTCAACTGAAATGGCTGTACCAGGGAATATCTGTTTACAGCATGTTCAATGTTTTTGAATAAAAAAGACATAGTAACACAGACAAACTGCCAGTCCAGTGAAGGGTGCGATATTCATCAGAAATACTTTAATTTAATACATGCACTCAGCTGAATCAAAATTTTACCAGACTTTTTTTTTTAATTTTAGAAACATTGTCATTGCATAAAGTAATAAATATTTCTGCAAAATTACAGGAAAAAACGAAATAAAAAGTTATGATATGTTATCATTTAATTGGTATTGTAGTTGAAGATACCTATTGCAATGATTTTGGTGTTTATGGTGGTTTTCTTAAGCACAGAATACGTGGCAAGCTGTCCAACAGAATGCAGTTCTTGTTATCTGACCGCGAATGGTAACACTGTATACTGCTGGGGTAGAGATTTACAAAATGTTCCCCATGACTTGCCAAATGATACATACATAATGTAAGTTTTGATTTTGTTTTAAGACAAAAGTGTAACACATATTGCATCACAAAACAGGATATCAACATATATAATTTGTTTATTTCATTACGTTTTACTAAACAAAAACAATGTTTGATTAGTATTTAATGTTCGTTTAAGGAAAGATTGTATTCAACCATTATTTTAAAAAGTGCTATAATAAACGAGATAAGAGCAAAACAGTGCTTGCAATGTCATGTAAGTCAACTTAAGGACATATGATACAGTTTTTATCCCATGTTAAAACATTATGAATATTTGCAGAAAGGCTTTTTAAATTAAGTTGGTCAAATATGTAATAAAAATATACCTTCATGTGCTACTTTTTTTTAGTAAAATGAGTTTCGAAATTTAAGATATTTGCTCAAAATTCGAATTTGTGGACGTATTTTTTTTTTCGACAGAATTACATAACTTTTTTTGTTTTATAAGATAAACACAAGCTGCGTTTTGTAAAATTATGCGTGATCTTAGTTATATATATTTAAGTTATAAATTAATGCATTAATTTTTAGAAATAACTCATATTTATCAGGAATAAGAAGAAAAAGAAAACGTAATTTGTTTGCTATATATTTATCAACCTTAAAAAAAAATAGTATTGACTTTTTCATGAAAATTGGTACAAATAATCTTCACACGTAATTAAAACAAATATCATTTAAAAAAAAAAGAGAGATCCTTGAGCCATGCAAGTTTAATTAATTTGAATGATAAAAAGCAGTCGAAAATGCATCTTTTCCCGATATGTGAAAGTTTTACGCGAAAATAACATTTTATGTTAACAACGTTATTACCTCCCCTGTAACTGTATCGTATGCCCTTAATTTCCAGAACTTTTAATTCAAATAAGAAAAACAAATTATTTTTAGAATTCAATACTAACTAATAACGAAGATTGATAAATACAAATTCATTTAAACAATCTAATTAAAATAAAACAAAAAGACAAAACGAAATAGAATGATTTTAGAAAAAGGAACAAAACGTCTCTAAGATATTAGATACCATTTCAAATAAAAAAAAATAACTGGATCATGTGACGTTCATCTTTTCTTTCGTCCAACTATTCTTATTGTCCCAATTTTCGCCGAAACTACGTATTCTACCAGAACGACTTTATATCTGGTCATCTATTTGCCAATGACGAATTTTAACGTTTGAGCTCTATTTATAAGTGATGAGTTTTAACGTGGTGTCACTCTTTATATCTGTCGGTGCACATATATTTCATATTTCCGATTGCTTTGAATTCCGAGTGTATTATGCTTAGCGTGACACTACATGCATTCTTTTTTTAATTTGAATAAAATGGTCCAAACAGAGAAAAAAGAGAAGAGAATGATAAAAAAAAAAAAAAACTAAATTAGTGTGTGCACACTTTCTTTCAAGATGCACTGTCTTTTTACACTCTTATTGTTTTGCTTTACATTTATCCTTTCTTGTAATGCATGTCAAAATGACCAACTTCTAAGTGTCGTCTTAAAATCAGCATAGTTAAGATTCATAAAATGAAGTTGCTGCCTTCGTTATGTTTTCTTACATTTTCCAATGTAGTTTACTTAGTTGACGTGTAAGTTCGAATCTGATTAGCTGAATTTAACCTTCAATTAAATACTTAAAACGGGAATTTATGTTAGCAAGAACCAGTCAATAAGTTGATTGATAATAGAAACACCTGGCAAGATTTGTCAAAGCTCAGCTCTTTTTAATAATTATTCCTATAGTGAAGATTTTAAGTAACTTAGTGTTTCAAAAAAAATTGTTTGACTGACCGACCATCTCATTTATTCTCTGTATGGGCTAAACATTAAACATATATGCTTCTTGTTTGCCTAAAAAGAAATGTCGTCGATTTGTTCTAAGGCTAATGCACATTAAACAACTTTAAAATATTATGATAAATGTTGAATAGGTAATAATGTATATGCATTATTAAATACATGCTACAAATAAAATGTCTTTATCTTTTTTCATTGAAGATATCTGTTTAGCAACTCAATATCCGTGATTAAGACCGGGGACTTTAGAAACATGCCCTTGTTGTATGAGATGTAAGTTTATTTATTTCATCCATGATTTAAGTTTTTATATCCAAAGCTGTTTCGTAAAAAAATATTGAATATTCATATCTCTTTCTTAAGTATCATGGTAGGACGCAAATTGATTCCTGAAAACTAGAAAAGTAAATTTTCCATAGTGAACTATAAAACAAATCATTGTCTTGTTATTTCAGTTTACACAATGTGCTGGTTTAACAGCAAAAACCACATTTTAGAAACACGAACAACTGCATATTGTCTGACTTTTAATATATACATCCATCAGAATTGCATTGATTAATAAAAACATCCTTAATGTATAAAAATCATCAAGATGACAAAATGTATAACCCTTTAAATAAAGGCAACAGTAGTATACCGCTGTTCAAAACTCATAAATCCAGGGACAAAAAACAAAATCGGGGTAACAAACTAAAACCGAGGGAAACGCATTAAATATAAGAGAAGAATAACGACATAACACCGAAACGTAACACACACAGAAACGGACCAAGCATCAGACAAAACACCACGAGAATAACAAATATAACATGAAAACCAAATACATGAATTAGGGATAGACAAGTACCGTGCCACGTCTGATTTCAATATCTCAAAAATAAGAGAAAACACAAACGACTCAACGTTAAAATGCAACACACACAGAAACGAACAATAATATAACAATGGCCATCTTCCTGACTTGGTACAGGACACTTTTAAAGGGGAATAAAAGTGGTGGGTTGAACCTGGTTTTGTGGCATGCCAAACCTCGCACTTTAATGGCAAAGTTAAATATAACATTGAAATGACAACATATTACAGGACTACAATACAAATAAATAGGAGAACATATTAGACAAAGAAAAACATGATTAATAGATAACAAAAAGCATTAGGTTTAAAATTCAATACGCCAAAAACGCGCCTTGTCCACACAGGACTTACAAGTGACGCCCAGATATAAAAGATCGAAAGAGAAAAAAGTACAAAGTTGTACAGCACTTGAGATAAAAAGTTGAAAAGGTTTCGCCAAATACGGCATTGTTTTTATGCCCGGGATAAGAACATTCTTATTATATAGAACAATTCATGCTATTGCAAACAGTAAATTTTATCCAAGAACAAATTAATACAAGCACAGGATTATACAATATAGACAATACTTTTTAAAACCTAAGACACATACCTCAAGAGGACATCATGTATACACATTAACAGATTTAAAATTTAAATTATTAAAACATTTACACTCGATCTTTTATGCCCGCGTAACAGATTACTATTTCAAATTAATGCAATGTTAGTATTATGCAACACTTATGCAACCAATTATTATGTTAACTGTGTCTAAAATATTTTTTACCAAATTTCCACTTTCAAATGAAATTAGCTTCTGCATAGGTATCCCTAGAGGTTTGATTTTATTATATGTTGTTCCTATGGCCATTATCTACAAAAAGTGTCTCAGATTTCAGATAGAATGTATAGAACAAATTTTACACCTAATCTAACATTATCTTCTTTTATGTGGTTAGGATGTTTACACTAATTAGAGATTTATGAGAGAAAGGAATACCATAGAGACAATCTAAGACACCAATTTGAAGCCCATGATGTGTTGATTAAGATTTCGTTAAAATTTTGTGTATAGTTAAAGTGATGATAGAGCTAAATTCATTCAAGTGAACTTACCCAGATTTTGCCACTAATTACATAATAATTGATTACATAATGATTGCATAATAAAAATATGGCATTGATTTAAAAGATAAATCTTTTATCTATCTATATATACCTCTTTTATTATTTTCTATGCATTCATAAGACAGTTACAGCATTTCAAAGGTTAGTGATTGGAAGTAAACAATCTTTGTATTGTGCAACCTTAAACATGAGAAGAATTCTTTTATTCTATCTTCAGTGGTATACATAACAACAAGGTGACAAAGATAGAAAATAATGCTTTCGATGACAATTCTAGCTTAAGGATCATGTAAGTATGATATATAATTGTGTACAAAATTTTTCTAAAAAAGTAAAACACCAAAAATAATGTACTCAAAGGGCAATATAAATCACAAAGTCCTTTTCAAATGGGAAAATCAAAAGCTCATAAACAACAACTGTCATATTCCTGACTTTGTACAGGCATTGTCTTATGTCGAAAATGGTGGAATAAACCTAGTTTTTAGCTAGCTAAACCTCCCACTTGTACGAAAATCATTTACAATTCCATTATATTGACAATAGAACACAAACAAATACGTCAACAAAATAAAAGAAAATGGCATATAGGCAGATCACATAATCAGAAATGAAAGACATAACAAGAATACAAAAAACTTTTTTATAACTTGAAAAAACGTTGTATTTCAAACTTTATTTTATTCAAAAAGATTATAGATATCATTGTTTGTCGGATTCACAAGACGGAAAGCAAGGGCTTTTAATCTAGAATTTTTCTAAATAAGTTAGCAAAAAGCCAACAGTTTTTCAAACAATCAAAGCTTGATATAAAACAAATATTATTTTTTTCTTCATAGTCAATGCAAAAAAATGTATCTGCGATTGCTTACTATAACTCTTATAAAAACTTTCCTGAAGGCATATTTCGACAATTGAAAACGGGCAATCATTTTTTTTTGTGTGTCTAACTATCTGTTACAGAAGCAGTGAAATAAAATAAACAGATCATGTGTTGTGAAAATTGGAGCTATAATGATGAGCACTTCAGTACCGTCTGAAATTATTTTAGGTATTGGTTGTTATTCTGTGGTTAATTTGTCGAAAAATACTTTCTATTATTTATTTATTGTATTTCTCTGTCCTGAGGGGTCTTGCATTTATTTGTGCTGTATTCTTGTCATGTAATATTGTCATTTTAAAGGTATGTTCAAAATTGCAATAAAGCGCAAGGTTTTGGGTAGCAAAAAAAATAGGTTTAGCCCATCATGTTTTTTTCTAAAAGGCCCTGTTCCAAGTCAGGAATATGACAGTTGTCATTTAATATATCGTTTCTATGTACTGAAAATTGGGCAATTTTTGCGCCGTTTTTATTTCGCGATTAACTATTACAATCCACATTCGCGCCGTTTAGAATTCGCGATTTCCCAGTGGTCTATATAAATATTTTCATGAACGATTTGAAAAATGAACATATATCAAAATTCAAGTGAAAAAATCAATCAGAAATCCTTTGATTTCGGTTCATTAATGTTAAAGTAGAGTAAAAGTTTGTCATGTTTGCTTGTAAAAACACTTACACAAAATAAAAAAGTAGACCTAATTAGGAGTGAATTAAAATAAAATGCTGTCAGTATTAATGCTAATTTTGCGATCGTTTGATCTGATTAATCTGTGTAGTAGATTCAACGAGGTGATGCTTTTATTACTGATTGACAGGTGTCATTAACATAATTGTTATGAGTGTTGTTTACATAAATGTATATTTTATATGTGCATTATATTGTCAAAACCAGCCCATATTTATGTAGCAGCAGTATTCTACTTTCCAATAAATAGGTAAAAGTTTACATTATAACAATTTTGTATAACTGATATATTATGGACCAAAAAGGGGTCTTACTGAACCTACTCCTTTGTCTGTATGCTTTGTTTTGTGCACTCGTACGTTGAAAATAAGAAAAATAAGAAAAATAACTTTGTTCAAGGCAGTGGTAAATTAATGGCTTCCTCCTAGAGTAAAATGGGTTCAACAGCCGTTTATTTAAATGTTTTACGTTTCGAAAAAGGTCTACTCCGGTGAAAATCACAAATATTTATTCTATGACTCATAGGGGATAATTTGCATATCAATTAGGACATAAAATTTTAAAGGGTATTTAATCCATCAAATCATTGAAAGTTGTCGTTTTCAGATGCAGTTCCATTTTGTAGCTTCGTTATTTCTTCAAATGTTCCTGCAAATGGTCACGGAAAACATTTTATTCAGTCCAACAAATTAGACCGCATGCAAACTTTCACTTTTGATTTGATTTTCAATTCTATTTTGTATTTCTTCAAATACTTAAGACCGCTCATTTCTTTGAACTTGCAACTAAATGATAGAAAACACAAGGTAATACACATACGCATACGTTTATGTCTTGTCCTTTCACTTTGTTAAATATTAGAGTCAAAAACTGTAAAAACATGTCGCTCGTGGGTTAAGACAAATATATGTTACCTGGATTGTTTTCCCTTAATTGATTTGTGACTGTTGAACAGCATTATACTTCTGTGGCCTTTATTAACTGCAGAGAAATTCGAAGTTGGCAGTTTGTAATTTTACATCATCACTTTGTCAATCATTATAGTTTGAAGTCGTACATCCGTGTCAATATCGAAGAAAAGATCAAAATATGTAAATGACTTTCAAGTATCAGAAGTATAATTTGTGTGGATTATTGAAATACGGAACATCATCAATATGTCAAAAAGTGAATATACAGAACTTTTCATATGAGTCGGAGTTTTGAGAACCAGAAAATAAAAAAAAACACAGATCGTTAAATTTCAGATTCAGATATATTGATAATGTTCTTTCAATTAACAATCCAAACTTTTCTGATTGGTTCCAGTACTATATCTTCCAGAACTATTATTGTAATAGACAACAGACATTGCTTCCTCTACTTCGTTTTTAGACTAAAACCTCAATTCTACAAAGGCAGTCAATCTTGAAGTGTAGATTCTATGTACTAACGTTGTTTATCATCTAAATTAAGTATTACACTTGTTTATACTGTTATTTTATTTGTCATTGATGGCAACATAAACGAATTGTATTGTATTGCCATACAAGTGAGAGGTTTGGCTAGCTCTAAAACCAGGTTAATTTATTATTTCTACTTAAGTAAATGTCTGTACTAAGTCAGGAGTATGACGGTTGTTTCCGATTCGTTTGATGTGATTAGGCTTTTGATTTTGGATTTTGATTATGCCCGCGTCACACTGTCCCGATTTTTATATACGATGGACACCCGAATGCGAAAATTGTAAGTTCGTACGAAGTTGGTCCCGATCTCGTTAAAATACCCAAAAGTGACCGAAGCAAGTACGATGAATAACGAAGTCTATACGAGGGTACCGTAAGTATATACGATAACAAAAGATGGACATACGAAGGTTAACCGAAGACGGTATTTAAGCTTCATATCTCAGCCGAAGCCTACAAAGATGGATCACGAAGGCTACACGATGGATTACAATGTTGGCGCGATGGCCATACGATGTCTAAAAAGACGTTCGTGTACAGCTTACGATGCATTTAAATTATATGCCGAAGGCATCACGCGTTTTAAATTGTTTGATCAATATTGAATATATATTATATTGTACATTTAATTTTTTGTTTAATCATAAGACGGAAGATCGTGGGTATTTCCAGTTACTGAATAATTTGGTTGATTTCTAAAAAATTGTTTATGTATCAAATATGCGTATTCAATTTACCATTTTCTGCATGTGTCATATACAAATATAGTGTCCATATTTGTCCCCAATATGTTACATACGAGGGGATGCCACGCTCGGCATTGCCTTGTTTGAACTGTAAAATGTGTGCACTAGTCTGAATAATCACCCATTATTATACCCATGTTTACTGATCTATCTTAAAGGTAAGGTAATGGGTTCGTTGATCCCTTTCATTCAAAAAGAGCTCTTTCCCGGAGAATATCATAATAATATAGACTAAAGGAAGGATGAGGGGAAAGCAACTAACGCGGCAAAATATGACATATAGAAAGAAAACAAAATGTTTATGGAGTTAACAACTCAGACGATACATAAAAAATCAGAATAATGAAGAAAAGGTTGGTTTTCCTATATACGTGTTCCTGCAGTGTTGGTATACGAGGCGCGTTTATGATTTTTATTATGTTATTTGAAATGAAAAATTGACAAAAAATAATATTTCATTTGTAAAAGTAAATCCTGAGCCTGTAATACCTGCTCTTCTTGTTCCATTTGAATTAATAGAAACAACGCTGTCGCCTTTCTTGTTTTCATAGAATCATATGATATGAGGTCCATGTTTTGTGAACGTCTTTCTTAACTGTCGTATTAGACTGATCAGTGCATATCGCGCATGGCACTTTAAATGTATTTTAGCCATGCGCGTAGCTACGTTTACGTCAAAACGCCCGGGCGTACACTTGAATTTTGAAATTTCTTTTTTTTATCTAAATATAATAAGAAAGACTGGTCAAAAGCACATCAGCCTTGTGCTTCTCTCTTCAATGGATTGTAATTTTCAATAAAAAGGGACTAAATTTACTTTAATCAAATAGTTCATTTCATGATATGTGTTCCAATTTTCTGTAAAAGTCTGAATCTACTGTGAATTCTGCGTACTTTTCTTATATTGAAAGCAATTCATTGTCTGCTGAGATTCGATATGCGGTTTGCATTGTTGTCGAGCATGTGACTTATGTCGCAAAAGCGAGACATAGCGTCGTCAGCGCCGTCAATATTTAGGTTCCGAATGTGGACAAAGTTTTTTGAATGACTCTCTGTTAAAAAAATGTTTATGATCAAAAGAGTACCCAGTGCAATATAATGCAATTAGTTCTTTAATTTCCCCCACATTTTACGGATAAAGGGTATTTTTTATTTCTTAATTACATTAACTACTTGTCGAACCTTCATCGAAGTTTATGAAAATTTGGAAGAAGTTTTTTCTATGACTAACGTCTAAAACAAAGTTTTGAAAGCATCTGTTTTCGTTCATTTTTCTGTTCTTTACTGATAGCTGGACTTTTCTTTGCGCAATTAATTGTTTTACATGCTCAATTTATAAACCTTCATAAAATGTGATATATTGGCACACGTTAAATTCCAGATCAAGAAAATATAATAAAGAAAATTTTTGATTTTTTTTTAAATTTCCTGAAAAGACTGGTAAATTGATTCACTTCTTGTGGAAAGAAATCGTGTTCCAGAATTTTTTTTATATTGCATCTCTAAGAAATATTTTTTTCGTGTTCATTAAAAGGTGCTTTTGTCGATTGTATGCTCACTCACGACTTTAAACAATTTGAAAGTAATATTGGTTTGAACGCTTTCTCTAAAACCAATGTCCGTTAGCTTCCAATTAACACGATGAATAAGTTCTCAAAATTAAACATAAAGATATACCATTTAGATTCAAAAGTATGTTACTATCAATGATTTTTTACTGACAGAAATGGTATGTCGTTCTCGATAACTCGATCGCTTTCGGGGGCTCCGTCCCCTCGAACCAACTAACAGCAGGGAGGTTGGCATTGAGCGGTTTGTTACCCCCTCAGACCCCTCGCCAAGGTTCGGGCGTACACGTAAATATGACCCAGCTACGCCACTGTTAGCGCGAAAATTAACTTACATTTAGCTGGATTTATTGCCGTCGTAGTTCCATCTTGTCACCTTCGTACTTTTATTCGATGGCATCACGACGGGATAACGAGGTCTTAACGAAGTCGTGTTGCCATCGTAAGACATTCGGTTAGCTTCGTGATTCATTCGTGTAGACATCGTAATGTCAAAACTGCCCGATGGAAACGATGGAAACATGAATGCAATACGATGTTCAAAGATGCATTCCCGGTGACATTACGATGGTGAGGATGGTGATACGAACTCAATACGAACCCTAAACATCGGACGCACCTTCGGGGATTTTTTAACATGTTAAAAAATTTAGAACCCTTCCCGAAGTTGTCCCCGAAGGCTAGAAAAAGTGCCCGAAGGTTCTACGATGGTTAAAGATGGCATTACGAATAGCCCGATCTGGATACGATCAGTCCCGATTTTGAAAATTTCCATAATCGTGTTGCCATCGGCGTAAAAATCGGGACAGTGTGACGCGGGCATTAGGGACTTTTTGTTTTAAAAAAATTCTCAGAGTTTAGTATGTTTGTTATTCTATTTTTTGCAAGACATTTTCTCTTTCTGTGTTTTAGAAAATTAAATAATATCGTATTCAACATAATTGCAAGTCGGTGTGCAGGGGTTCACAACTAGTACGCATTGAAATACAGATTGTCTTTACTATATTTTTTCTCTCTGACATTAGATACATAAACGAATATAAGTAACATCAATGCAGGAAGGAAAATAACTCTATAATTACGAGTTAATAAATAAAATACGCACACAAACAAACGCAAGCTCAAACTACCTTATAATATAAGACCATGCCATTTAAACATCGATTGCATTAAGAAATTGCATACGTAACTTCACTATAAAAGAGGGGCGAAAGATAAACCAGTAAAAGTTTGAAATGGCATATATCTGTATTCTACTGTACTTATTTTTACTCGACCAGTCTGAATTGGTTTGAATTTTTTACTCGATGTTGCTCGACCCAAATCTTAACCATACTCGTCTGTACTGATTTGTACTGTTTTTGTATTGAAAAAATAGTGACCAGTCTGAATCAGTCTTAACCTATTATCGATATGTACTGGATCCGTTTTTATCCTTTTTTTTCAATCTGAACCCTACTCGACCAATGATCTGAACAATTCTTGTCCAAATTACCTCTACTTTTTTAATTTTTACTGTTTATATATCTATCTTTTTTTACTGACATAACATCATACACAATTAAGTAAAGATATGATGGATTTTTAGATCTTAGAATTATTTTTGTCAAAAGGAGATAGTCAAATTTAATAATTTTAATGTCTGACTGTACTGCGAGTAATGAAACTATATTAGGGTGTTTCTTGTTTGTGATGTGTTATTTTTCTTACAAACAAATAATTCTCTTTACATCTTAAATAAAAAATACATAGGTACCTCGGTTAATTGAAATAGTTATATATAATCATTCTTATAACAGTGTGGACAATCGTAATACTTTTATTGGTAATAATACTATTGATGGTCCTATAGGTTTGCATTGTTTGTGTTATGTGCATGATTTCGTTTGGTTTAATAACAGTAATAAGAGGAAGATAACCTGTAGTCATAATACAATTGCAAAACACTTTTTAATGGTATAGAATCAAAGCCGAAAAATAATCTTCACGAAATTACCTCTCTAAATTTTCCCTTGATAATATTGTGAAGGCATGAAAGTTGACTTCAGACATTTCCGCAAGACATTGCAGACATATTCATTTGAATTGAATATGTAGCTCCATTTTTTTATAATTTGAGTTTTTGGAGCTTACACTTAGTGCAAATCGATTGTGCTTACAATTAGATAAATTATCTGTAAAATGTTTTATTTTTACACTGAATTATTTCAAGCTGCCAACTAAATTTCTCACTTGGCGTTTCGTTCCATCATATTCTTTTAAAACATCTATGCACAGGACTGATTCAGTAAGACCCCTTTTTGGTCTCAAAACAAAGCATTTTTACAAAATTGTAAATAGTTATCAAAGGTTCCAGGATTATAATTTATACGTCAGACGCGCGATTCGTCTCCATAAGACTCATCAGTGACGCTCAGATCAAAATAGTTATTAAGCTAAACAAGCACAAAGTGGAAGAGCATTTAGGACCCAAAATTCCAAACAGTTGTTCCAAATACGGCTAAGAAAATCTATTCCTGGGATTAGAACTTTTAACTATTTATTGGAAAGAAGATTACTTCTGTTACATACATATGGGCCGTTTTTGACAATACAATGCATATTTATTGGTTACTAGCATCATTAAATCATGCTAAATTACTAATTTTAGCATTTGAGTTCATTTTCAGACAGTTTCCGTCTTTAACGAATGTGGCCGCATTTGTGTTCATTCTTAATATTTAAAGGGAAATTCCGCGATTTTTTACTTATCATCTAATTATGTTCATCTTAACATAAAAAACACATTTGCAAAGTTTTAAATTTATATTCCTTCTAATAACGGAGAAAATCAAGTATTTGTAACTTTTTTGGTTGAATTCTCGAGTGGGTCGTGACGTTTTAGCCCGATGTGTTGAATTCTGTAAAATATAAAATCTGTTTAACTCTTATAGCTTATCGACAATATACGTAATTAAAAGCGCACAGCTGACGAATGGTCGTAGTTATTAACCACAATATAAGAATGAACGAAAATGAATATGCATATACCGTTTTGTATTGATTGAAATAAACTCCTATAAAATTATCTCTAGTAAATGTTTTCGAATAAATTTCATTAATTATTGTTGAGATTTTTTTCATAAAATATTTATTGAACATTTTTACTGATATTGAACTGAAAATATTTCAGTTCTATTTACCGTTATTGTTTTGATAATCATTTCAATGCAACTAATGTGTGAGCAGAGTGTGTATATTATTTTGTAAAGGTCACTGTATATTTCTCGGCTTGAGGTCAATTCGTTTACCTTGTAGCTATTTAGCCGCAGGTGTGAGTTCAAGCGTACACAGGTATGAATGTTGTTATTTGGAAAGGATAACTTGACAGAAAGTACACTAAGATTTAAAACACGATGATAATAAAGATACAATAATTAAATTGTGTAAATTAATTGAAAATAAAATTCAGATTCGTAATTCCGAAAGTGCAACAAAATAAAAGGAAACAATTTTTTATTACTTTCTTAGCGGCAATTGGCGTAAAGATTCAAATATGAAGTAAAAAATAGTAGTTTTAATCTTTAATAAAAACTAAATGCAATATTACCCAATTTGATATACCATTGCACATCTGTTTGATATCATTGACTTTCCCGGAATTTCTTAACTTGTATTCAAATCTGGCTGTGTTTAAATGCTCATAAAACTATTGCAATTTTAAAGTTTTTAATTGAAAAAAAATACAACATACAACATGCATGATTTTTTTTTAGTCTCTTTTTAAGATTTCGTTCTTACATAATTAAATTCATTTGACAATCTTTAAAAGAACTTTTTGTGAAAAGAATATCAATTATCTAAGCTAAGGCATTATTTTTTTTTGATGATTTTTGTACATTTATTTTTAAAATTCTATGATAATATTTGTGCAATGTTGAACATGATAGCCGTCATTAATCCAAATAAGTAATACAGTAGTTGTAATAAAACTTATATTTTAGTCATGCATTACTGATATTGACGAATTTAGAATAGTTCGTCCATACATCGTTGTTCTTGAAACAATCATTATTAGTATACATGTAAGTTTCCTGACGTATAAGCGCCATTGAGGATGAGCTCCAGAGAAAGCAGACTAGTAGCGTTTCGTTAGTTTGTTTGTTAGAATGAACAAGTGACATGTCTTACTCTGAACAGTTAGAAAACGGACTATCGACATCGACCGCTTGTTCTTGATATTTGAAACTGCATGCATATATATGTATACGTTTATGATAGTGATGAGTTCTTGCGTCTGACAAAAACTAAATTCCTTCATGGTCATATCTTGCCATACGTTTATATTGGTTTGTAAGGTGATTACTCAAAATCGTTATTTGAAAATCCTGTTTGTGAGATGTAGATTCATTTCAATACAGAAATTTTGTCTATATGTTAAGTTTCACAAGTGTATAACACGGAGAAGCTCTGAAAATACATTACTTCCATTTTGTTTGGGTGTGAACCATCGATGTTTACAGCAATATCAAAGAATAAGATGATGATGGTAGAAAGAACTATGGGCGTCATGTGGCAAATATTACATGCATATCGGACCATGAGTTGTCAATCTGTATGAAAAGCTTTCCAATACAACCATATTACTGAGAAGGAATGTTTACATGCTATACTCTCGTACTAGTATTACAGGGTTCTTGTGGCGTTCACCTTAGACACACATCTTTTTAACGATGTTTAAAAAAAAAAGACAGAACCAATTTAATGTCATATTTCGCTATTTTTTAAATATAACTAAAAGTCTTTTATCTGACAAGAATACTCCTATTTAGCGGACAAGTAATTTATTCTTTTTTCTGTTATTAAATACCAAGAAAGAAAATAAATCCCGAAATTAATTTGAAACTTTGATACTCAATAGTTTCCCAGCAAAATATTCACATCCCTTTGGGATAATCAGTGTTCGTCCAGTGGCATATATAACAATTGTGATGACGAATTCCTTCCTTTGTTCGTGAACAATCTTATTGAAATATAAATCTGTGATTTTACTATGTCCACAACTTCGATGTACCAAAGCAAATTATACATCGACCTGTATTTAAATTAAATTGGTTCTCTTCTTCTTCTTCTTCTTCTTCTTCTTCTTCTTCTTCTGGTATACAATAGTCTATCGACATTCGATGATTACATACTGTTGGCATACGTGGACTAGTCTATTTACAAATTTTTTACCCCAATTTATTCAAAATATATGTTTTTTTCTTATGTTCAATGTATACATGTATATATTTTAAATTGCGCTATAGTTCCATATAACTTTCTACCCAGTCGTATAAACGAATCGTCGACAAGTGCGTACATTTTTTTAAATCAATATTTCTGGTATGTTCCAATCTGTCCTTCACTATTGACAATGAGTATATATTACATTTTCCCAAATTCACCCTTGGAAAAAATATTTAAATCAATTCTTATTTTTTGGGTATTATAGATTATATTTTTATGAATAATATTTTTTACACCAGAAATGTTATTTATAAACAAGCGTATGAGTTTAGTAATGACAAGTAAGACAGAGTTGTATATTATACATCTGATAGTTCAAAATGGCGCTTATAAGTTATTGGCCGTGTACACTGATCAATACCTGCAGAAGTGAAACGATGCATGAACTTGCAAGCCCGACAGGAAATCGCTTGAATACCTGGACGTGTCACCTCACACCCCTCACAATACCTTTGAAAGTAATACCTTTAGCTATGCTGGTGATCAGATGAGGGAAAAAAATGTATTACTTTAAAGAATTATGAACAAATTAGATTTTCGAAAACAATTTTCACGGAACACTTAGTTATGATTTCAACTTTGACTTTTTACCTAATTCCAATATCAACAGTTTAAAAACAACAGACCATGGTAATTTAAAAAAATAAGAATATTTTCCGTATCAAGTTAGTTAGTCGGATAAAACAACCGTACGATTGACAAGATATCGACACGCAATTACGACTACATCAGTTACTGTAGTTTTGTTCCTTTGTGGTTTATAGACATATCGTTGTTAGTAATGAAAGAAGACAAAATGGCCGAACGCAGAGAATTGATACTCTAAATTTAAAATCGATGGTGATCGCTTATCTAACGGAATAAAACTTTAATATCTATGAATTTGAGCATTTTTATACAGAATGAACATAATATCAATTTTTGATTTTTTTGCGAAGTTTCCCTTTAAATGTAAGTTGTATTTGATAATAATTCATAACATATATAAATGTTGAGGATGAAGACGGATTCGGCCACTTTCATTTTTGACAAAAACCATCTGAAAAGCTAGTGACATATTATAGCATTTTTAATAGATTGTGAGCAACAATCCTCTAAAGTTACTAAAGTAGACACTTAAGTGTTTACAAAATCTTTCATCAGATGAACCTTAAATTTGGTCCAAAATTGGCCCTTGCCGGACCTACTCCTTTGAGATAAAGGCAACCATGTAAACCATTATTGAAATCGAAAAGATGCATGAATATTTCGCTGATTTTTCGAGTTTGTTACATTCCACATTGGACTACACTGAGTAAATGTTTTGTATGATAATTTGTGTCTTTCGATGTCTATATATCTTAATCTTTTTATTCTTTCTCTATCACTGTGTATCATCGCCACCGGAAATTGGGTATTAACGAAGCGGAGAGAAATAGAAAAAAAGTAAACAAGTTAAGAATTCATTCAATTTAAAGCATTTCCACTCATTTGATGAGGGTGCCTCTTAAGAAATGATTTTCTGATATATAATTCTTTAAATTATTAGGCCGATAAGTACAAAATTAATACAAGATTTTGTGTAATACTCAACAACTTGCCACTTAGTACCGGTAAATTTTGAGGTCTATCGTCCTTTGTCGCCCCATTCTCAAGATATTCAACTGTTTTTCATTATTTTTCCAGACACGTTTTTAGATTATTATAGTGTGGCATCATATTTACTGAAATTTGTTGTCAAAAAGATGTATTTTAAAGAATATAGACCATAAAAAAATAAAGTCTAGGGTACGGCAACTTGCTAGTGTTGACAAATTTACTGTATGGCAACTTGTTTTCAAATGTATGGCAACTTGCTAATTTTAGAATAGTTATTTACCGTCCTTTTTAGGAAAATAAAGTATTTAGTTCAAATATCTAAGTTTTTTTTGGGGGTGGGGTACCTTTTTATGTTAAACTGTTTTTGTCCTTTTCAAGGTTTAAGTTTGTTTAAAACTGTTATTTGACTGATAAATTTTAAAAACTGTTAACTGTTTTCGACCCACTGTCTGCAATGTGTTTTGTTAAAATTTGCAATGTTGTTAACTGTCTATTTGAAATTAAGATTCCTGTTATTTTTTACTTAATACTTAAAGTGTTTACTTAAAGTGTTCACTGTTTTTGACATTATTTTCTCTGTTAACTGACCTTAACAGTTATTTACAAGAATCACATTACAATTTGCTGCCCATCTCTTTCTTAACGTTGCTTCCGCAAAGGAGTAACATAAACAGCATATATGTAACTGTACAAATCTTTGAGTATAGTAAATCCTTGATAAAATTGAGAATGGAAATGAGGAAAATGTCAAAGAAACAGAAGGCCGACCAAATAGAAGAAACAACCAAACGCAGCGAGAAAATTATGCACTAGGGTGGGGTGTCAATTCACAGATAGGAAAAAACTTAGAATTGACACTCATAATTTTTAAACACCCCCTTTCCCTTCCTTCCTAATAAATAAGGCTTAATATTTGAGTTATGAATGTGTATATTTATGGAAAGAGAATCGTCCATAGATTTGATTTCCAATAGTAATAATGGTGAAATATAATCTCTTTTTTAGTGTGTGACCATGGCAAAAATCAGCATTTATTTGATACCATATATTGCAAAATAGGGGGTTGAACATGTCACAAAGATCTCAAAAATTTGGTCCAAAGGAAAATTTCAATCAATAAGAGTTATACCTTTCCTGAAACCATAGACATATATCTATCAAGAGGTAAAAAATAATCATATGCATTTCTGCTGTTTTTCCATAAAATTGAATTGAAAAGATCGAGCCTCACATCTTTGTTGAAAAACAATACAAAATTTCTAAATCTATGGCGGTACGGATAGGAACGTATGGACGGTCAAACTGAAAAAAATGGCTTATAAAATATGCTAAAACAATCTAAATGTTCATATAAACCCACTAGGAAGGCTGTATTATTATTCAACTATCTAAAAATCAATTCAATTGTACAAAAACTTTCATATTTAGAAAATTTATGATGGCTATAATGCGAAACTAAACTTGTTACTGTGTATTGGTATACCTGAAGCTGTCTCCTAAGTGAGCAATCATTTAACTACAAAAAGGGGGTAGAAGTTCAGTGTTTGTTTCTTGAAACATATAAATGAACCAAAATTTAAAAAAAATGAAATAAATACAAGACTATATAGCAAAGGTTACGGACTCAGGCTAGGTCACGCAGGTGCAACAAATGCGGCAGTGTTAAACATGTTAAGGGATATATCATGCCCCTCTTTATACGTCTAACCAATGTAGTTATTTCTGGCTTCTATTTGCAATGTATTCAAAACGTGAAAAGGAAAGGCCACTTCTTATCCAGCTAAAACCCTGGTCAGTCCTATGATGAAAATAATTCAGATGTATATGGAATGTTTGATAAGTTTTATTGACCAAAAGTACCTGGACGGAATTTTCAAAAATAAAGTACCTTTTCAATTTGCAATGCGTAAAATAACGGAACAGTGTGGCCTGGTAGAAGAGGCCGAAAAATGAGCACTTGTTTCTCAAATTGATGTCAAATTTGCTAGTCTAAGACTTCAGAAATGTAAAGATGGACCAAGGCTTTTTTTATATCAGCTCAGAGTTCTTAATTGGGACTTGGAGATGAAAGAGTGCTTCAACTTGTGACACCTTACATGTTACTTTCTGATTTATACACTGGTTTTGATGATTTTAAATTTAAAAAAAATGGTAAACCTTCGTAATTCCTTTTAATAAAATCATGTAAGCAATGAGTCGTATGAAAACCATGACTGAGTGTAACCATAATTTGTAAGAGCACCCGCCTTAAAAAAAACTAATGTTCGCGCCCTATAGTATTCACTCATTCTATCTGTTTGTTACACTTTCCTACGTCATAACGATAACCCAAGTTTGCTACGACTGATTGACATAAAACATTTACTCAACAATATACATAACCAGATGAAGCCTACTTCTGCTGTTTAAAGCATTTTCGATTATTCATGACATAGTCCTTTTTCTTGGAGTCAATCACTCCGTCTGATTTTCCATCCGTTCAATTGTCTGTCCATGTGTCAATAAAAAAATATGGTACTTGCGTGTGTATTCTGAAAATTAGTCAGCTTTATAAAAGATTCCTTATGGAGCTTGGCATTTCTGCGACTTTGTACAATGGTTTTTAAATTTTTGAATACATTGAAGATATGCACTTCCCCTTTTCATTGCTTTCGGGTTCGTTTGGGAAAAAGGGTAAATTAAAGTTGCTGTTAACTCTTATCAGCATTTACAATTTGTTGTTAACTGTTTTTGCCACAATCGAGGTGGTGTTGTTAACATGTTAACGGACCCCTACCCCTTCTAATTATGCATTAGATAAAATGCTTTAGATAGAAATACCATATGCTTGACAGCATTTAAGATATATACAAATTATATATTTTCAAAAGAAACTGACAAGAAAATTAATTCGAAATGCAATTCACGATTTGTTTCTCCTTACTTTCGGTGAAAACAAAGTATTTTCTTAATTTTTCTTTTTACAAATGAATCATTTCAGAAATTAAATAATTAAACAATTTTATGTGTCTGTCCGAATTCTCGATCCTGTGGTTGTCGTTGCTTCATCTCTATGTTATTTGCTGTTTTCATAAATTGTTTTGTTATGAGTTAGGCCGTTAATTTTCTTGTTGAGTCCTTCCACATTTTTCGGTCGGTGCTTTTTATAGCCGACTATAAGGTACGAGTTTTCGTTTTTGAAGGCCGTACGATAGCATCTAATTGCTTACAAACACTTTATTTGATCCTGATGGATAGTTATCTTATTTGCTATCATACCACATCTCATCTGTGTTTATCTAAAAACAGCTAGCATACACCAACAAAAGCGGATGAATGGACGGTTTCTTTTATTGAACTTACAAAATTTCACCCTAACAACAAATACGACAACAGTCGTGAGTAGTATAACGATCTATGGATGTATTTAGGATAATATGGTTGAAAAAAAAACTTTATGTACAAAATCGAAAAGCGGTACGCAAAGAGGCCTTCTGAACTGAATTAACGGCATATATTTAATAATATTTGATAAGTAAGACATTTTGTATATTTGTAAGCCTGTAAAGCTTTGATATCAACAAAATATCGTCACTTGATATTATCTAAACAGTGATTAATTTCCTCTTAAAATTATAATATATTGCAAGACGCCGTACAGACAAAAGTTGTTATTTTGCGATTAGCCGTACAACGTCCTGCAATTCGACGTACAACAAACAAACAATGTGTTGTCCATATTCTTAAAAAAACATGTTTTTGACAACAAATTTCAGTAAATATGATGCCACACTATAATAATCTAAAAACGTGTCTGGAAAAATAATGAAAAACAGTTAAATATCTTGAGAATGGGGCGACAGAGGACGATCGACGTCGAAATTTTCCGGTACTAAGTGGCAAGTTTTGGAGTATTACAAAAAATCTTGTATTAATTTTGTACTTATCGGCCATATAATTTAAAGAAATATATATCAGAAAATCATTTCTTAAGAGGCACCCTCATCAAATGAGTGGAAATGCTTTAAATTGAATGAAGTCTTAACTTGTTTTCTTTTTTTTCTATTTCTCTCCGCTTCGTTAGTACCCAATTTCCGGTGGCGATGATACACAGTGTCTATAATCATGTAAACATTTGAGAAATAATCGTTATTTTCATATATTATTTGGCATATTTATTTTTGCATTTCTAAGAAAATCTTCCCGCCAAATATTTACTTAGCGCTATGTTTCGTTGCAGTAGCTATAGTAATATAAAACGTTAGGTCTAAATGCTTTTTTATATCTTTGACCAAATATAGTGTGTCATTTAATAAATTGCATTTCTCGTCGTTTCGTAAGAAAGCTGATATATGAATTTGCCAAAATTATTGTGTGTGTGTTAGTTGAGCCGTTTAAAAAAAAATAGATAATTGATTTTGAAGATTTCAGTAATTAATAGATATAGGAAGATGTGGTGTGAGTAAGCATGACTGAATGATGCTAGTACCCGATAAATGTGCATTGTATTGTCAAAAACAGATTCAAATTGTTCTCCTTATCAGTGGTAAACTATAAAGGTGATACCTTCTGCTTAGAGAATTCATCTAGCCAGAGGGTAACAAATTTTAAATATCATCCTTTGAAAATTTAACAACAGATGGATAAACATAAATCACAATACCTTTTAAATTCACTACAAAAGAAATAAACGATTTAAAATATGACTTTCTTTTTACAAGTTAAACACATACATTGTATCCACTAAGGCAGTTAAATGTTATAAAAATTCGTATGTGCCATGTCTTTAATTTTGACACAACTGAAATAATCAACCTAAATATTTACTGCAATATTAGAACAAATTCCTTTTAAGAAGGTTATCAAGACTTGCTATAGAAGTTCTATAGTATAATATTACATTCTTAGTTTTACAAAAACAAAAAGGTTTAATTTTATAAATTTATTAATTGCTAATATATTTAATGTAAAAAAAGTTTTCTCTGCATTATTAACTTAACTATAGACTGAAACTATGAATGTACACCAGGCTCCAATTAGTGTTTACAATTTTCCAGTAACCATACAATATATTTGAAACATTAAAAGAAATTTGAAAACAATTTAAGATTTCTGAATAATGTTTAAAAATATTTGATGCACATAATGCAATGTGAACATGATGAAAAATCATTTCAATAAATTTATTTGTGGATTTTATAATACGACCTTTAATCACCCTTCCTTTGATCATCTTGTCTTTATTTTAATTTTGGAGGATATTTTTTGAATACATACATATCATATAAATGTTGATGATAATGGTATTGATCATTATATTTTTTATATGATACGTGTTGTGAAATTTTGATTTCAATGCTATATTAAACACAGTTTGGACATCAAATTGTAGTTCAAATTTCCTTAAATAGCCTTTGGAAATAACTGTTGTCAAAAATTGATCCTAAATTGATGAAATAAAATAAACAGATAACGTCATAGGTCTAGTTTGGTTTAGACTAGGTCGAGTATGGTTCAGACAAGGTTGAAAATGGTTTCAGACACGTATAAAATGATGTAGTACTGGTCAAATACAAGTTCAGACTACCGTCGAGTAATATCTAGTAAAATTTAAACTGGACGAGTAACAATCAGTACAGTCGAGTACAGATATGTGCCATTTCAGACTTTTACTGGTTTGTAGTGATAAGATGATATTATCTGCACAATGCTCGGAGCGAAATATGTACAGAATTTTAATTCAAATTTCTCGCTTGAAACTGATAACGTTTCTTTATATTTATACATCCTTGGCTTTCAAATTGCTATGTTTGAGCATTTTCGTTAACAGTTAAATCCGGAAAAGCGCTTCCTACGCATGAAATTTATTAAACGTTCTTTTTTATCGCATGTGGAATCGCTCTTCCGTAATTAATCTTATTGTTTTATAGCAAATTGAAGTTGGCCACTTTATGATAGAGTTGTTTTTAATCATAACTTCAAACGAATAAAAATATTAACAAAATACACTCAACACCTTTGAATGGGATCAGGTCGCCTGACTGTGTACAGCAAAGCTTTGATTCTATTAAAGACTAATGCGACAAAGTTCAATCAGATACTGTCTGTCTATGCCGCTGCTGATAACAAACACAAAAAACAATATTCAAGAATAAAAACAATTGGAATTATGTGCATTAATACAAATGATCAATCAAAATCAAGATTCACATTTTACTCGTTAAACCTATTATATACATTCAACACATGTATCAAGTATAAATAGATACACGTTGATACTGTTTACATGCCGGTGTACATAACTTAAATAAATATATATATTATATAAATATAGACCTTTGATGGTGTAAACTTCCAAAAAAAACGTGTATGGTTTAATAGCGTATGGCATAAGGTGCAATGGTAGAAGGTGTATGGTGCTATGGTGTATGGTGTAAAGGGGAAGGTGTTCTGGTGTAACGTGTGATCGGGAATGACGTGAACAAATGGTGTACGACATTAAAAACTATTCAAAATATTGATAAGAACTGATTTTTAGTTTTTATACATTTATTTACAATATATTGATCTTAACTCTTTTTTTTAAATAAATAATTTTGTAGTCGTGCTTTCTTAAATTTAATTGTATTATGGTGCCATGTGTAAGGTGTATTATGTAATGGCACAGGGTTATGGTGTAAAGGTGTAAGGTTAATGTTGTAATGGTGTGTTCACATATGCATTTCTTTAAAAACCCTAGGAATGAATCAAAAATGCATAAAACATTATTATCAAAGTAAATTAGCAATGGTTAAATAAAGAAAAGTAACAAAAAGTATATGCAAAGACCTCATCACTCCTTCCTCCATAACTATACATTCTAAACACCTGATATTAAATGAGAATTATGTATATAATTCAGGTTTATACAAAAGATGATTTGCCCCTTACCGTTCATCATTGCATTATCTACATTCAATTATTTTTAGCACGTGAAAACTATTTATAAATTTTCTTTGTTTACGTTGAAGGCATCGCCATTCTTTTTGTTAATATATTTAACACAATTAATCAACTAATTCGTATATATCAGCTGATATAAAATTCGATTCTAAGTGACATTCCTTATCAATAAGGATTTATCTGAACATTAATGTGTTGTTTTAATTACAAACAGTTTAATACACACATTTCATGAACTATTGGTGAACTTTCGAAACCTGAGATAGTTATTTATAACGTGATACAGAGGATAAATTTCTACACATCTATTTCTTTTAATCGTACGTAAGTACATCAACTAAAACAATATGAGTGGTAGAAAGAGGCCACGTAAGCAAAACATTGATAATAGTAGAAATTGGCCAAAAGAAACATATCTGGAAAAATTAAAAGAGATGGGTATCGGGGTCAATGCAACGTGGAAGGTAGAAATGCTTCGCCAGTTGTAACAAAAACTCCGTCTATAACAATTCCTGAAACATCTAATCAGCCTCCCGTTAATGAGTTGCAAAACTCTACAAATACGAATTTGAATGATCAAGAAGTAGGATTATATCACCCGTCAACGCTTCCTGTCGTTAATGATACGCATATTCATACGTCAGGTAACACACCTAATCTTAACAGTGAGGTACTCTTCAGGGAATCTGCGGCAGCCTTTACTTCAGCAACAGAAACTCTTTCAAATATCGCTAAGCTCATGTTAAAAACTTCAAATACAGAAAATGTTACCGAAAAGGAAGCAACAACACCTACACTTGAATCTGCAATAATATGTTCTAATAGCCGACCAACAGATTCCGCTGCCGAGGCTACATCGACAGGAAACGTGTACTACGCCGAAGATCTCCCAAAGATGGATTTCGTTGCACCTTCCATCAAAAAGCAGATAATAGAAGACCTTCCAAAAAGCAGCACCAGCAGCAGAGACAGTACCCACTCCGTGTTCGAAATCTTGGCAAGTAATGTGGAATTAAATGCAAAAGTTAAAAATTTAATTCACAACTCCATCGCAAGCAGTACGCGTTCGCAGTACGAACATGGATTTAAATCATACAAAAACTTTTTGTGTCTCTCCGGTTTTAAGTGGGATGATAAAACAGATATGCCACCTCTAACGGAAGATATTTTAATGCATTACGCTACACATTGTCACGAAAATCTTAAGATAAAATGTTCTACAATAAAAATGTACATTTGCGGTTTAAGATACATATATCTTCAATCCGGAGTACAGTGTTTATTCACTGACTGTTGCTCTTCAAAACTGCTTAGGTTAGAAACTATTTACAGAGGTATTAAAAAACAAGAAGTAAAGAGTTCCCGAAAAAGATTACCGCTAACTTATGATATAATTAAAAATATGATAACAGCGCTTCATAAGGAAATATTTTCGCCATTTGTAACTGCACTTATTGAGGCAGCTTGTGTCGTTGCTTACTTCGGATTTCTCCGCTGTGTTGAATTAACCGTCAACACGGACTTCGATGCATCTTGCAATCTATGTATAGAAGACATCACTTTCGAGGAGGATTATGCAATCTTACATTTAAAGACGTCTAAAACAGACCCTTTCAGAAGTGGAGTAAATATTTATCTTTTCAAACAATACTTCTGTGTGCCCGGTCAAATCGTTGATTATATACCTCGATGTTAGAAGATCTAGATTCAGCATAGCTTGCAACTCTAGTCCGCTATTTGTTATGGAAAATGGAGAGGCTCTAACACGTACGTTTTTCATCAATCATGTTCGATCCATCTTGGAAATTATCGGACTCAACCCATCTAATTACAACGGACACAGCTTCCGAATAGGAGCGGCAACATCGGTTGCATCAAAAATTGAAGATCACCTAATCAAGATTTTAGGTCGTTGGAGTTCCGAATGCTATACCAGATATATTCATACTCCAAAATCAACGATTAAGCAAGCCCAGCTAGCTTTGATATCCGATTAGTCTAGTTTTACTATTTAACTGTTTTCTTTGTAGAGTTCATGGAAAATATGTGCGCGATTCTACAGTGGCATAATAATCCACTGTTTAGAATGAGTGTTTTCTTGTCAAATACATGTAGACTACAATTCTATATAATGAAATTTCAATTTGATTAACAGGGGCATAATAATCCCCGTCGACTGCAGTGTGTTGCTTTATTATTGGAAATAACATCTTCATTGGATATGTGGTTCATTAGTTTCACTTATGCATTAGAAACATATCTGCATGCTATGACGGAACACAGTAATCCCCTTTCTATGAGCTTGAAGATACTCATCATTGGAGCTTAACAATCCATAGTTATAGAATATGTTACTGAACTAAAAGTGGTGTACTTTTCCTGATATGATTTGAATATATTCTATTTTGAGCATCATGATAGCGTAGTATGATCATGTATATACTTCAGATTGTCAAAGTCATATGCTTTTTATTTTTAAACTATACTTCGTGTTAAGACTAGTTATTACCCTTAATGAGTTATAATTTTCTTACTAGAAAACTGAATATTATGAATATGAAATTACTGACAACATCGAGAACAATTTCTTTAACAGTCAAAGAACTTCTTATATGCTATTCTTGCTGTTTTTGGTTCCAAAAACACTTTAATCGGAAGTGCTGGAAACTTCATTTCATAGTTACCATAATCTTATTTTTCATACTCCCTTCAATTTGGGGTCCATCTGTCTCATCGGCCTAATAAAAATATTCAACATCTGTTTTTGGGGTCATTTCGAGTTTTCACTCAAATCACAAATTTACGGGGTATTCAGTGGTCACTTACATCCTAACTTTAGCATAAGTCTTGCCAATATTTTCTGGCTAGAAAGCTCAGACAAAGGCTTATGCTAATTGTTTCGCAGATCGGCTCTCTCTGGCTTTCTACTATATCTTTGGCTACTTATCTGAATCACAGTTCAGATGCTTATCAATCACATGCTTTGGAACCAGGAGAGCGGATTGTGCATAATATAGTGCTTCTGTAGTAGCTTTAAACTAGATTAGACACTGGGGACTAACCAGCCGACCTGACTACTTTAAAGTTATGTTTGCAAGCAAACCGCAGTTTGCCTACAACTACACTATTTCTATTTGTTTTTCAAAAAATTCGGATAAAGTGACCATGCACGCTAAATTGCTGAGACAGCCGTACGCCAAAAAAGTATTGTATATAATTGTATATTGTATTAGTTAATATGTTTTGTAGTTTAGCAATAAAATTATATTCCTAGCTTGTCTTGTGTATAAAATGAGAATTATGTATATAATTCAGGTTTATACAAAAGACGATTTGCCCCTTACCGTTCATCATTGCATTATCTACATTCAATTATTTTTAGCACGTGAAAACTATTTATAAATTTTCTTTGTTTACGTTGAAGGCATCGCCATTCTTTTTGTTAACCACCTTCCTCCCCTCCACCACCGATAGATTTTACTGTTACACATTATTAGCATGTCATATGGTTTATCTAGTGTATTTTTATATATAGATATCTATATATTATTATTATCATTTTTTTTTTCTCATTGTTATAATTGTTGTCTCAGTTGAATGCTAATGTTTATCATGTGGGTCATTTCGAGTTTTCACTCAAATCACAAATTTACGGGGTATTCAGTGGTCACTTACATCCTAACTTTAGCATAAGTCTTGCCAATATTTTCTGGCTAGAAAGCTCAGACAAAGGCTTATGCTAATTGTTTCGCAGATCGGCTCTCTCTGGCTTTCTACTATATCTTTGGCTACTTATCTGAATCACAGTTCAGATGCTTATCAATCACATGCTTTGGAACCAGGAGAGCGGATTGTGCATAATATAGTGTTTCTGTAGTAGCTTTAAACTAGATTAGACACTGGGGACTAACCAGCCGATCTGACTACTTTAAAGTTATGTTTGCAAGCAAACCGCAGTTTGCCTACAACTACACTATTTCTATTTGTTTTTCAAAAAATTCGGATAAAGTGACCATGCACGCTAAATTGCTGAGACAGCCGTACGCCAAAAAAGTATTGTATATAATTGCATATTGTATTAGTTAATATGTTTTGTAGTTTAGCAATAAAATTATATTCCTAGCTTGTCTTGTGTATAAACCTAGGTTAAAGTAAATAGGGTTAAGGTTGAATAATTCAAGTTATAAACAAAATCAAATGAATATGAAATTATTTACCAATCAATCAACAATGATCTATGTAAAACTGTTCGACTTCGGCTAACAATTCAAAATATCTTTATAATATTTGTAAATATCAAATATATGTAAAAGGCTTTTAAAGGACGACTCTCCATTATGTGAACAGATATATGTAAGTTAAGGTTATTTAGGAACTGATGCAAAAAATGAAAGCATGCTGTACAACAATCTTTTTTTTTATAACCAGAGAGACATGCACTGATTTTTTTTATATATTTGTTTTTCGTGTCTCAAGATTATAAATTAATTCAATTTTATCTAGTGTAAAATATGTTGCAGGGAACTCTACTCTAACAGTCTAACAAAGATAGAAGATTCTTACTTTGAAAACTTAGGAAATCTGACGAAATTGTGAGTTACATTTAATTATAAAAAAAAAAATCATCTATTTTAATGCCCCATTTATGGGCATTATGTTTTTCTGGTGTGTGCCTTCGTCTGTTCGTTCATCCGTTCGTTCGTCCGTCTGTCCTGTTTCAGGTTAAAGTTTTGATTAAAGTTTTTGGTCGAGGTAGTTTTTGATGAAGTTGAAGTCCGATCAACTTGAAACTTAGTAAACATGTTCCCTTTGATATGATCTTTCTAATTTTAATGCCAAATTAGAGATTTTATCATATTTTCACGGTCCACTGATCATTGAAAACGATAGTGCGGATGGGGCATCCTTTACTTGGAACATAATCTTGTTTATTTACTACAATCTTTTAGTTATTCGCTCTCCGTTTATATTATTATATAATATTTTTTTTCAAAACGTGATCTTCACCCTAACAATCAATATTTAAGGCGACGCATCCAAGCTGTGCAATATAACGAAAACAAGCATATTCAATTGATTAAAAAGCATTGTAAGACGTGACGACAGAATCGTCAGGAAATGGCCTTGATTTTTATACATCATGAATATTATATGGAACTAAAAGTTTTCAACCATGAAGAAATTGTATATAGTGTAAGTAAGCAAACATATCTGTAAATGCATATCTCTTCCAGAATAAGAATAGTGCATGAGGAGTCGATGCATCATATATCCATCAAATTATACAAATGAAGACTTTTATCGCTATTTTCCGAAATTCTCCTTTGATCTTACTGACTTATAATTTCCTTTCTCATCTCTGTATATTGCTTTGAAAGATAATTGCTAGGAACTGAGGGCACATGTGCCGTTGTCATCGAAATCAACAACGTCATCATAGGTAAAATAGCGATAAACAGACTATCATTGGTCATCTCAACTCGATGCTTTTCTCACTTCAAAAGCAGTGCATAAAATCAGCAAACTCAAATACGATCGACATGTTGGAAGAAACTGCTTTTCAATCGATAATATTGCAAGTAATTGCACGTTTATGGTCTACGATTAAAGACTTACACACTTAAAAAAGTTCAAAAGATCATGTATTTATTATTAATAATTTGTTTTGCATAGTGGTTTTTCTGGTATTTATACTCTTGCATTTTTCTATTGTAAGGGATCTGAGTAGCAATGGTATTTTTGTTGTATCAAACAACGCATTCCGTAATGTAAGAAATTTACAGACATTGTAAGTATGAAAACACTTTTATTAGTATCGTGTACTTTGGTCGATAGCATTTGTATTTTGTTTTGCATACATCAGATCATAATAAACGTCCGTTGAGTATTTGGCTAATATTACTGTAAAAAGTATGTGTCGCAACTTCAATTCTGGTGTTACTAATTGGGTTAGTCATATAAAAAGATTAAAACATGTACAAAAGAACTAAAGTTCGATGCGCTTTATACAATATATCTAATATTTGATTCTTAGAATAAAATGTTGTATCAGTACAAATCAATTTGACTTTTGAAACGATGATAGTCCGTCGGAAGGGGACGATAATGGCTGACCCGTGTTAAGAGAAAGACATATCTCTTAACACGGGTCAGCCATTATCGTCTCTTGCACGTTGAGGACACCCTTGTAGATTTCGAAAAAGAGCAGGCTTGTGCCGCTACAAGGCAGCACTCGCACCCGCAAAGTGGAAAGGGATTAATATAAGTTGCAAAACTTGTTTCCCAATTCACTATAAATAAATATGTTAAAACTAATTTGACTGTTCATGATTCAACACTATCTTTAATATACTGAGTGCCAATGAAAACGCAACACTTGGTTTTTCAAAAATGAAATTTATATAAGAAATGATAATCTCTCAAAATAAATTGTTCTTGAAAATTAACTATTTTAACAATAGATCGATATCAAACAAAAATGTTTTATTCTCATCTTTCGGGCGCAATAGGTAAACGAAACATCCAATGTCGAATCATCAACTAACAGTCCTAACAAAAAATGTTACAACCCCGTGGTGCAGCGCAATCTCGACAGAGCCGTGGAATTGATCATCCCGGACGTTTAATGTGATCCCGAGGAATGTTATTCCACTTGTCCCGCAAAGCAAACTCAAGCTGACTTTATGTATTGGAGGTGGTTTTCATCGTCTAAAACATGTCAAATCTGATGCAAAATTTGGTCGATCGGACCAAAATCCGGCGAAAAGCATACCTTTTAGCCAAGGCGGGTGCCAAATGTCTATGTAACCACCATTGACGTTTTTTGTACATAATGAATGGTTTTTGGTCTACAGAATTCGATATTTACGCCAGACGGCCGTTTAAATGTCACTAAGGAAAGACTGTGGTGCTCTTAAACAATTTCTGCGCAAATGGTGCTTTTAACTGAATTGCTCCAAAGGTTCTATCGTGACCACCATTGAACTCTTTGACCTTTGGGCAGCCATCATAATCGATATCGGATATATGAAAGGCCAAATGTATCGGTCTTGCTGCGCGTTTCTTGCTTTTTGTACCCCGGGATGTGGCTTATCATTAAATGGTCCATTTTGGTTGAATTTGTGGATGATTTGGGTTATTGTAGAGGCTACAACTTCGTAATTGTATACTGTGAAAGGCTTCGTTGGATCATGCCTAAAACTGCATGTCGCTGGTTGTCGGAAAGTACTGGCATTTACTCAGATGTTTATTGCAGTTTCCTAACAATAAGGGCGGGAAAATTCATGACATTAGCCAAGCTTTAAATGACAAAATCGTGAAAATGGTGCGTATGTTGAAAAGTGGTGAACTCGGTTTTTGTTCGTTCAAAATAACCCTTACTTCGCATTTGTTCCAAAAATCACTCAACTGTAAAGTTGTCGAAAATTGTTTTAAAAGTCATTTTCAACCAACTATACAAAGTTCTAATATAAATAAAATAAAAATTATAAGATTTTTTGGAAAAACAAAAGTGTTGCGTTTTCATTGGCACTCAGTATACAATATAATGAATAATTTCTAGTTTTTGTGATAAAGATCAAATGTACTACCAACCCAAAGCTTAATAATAGTCCAATGTGAGTGAAATTTGATTGATTGGTCTTCCTTTGCTTTCTTCGGTTAAGGGAACGCGACAGTATTTATTCCTCAATAGGCGACAACACTAACACTTTCTAATTTTACCAGTTTTTACGTCAAAAACCTGAACAATACAATTATGTGTGCACTTTGGGGTATGAAAAGAAAATGTGGTATGATTGCCAATGAGACAAATCTTCACTAACGGCCAATAGACACAGAAATAAAGAACCACTAGTATAGGACACCGTACGGCCGTCATCAATGTACAAAACCACAAACCACATAGTCAGCTTTTAAAGGCTCCGATATGACAAATGTAAATGATTTGAAACGGAAAAAAAAACGGCGCAATTAATGTCTATAGGAATACCTACAACCTGTCGTTAATGCCAAAACGTAAATCGCTATGTTCAAGGAGAAAATTAACATCTTCAATCATCTCATCACATCTCCCGTAAATATATCCAAAATATAGCCTTCTAGAGAAGAAGGCTTTAAATGAGTTGCAGCAAATATTTTGCATTCAGATTTACCAAACAACCATTTATTTGAATAGGGAAGATAACATTGTGTTGAAGTGTAATGTTAAAGAGTTGAATAATCAAAACTATCAACAGAATCAAGAGGAACATCAAAAGCACGTTATTTATCTAAAACTTCCAAAGGATTTTTTTACACTCGGAAAATATTTTCAAGGTACGGCACGTAGAAGCAGGTTAATATCCTGTATTGATATAAGAGAAATAGTTTTTTTTATTTTTTTCTTGACTTAGCATGTATTATTAGCATAGTCTTAATGCAAATGTATTTTAGTCTGTAAGTATATATCTTTTTGCATTTTTGCTTGATGATGTTTGTATAAATGTCAAGCCTTTCGCCTACAGAATTTAATTGACGTTCTGATAGATTACCTACATTGGTTTTTTTTTTTGGCATGTGCAGCATTTTGGTGGATCTTTTTTTCTTTCCGCTCTTTTCAATCGATTTATTTCCATTTACCTTTTCTTTTTAATCGAGCAGACATTTTTTCGTTCACATTCGGTGATTATCTTAGCAACCTGTTTTTGTTGAGCGTTCATTTAGTGGCTTAAGAATTTATAGGTTTACAGATCTTATAAATCTTGAAAAGAAATCCGTCCACATTCACATGGGTTTATTGGCGGGGATAAGATAACCGTGAAAAATTGTCCATATTAATGCATCACATTGTTTTGTGGATTTTTTTTACAAGTATATCAGGTCATGAAGGGTGTTTTATCTCAAGACTAAACACTTTGTCCACCGAAATTATAAATTAGTACTGCATAGTCATACCCGCCTATCAACCCACAAAAATGAGGTGGATCTTTTTTCAAGGTAGGTATTATATGTTGACCGAAAAATACTGATGCTTAATCAAAGTTACAGGCTTTAACATAAAATCGACAGGTGAGTACCTGATGATGGAAGATCTGTCATATTATCTTTTAGCGGATCACCACATCAATATACTATACATAAACATTTTTTTTGCATATATGATTATATTAAAAAAAAATGCATAATAAGATGACATTCCATAGATTATTTGCCAAACAATAAAATAGTATCTGGTCATATTATACATTTTTGGATGTGTGGCTGCATGGGTGATTTATATTAGTAAAACATTTAGGGCATACCATGTATACACGATACGTTGACTATTGTCTACAGCACTGGAGTCGCATTCATTTCTTCATTTTTGCTAGACGTCTTGCATCTATAATGAACGACCATGAATCTATCATATATTATTTAATATTGATGTGGTTTCTGCTCCCACGTAGATGTATCAAATAGGTTTTTCAATATTTTTTTTCAGAAATTTGAAAAGGAATAAATTACTTTATTTGCAAAGAAGTCTTTTTGTAGAGAACAAAAACTTATTAGAACTGTAAGTATGCACTATCCAAATAAGGGTGGTATTATATTTAAAACAATTATTCAGTTTGTCAAAATAAGGGAATAGCATAGTCTATCATAAAAAGTTTAACAATGATACGTGTATCTTTATGTAGTGAACTAAAATGATATAGCCTAAATGCCATGCATGGCATTTACTTATACGTGTTTACCAATTATTCATGAAAAAGGGTATGGGTTTGATGTTCATTACGATTACCACGAGACGTATGATAACGATGTCTTTTCTAAACAAAAAAACATGATACGCATGATAGATGATTTTAAAACGTTTGTGATCCGTCAATTAATAATGTAATTAAGTCCGAGGTGATAAGACGCCAGTGAATGTTCTAAACAAGACAGCATCTAATATCATGACAATCACCAAATAAATTTTTCACACCTTGTTGCCGGATATCAATGAGTTAGATATATTAGGATTTATGTTCCAGATTGTCAATATTATACTTTTTTTTTTTTTTACTTTTTTTTTTGTGTTTAATTCCAAAAGTACTACCTCACCCTTTTCAATAAATCTTTACAACACTTATATGTAATAAGCCATGCAGTAGAAGATCTAGACCTATAAGATTATAAGTATGCTTTATTTCGCCACATTGTACTTTGATGACTTGACTATTTTTATACTTATACTAGTAGTCATCTGTTCTCGATAGTAATTAGTTCTCGATAGTTATTAGTTCTCGATAGCAATGCGAGTGGTTAAAATAAAAGTAGTTGCGAAATCACACATGTTTTCTATTTGTCGGTATTTCAAGGACAGAATAAAAACTCGCTTTAAGCATGCATTAATCTCAACATTTCAAGTTTTCAGACATTTTACAACGGTAAAAATAATATTTTCCGATTTTAACCTACTTGTCCTTATTCCCAAAACAACCCCAACTTCATCCCCTCGGTTAATAAATAGCACGTTTTTAAATGTAAACAAAACTTAGCTCGAAAAGAAGGTGAAGTCTACATACGTAATACACAATTGTTAGATGTGATGTGACGTCGAGCTGGATAAAAATCGCACATGTTTTCTATTTGTCGGTATTTCAAGGACAGAATAAAAACTCGCTTCAAGCATGCATGAATTTCAACATTTCAAGTTTTCACACATTTTTCAACAGTAAAAATAGTATTTTCCGATTTTAACCTACTTGTCCTTATTCCCAAAACAACCCCAACTTCATCCCCTCGGTTCATAAATAGCACGTTTTCAAATGTAAACAAAACTACTTAGCTCGAAAAGAAGGTGAAGTCTACATACGTAATACACAATTGTAAGATGTGATGTGACGTCCAGCTGGGAAAAAATCGCACATGTTTTCTATTTGTCGGTATTTAAAGGACAGAATAAAAACTCGCTCAAAGCTTAAGCATGCATTAATTTCAACATTTTAAGTTTTCAGACATTTTACAACAGTAAAAATAATATTTTCAGATTTTAACCTACTTTTCCTTATTCCCAAAACAACCCCAACTTCATCCCCGCGGTTCATAAATAGCACGTTTTCAAATGAAAACAAAACTTAGCTCGAGAAGAAGATGAAGTCAACATACGTTTAACACAACTGAAAGATGTGATGTGACGTTGAGCTAGAAAAAAAATCTATGAACACAATTTGGGCCATATCTTATGAACTTTTAAATTTAATTCAATTCAATCATCGGAAAAGTAATGCTCTTAAATATTGTTACTGTGACAGTAAAATATTGATAACAGCTTTGACAACATCTTATAACGTATGAGAATTGGTTCAATAATTTAAAATAATCTAAAATATATCAAAGACTAATATTCAATGCATATTTTTGTCCTTGAGTGATAATTCCTAGGATATCGGTTAAGGAGGCTCGCGTGTATAAGATTTTCAGAAAAAAATTTAAAAAACAATTTTCATTCCAAATTTGTTTTTCCTTAAGTAGTTGTTACTTTATCATATGGTACAAAAATCATTCAAAAAATCAATTCGTGTTGGCCCCAGGTGACATTTAAAATGTAGATATCATTGAAAAAGCTCCAAATGATCTCCTTTTGATGCAAAAATGGCATTTCTTGGCATCAAAATTGAAATATCTCTTTTACCTCATCGGTGACTTATATTTTTTATTGTTGTTTTCGAATAAGCTGTACATAAACTAAATAATTGTAAAATTTAAGCGATTTCTTTAATCGATTTTTTTTTATTCGATATTACCGCTATTTCTCCTATTAGTTCAACAGAAAAAAGGACATTTACAAAAATGTATGCTTCTTTCGACGGCATATTGTGAGTGTGAATGAATGGTGACCCCATTTTTTTATTTCATTTTTCTATTAAGTATAAGATAAAGTTCATTTATAGCAAAAAAATAGCGAAATCCTATATTAAATAAAAAATTTACTATACGTTTCGCAACTATCGAGAACTGATGACGTATTGCACACAATGTCAAAATTAAGCACAACAACATATGTTTTGATTTTTCTTGATTTACGCAATAGAAAATCGTGAGGATAATAGGTAATGAATAAAAGTATCTACTAAATTCACACAATCAGCTTTGGCCACATTTATTTGAAGAACTGGCCATACGGTGCAAAAGTTTGTTTCACTATCGAAAACCGATAACACTAGGATATGTCTGTTTGTTTTGATCACAAAAAGTTGTCAATATAATGGTATTTTATGCACTTGTCATACAAATGAGATGTTTAGCTACAAAAATGTAGCTACAAAACTAGGAATTATTTTAAATTTCTACATAAGGAAATGCCTGTACCAAGTCAGGAAAATGACAGGTTTTTTCTATTCGTCTGATGTGTTTGAACTTTTGATGTCATTTGATGATTTCATTCTAAATATTCTTAGAGTGCTCTATATTTGTTATTTTACTTATTTGATTCTGGTCTGTTATTTTGTTTAAATGTACTGTGAATTCATTATTATCAGTTGGATAGCAATTTTTTTCGTGGGTTTCGTGGGTAGAGGTGAACCACGAATTCAAATATTCAACGAACAACATATTTGCCATAAGCTTTGCATACATAGATTGGCAAAACAACGAAATCATATATCCACGAAAATGACAGTTTTCAGTAATCCACAAAAAGTTTCAAAAAGGCAACGGTAATCAATCAATATGTGATAAAATATTATTATATGGTGTATTGTGTAGTTTAAAAAGCATTGTAATTTTACTCTACGATAATAATATCATATTCTAATAATCACTCGTTCTATCATAACACGAGGCTCCTTCGTCTCTGGTTGGTAACTTTATTTAATAAGATTTTGTTAATGGCATTATTAGAAGTGCCTTTTCACTGGTTTTGGATGATTATTTTCTGTGTTTTTCTGGTTACTTTTGATATTTTTCGTTTTATCACACTTCAGTGTTTGTATTCAATTTTGGAATGCTGAAAAATTCGCACCTGGTGCAAAAATAAACCTACTGTTAATGCTTTTCTAAGAATTGACAAGTTTTAAACATCTTTACGAATTACCCAGTACATTTACTCCAATGGACTGTTCAAATGTTCATTGCCTTTGTGGAATATATGAATATTGCAAAGCTAAATGGAAGTAACAAATGTTTTGTGTCATTTTGAATTGGTTTGTTTGGGCATTGCTTTCAATTAATATGCTTAATCATGGTCGTCGAAATTGATAATTAGCCTATTGAAGCATTACAGATTTTTTTCTTTTTCTGTGGAACATTTTGCTACCCCCCAACCCGGTTTTTATCGGTTAAAAGTAAATAACATATAGATATGAAAATGTAATTATTTTTTATTTATTAGATATCTAGACGGAAATGAAATATCTACGATTGAAAATGATGTGTTCGGAAGTCTGACAAATCTCTTAACTTTGTAAGTACTTGTATACTAAAATAAATAAATTGGATCATAAATTTTAATTGATTTGAAATTTTTAAACCTTTAACCTCGTGGCGTTTGTCCTATTTACAAACGTTCACGTCTTACGATATTTTAAGTTGTCTGAAATTAACACACTTTCATTAGATATGTGGTTATATTATATTATAATATATTCGACCACCGGATTTCAATCATTTTAGAATTAGTAATTTGGATGAAGATAGCACAAATAGTCATTTGAATTTTTCGAAATAAATTCGTCACAGAATGACCAGAAAATCAATATTTTTTTTATTTTTTAACAAAATACTTTGTTTTCTGAAGACAAGCACCCTTGCAATAAAATTGACGATTTCTGGTTCTATGTAATTTTACAAATTGATGAGAGTAAATTATTTCAGTTTTTAAATCTTCATATTTTCATTATTCGATTATAACTACTCAATGACATGTTCTTATTTTTGGACTATGCTTTTAGATTTTGTCCAGTGTCATGGTACAAATCGTGTTAGAATTGGAACATTCAAAAACTGTGTTTCACCTCCTGTCTGAAACCAGGATCTGTACTACAGTGACTGTCATAAGTTGCTATCTGTTAGTACTATTATACTGCTATTGTTGCGGTTTAAATCAAGCTTAAATGACGAAATTTTCTTAGCTTAAAAAAAAAAACGCACGAGATTTGTTCATTATACAGTTGTACAGGGGTGTGTTATAATCCTTAGATTTGACTTTTCGTATTTATAAATAGTTGTCTAATTGAAAGTCAAACACAGCTCTCTTGTGTGTGGGGAGGGGATGCGAAAACATGTGTAATACATCATTTCTGAATGTTATTTCCTGATTGTGCTTAATTAAGAACCCGTTTATGTTTTGTAGAAAAATGTCCGGTAACAAAATACCAGGTATACCCTTAAAATTGTTTTCAAATTTAACGAACCTGCATACACTGTAAGTAAAACTATATATGTGTTTGTCCCTGAAAAAAATGTAAATACCTCTCCAGGAACTGATTGATGATCGTTCAAAAGCAATACTAATAGATATTATTGGCTTTCTGCAATATTTTGACTAAAACGAAAAACGAAGTCCAATTCAAAATACGATAAGCAATATTTACTAAAAATATTTATTTGCAAAGAAAATGCATTGATTTGAAAAATACCTATAAGATAATATTAGACGCCAAATATTGTAGAGGTAAGCAACAATAAGTCATAGTACGACTTTCAACATTGAACAAAACTAAACCCATACCTTTTTTATAAGATATGATAGGTCTTAAAAATAACAAAATCTTGAACAATTGAAACAAATCAAATCGTCATGTTTATGTCAGAGTGTCAATTTCAGCCTTTATTCAATGTTAACATATTAGAGAATTGGTTGTGTTAGTAAGACAACTCCGTTCATTGAATTCTGTCTTTTATGAATATTAACTCAAAGTTGTCAAATCAAGTGGCACAGTTATTACCAGCATCAAACATGAAGGATCATAAAGGTAACGGTATGCTTTAAAATCAAATTTGCAATACAGGCTCTTTTGAGAGTCCAGTTTAGGACTGTTCTGTTTATAATTGAACGACTCTGTATCTACATTTCATATGCATAACTCAAGCAATAAAAATAAATCTTTATTATATAATTTGTGCGAAGCGCTGTCTTTCACTCAATTCATCAGGAAAGTTGAAAGCCAAACATTTAAAGACAATGATATTAAAAACACCGAGAGACGAGTAGAGCTAAATGATTACAAAATGATGTAATAGCCAAATGTTTTCTAAGATCATTTTATCAGCTTTTCGCTAATGTACTAAGTATTCAGTACGAATAAAGAGAAATGTTAATGATTGATGTTCTTGTGACATCACTCCTTAGAAAAAAACAACAAATGGTCCTTTCCAAACTAAAACTAGCTTCTTGGTTGGTCTAGACGGTGATAAATTCTCCTTTAATTACATAACAAGGAATACATGATACCTCAAATTTTCTGAATTTCAAATAATAGATGTGTTTCTTTTAATATCAGCACATATAGTTAAAAAAAGTATTGGTCGAATACCGCCGCTGATGAAAACAGAAAATCAGAAACTAAACTTTTTCCATGTAAAAAAATAGATGTAGGTCCGTATAGTTCAATCATAATAAACACAGAAAAGAAAATTATTATTACCTTTTATTACCTCATTCTTTTTTCTCAGAAGAATAGATGGCAACTTGATATCAAGCATAGAAGATGATACATTCATTAGTTTGAATAATATTGAGGATTTGTAAGTAGCCTCGCTTTTAATGAATGAGATCTAAAATTAAAAAAATTGTATTCAGTAATCAAAAATGCCAAGTTCAAAGTTGAAAAGAATTAAGGACACAATATTTCGGTAGACGTGCATACAAATATAGCGGGTTTTAAATATGTACATAATGCCAAACTCTCCCCCTAACATGAGAGAGTGGTGCAACAGCACAACACAAGAACACACTATACAAAGCAATAAACGGAAAACAAATATGATAAACAGCAACGATAAAAATAAACTAACCAAAACACTAAATTACAGGCTCCTGACTTAGGACAGTCACATAAAAAATGACGGGGCGAATAGTTTTTAACTAGAATCAGTAGTCTAACATTACAACATACAAATACACAATATGAATAATCAATTATAATGGCTCAACTCGATCATAAAGACATTTAGATACACACAAGAAAACATATACTGAACAGATAAGTTTGATATATGACACAATATAACTGCAAATAAGAACGTAGGTGTCTGTATGATATTGTTTGGAACTCTGTCAGTTCCCTAGCATAAAAGCATACGGGGTGAAATGATATATATGTATATATATGCGAAAGCAAATTTACAGATCTAACATTGTTGGGTTGATGTTTAGACGAGTTGTATATACATTATGTACACAGCCATGTATCACCATCATTGATGGCGATCCGATGGATACATCTGTTGTAGAGTTGTCACTGACTCAGACGTACTTATAAATATAATTATCTTCTGTGACTGTATATTACATTAATTTGTAGGATCCTTTACTATAGATAATTTAGCTGATCTGTAACAATAACATCTTCATGCCTTATATATCATGTACTGTAGTACGCCGCTAGATTAAAACTGACGAGGAAAGGTAACACACGGCCAGCGAAAGCTCTTTTTTGAGAGCCCAGGTGGTCGTGTGGTCTAGCGGGACGGCTGCAGTGCAGGCGATTTGGGTCACGATATCACAGTAGCATGGGTTCGAATCCCGGCGAGGGAAGAACTTTCGCAAATTTACAGATCTAACATTGTTGGGTTGATGTTTAGACGAGTTATATATATATAAATAAGCAGCCGTCCCGTGGTCTAGCGGGACGGCTGCAGTGCAGGAGATTTGGTGACACGATATCACAATAGCATGGGTTCGAATCCCGGCGAGGGAAGAACCAAAAATTTGCAAAAGCAAATTTACAGATCTAACATTGTTGGGTTGATGTTTAGACGAGTTGTATATATATATTAAATATATATATATATAAAACATCTCTTTCATAAGGTTTTAGTTTTGTGATATGTGGATTATTACTAAATTTTGATATCCAGCCCAACAATATCAATAACGTTTTTGCCGACGGGACATCGTTTTTGTTGCGCGGAATGTAAAGTAGATTTAATAGTGTATAGTTGTCTCGTAGTTTTTCATCTTATATTTCTGATATTTTCTTAGTATTGAGAACACGGAAGCGGTCTTTTTCTGTTCCCAATAAAAAATGTTAAACAATTTTCATTTATTGGTGTCAGGAAAGAATTAGAGTTTAGCGGAAAAGATAAGATAAAAAGGAATGGTACATCGCTTTTTAAAATAATAAGTTACGGATGTAAAGAGGCGTTTTTAGGATGAATTTTACCTGGCTTGCCCTCTCCTTTAATTAGAAAATATATTTCCAAGCTCGAAACCATAAAACCTTCTAAGCGTCTTTTGGTTTAAATCACGTGCAAACAGTTTTGAGATTTTCTACGGAATTGGTGGCCTGACAAAAGCCGAATCCTGAATCAGAACCTTATGGGTGACATATCCGTATGCATACTGTACCGCAGAAAATTTAGGGCAAGTTTAATATTTAAATCACCTTTAATAAATAGTCTGGTCTTGAAAGCATTTATTTCACCCAGACTTTAAACATTTCTTCCCAAAAGATAAATATATACCAGAACACACCTGTGATATCGCGGGTCCGTGACTGAATTAGAGTATATAACTATGCGTAAGCATTATTTTTGGTATTGTCATCTGATTAAGTCATTAAGATGCACTGGAACTTATCAATTATTGGTAATATTAATTATTTGGAAAACAAAAGGGCCTGGAATGAAGTATTTTTTTATCAACAGCATTGTCCTACATTAGTTATAAGATCTAATAAATAAAGTTGGATCCTTTAATTCGCTGTTTTACGTCATGCCGGCTATCAAATTCAAAACTGTGCCTATAGGTTTTATTTTAAGTCCAGATTTTTAGTATTCGTATTGTCATCTTAGAAAGTCATACTGATTAAAATACTACAATAGGGAACAATGTGACAATGATTGAATTTAGTAGTGTCAACCCATTGACCCGTGTATATAGCAAAATCCTAAATTACATCGTTTGGTTGTGAGCCTGTCAGATGCGGAACGTACAGATAAGGTAATAGGTAGCAGGTGAATATACTATTGGTATCGGTATCGGATTCGACCCGGAACTTGTTAATAATAGGCCATATTAATTATGTGGAAAACAATAGGGTCTGGAGTGGTGTAATTTTTAGTCAACACCATTGTCTGTCCTATATTAGCTTTATATAAAGTTTAATTCTTTGATTTGTCGTTTTTACCCCATGACGGCTGATAAATTGGACCTCGTTATTTTAGTATTATAGATAAATTAACTATATGCTTCCGTAAATTGTATCACCTGGCATTACCAAGCAGTTCTTCGATATTACTTGTAACATATGGACTGAAATTAACCATACGCTCTAAAACAATGATAGTTACTAGTAATTTCAATGCATACCTTACAAATTAAATAAACTTTAGCTAGTTGCATTGTCTTTAAAAAAATTGGTATAACCCATACCGTTTAGTCAGCTACAAAAGACCCAGACAAAATGCGAACAAATTCCAACGAAAACACCGAAGGCCTTTTTGATAACAAAACCATAATTTGACAAAGCATTTGTTTTTCAGAATATCATTAACGTTTAATGAAAATTTCGAATACTATTAGCTAGTATAAGCCATCGTTATTGTACGATAGTTTTATTTCAATTGAATAGGAAAACAACATGTAAATATGTCATCCTTTTTTTAGTACTGCTGCTGACATATCTTGACTGAAGAAATCACTGAAATCAGAAAAGAGTTTAGATCTTATCTATATGTGTGCGTTAGTTTGTGCAACTTAATTATATTTTTTATAACGTTTTTAATATCTGCGATGAGTCAGAACTTTCAATCAGTTTAATATTGACATGCATTATAATTGATATGGTCATAATTAAAAAAAATCAAAATACTACGGATTTTCTACACCAGAAATATATTACAATGGCTAGTATTTGTCAAAATATTTCGTACAAAATTCGGAAGATGTTATTATATAATATTAGTATGCAATGTCTTTGTAAAAAAATACATTAACTCGAGTTTAAGATAAACTTTCTACTGTATGTTTTGTTTTGTTAATTGTTTTTTATATGAATTTTTTTTGACAAAAATAACTTTAGGATTAGCAAATCATATATTATGCGATGGTTGGGGTATCATATTTATGCTGTTTGTTAAGACTACTTCTAGTCATGCAATTCTGGTAAAAAGGTTGTGTTCATTCTGTTCATTAACGAACAAATTTGTTGGTATCTTTGCATAGATCTGTAAATAACCGAAATATATTGGTATTTCATTTATGATACGTATGCCAAGATATTTAAATAAAAAAAATATGCTTAAACAAACAGTTGTGTCGTATTGGATGTCTGTGCTATTCAACATATATGTTTGGATTCCTAGACTTCTGGAGTATCTGATAATTTAATTTTGTGAACCGCTCCGTCATGTATGTAAACTGAAATCATCTCGCATGGTGTTTTTTTTTTTAATATTTTCAAGTAAGATGTTCGTATAATATATAACTTATCATTGATCATGGATATACAATAAAAAAAATAGTATATATATATTGATACATTCCGTATTACTGAATCAAGTCAAGTTCTATCATTATCTCACAGGAAAGTCATACCCCGTATTATCATCTTCCTTAATAACAATTTCATCAACATATTTGCGTTTACTTTTTTCATTTGTGAACAGATTTATAAACAGTATTCAAATTTCATCAATGACACCAGGAACATTTAATGGACTACAAACGATAAGGACCCTGTGAGTACCACTAATATTTCAATATTGTTTAAAAAAGAACACTAACTATTAAGGATCTATCAAACCATACCTGAGTACCTTTTGATTTGTGTTACTGCCTATAGTCTTTAGTTTTTATTGCATGACTGTTTCTGATATATTATAGGGATCATTCTATGATTATTAGCGCGAGTCAGACATTTCTAAATTCAACATTTACATATCTCTGTTTCAACTTGTGTCAGCAATGTAAACTGTGGTACTGCGAAATGTCAAGTTAGAACCACACAATGTCAACTTATAACTGAAAAATATTAACTTCGAACTAAACTGACAATTTGAATATTTCGAAACAGACAATTATGTTGTGATGGCGTCCTTAAATTTATGAAAGTTATGACTTCAACTTTACCATGTGACATCTTTGGATTGAAAGCTCTATTGTAAATAAAGGCAACAGTAGTATACCGCTGTTCAAAAGTCATAAATCGATAGAGGGAAGACAAATCCGGGTTACAAACTAAAACCAAGGGAAACACATCAACTGCAATAGGAAAACAACGACACAACAGAAACACTGAAGTATAACAAAAAAAAAAAGACAATGCATCACACACAGATACGAACTATGAGATAACAACTGCCAATTTTCTGACTTGGTACAGGCCCTTTTAAGAAAAAAGGTGGGTCGAACCTGGTTTTTGTGGCTAGTCAAACCTCGCACTTTTATGGCAATGTTAAATATACCACTAAATGACAACATTTCATGACAGGAGTACATAAGAAAAAAAAGCAAGAACATTCGTGACAGAGAAATACACCAAAAACAATACAATAGAACATTTCGACATGTTAACCACAGAATAACAACGAACACGTAAATCTATCTAGGACAGCACACAAAAAACAGCACAACAGAAACATCAACTGTCCGACACTAGCCTGTTTCAACGCCACAGGTAAATTTCTCTAATTGGAAAAAAAATTGTAAATAAACTCATCAAAGATCTAAATTGACTTCCAAAATGCTTTTAAAGGACATATTAACTTAATGAACAAACATCGCTGCTGTTACATTTTGTAGATCTAACGGATTTAATTCAGTTCATTTGTTCTTTAAATATGCACGTGGTTGTACATTAAGAAGGATTTTTTTATTATTATTACGTTGATATTCGCGTATGTGCAGATGTTGGTTCATAAATAAACATTAATCTTGCTTATGAAATTGGAAGCTATAAAACTGATACAAAAAACATCTCTTTAAAAAAAAAACCTTTTGGAAGTCAATCAAGATATATGATGACCTTATTAACAACTACCACTGCTGATGAAGGTTACATCCCCGAGAATATCACCAGGTTAATAGTCAGCACATTTTCGTTGACATGATTTATCAATTAAATGGTCATAATTATAAGTTAACTGTTTACAAAACTATTATTTTTTCGAAATACTTAAGATAGATACATGGTATACCGCCATCTTGGATTGTACAATCACAGTAAAAAATCGGTCTATTTATTTGCCTAAATCTGCAAATTTTGAGACAGATTTGCAAGTTAAAGGATAGACTTTAATAATAATATAAAGAAAACTTGGTAATTTGTTGTATCATTCAAAATATTTAAACAAATACAATTTTTTATGCTTTTAGAATCTTTTTTTCAAATGAGCCATTTAAAGGAAGATAACTCTTTTAGTAAAAAAATTATACTGGACTGATAGGGATTTTTTTCTTTTTACTTGTAGCAAGAAAACAAGTTCTGTGACACCATTTTTTCTTTTTATTTTCTTAAGATATATTACAAACCTATCTTTTCACAATTTATTTCAAAATTCTATCTCAATGATTTTTTTTTATGCACACGAATGTGTTTTTACATGAAACAATCTAACCAAATTTAGGCAATTTTCAACGACTCATAGTTTACAAAATAGCACGGTGACCCATACTTTTTATTTTATTTTGAAAAGAGCATAGTAAAATCTTCATTTTGGCTAAGTATAAGAAAATTCTGTCTCAAAAAAATATTTACTTATGATCTACCTTAAGACTTTTTAAATGGCAGTTGTTAACTTATAGTTCTGTGTGTTACAGTGTCATTTAGTTTTTTGTTGCACTTTAGCGTGTATGTTGTTTCGTTGTTTTCCTCTCATAGTTGATGTGTTTCCCTCGGTTTTAATTTGTATGCCGGATTTGTTTTTCTGTCAGTCGCTTTATGACATTCGAACAGCGGTATACTACTGTTGCTTTTATTTACCAAAAAAATAGAAATTCTTTATAGGGCTACTTGCATACGGAAAATATTTCGACGAAGTGCTTCCTGGAAGCATGCGATAAAAAAGCAAACTTTTTAATTTGCGGTTTCATATGACTTTAATATAAAACTTATGTCAATATATTTCATTTCTAGAAAATTCTATAATTTGTTAAAGTTCAGTAGAAATTTACCTTTTTTTTTATAATTGTTTGCTTCCAGTAAACGATTTGCCGATATGTTCCCGTATGCAGTGAACTCAGCGTGACCTTTCTCGTGAAAAATTCGGTGATCACAATACACATGGATATGTCATTGCTTTTACTATTACCTTATTTATATGTTATACACGAACTCAATATTAATGCTTTGTTGTTGATTGTTAACTATAGAGGGAACTATCGGTAAAGTACGGGTTCAAATAACGACTATTAATTAGCATTATAACAGACCGAGAGAAAGTGTTTTTTACGATTATACGATACGGATGAGTAAAAATATGATTAAATCGTGCACAAAAGACTAAGCTTATGGTATATACATACCAGGCTGAAGTACGTTCACTATTCACTTTTCACTTTTCACTATTCAAAATTCATGAACAGTGAACTGCGTTTTTTTTTGCACTATTCACTATTCAAGTTTATTCAAATTGAATAACTGAAATAACTGCTTGTATAAATAAAAAAGAAGATGTGGTTTAATTGACAATGAGACAACTCTCCACAAGAGACCACAATGACACAGAAATTAACAGCTACAGGTGGCCATACGGCCTTCGACAACAAGCAAAGCTCATACCGCATATATAGTTACCAAATACTAACGACCTAATTAAATGAAGAAAAAAATGAACAAAAACTTATATTCAACACAGCAAAAAACAATAACCTCCGAATTACAAACTCCTGACTTAGGACAGGCACATGCATATAGAATGTGATAGAGTTAAACATGTTAGCTGGATCTCAAAATTCGCATAACCCGGGACAGTGGTGAAACAGTACAACATAAGAACCAACGATAAAAATCAGTTGTAAAAGGCGTAACTAATCGGATGGATACAAATAGAAATTTATATAACAAAATCATACAGCGAACCTAGCCGGGTACTTGTACATCTTAACAACAAAAAGTAATCAAGTACATATCTTAGAGTACTCGCAGTTACTGTCAGCTAGTTCAAAGCCAATAACAACTAATAAAACAAAATCATGCATCTACGACTTAACTGATTATTAATCTGTACACATTCAACATGGATTTAGTGTAAAGACACCTGACGTCATAAACAGTCTGAGAAAAATAAGACTTTGTGCAATTCCAAGATACAGTAATCGACATATTGAAGATACATGAAAGTGTATATGTATATAAGAATACTTTAAAGTTTAGTCTATGGATAACAAAATCAATATAAATACCAATAAAAACAATATTCAAAGATCTCATGAAAATTTTGAATCGGTAACCTTTTAGAATAAGTATTCAAAGGGTCGATAAGTTAATCTGTTTTGTGAAATAATTTTTAGATTTCGATTAAAATTCTATCAGTTTTAAACATCGAAGGATAATATTATATTGTATTGCATATATAGGTATGCAGAGATAGGATGTATTTGAGCCCTGCTCCTTTTATCTAGAATTATTTATTTTTGAAGTAGAATTGCACTTGATCATAATCAATTGCATCTCAAATCCACTTCGGTCTATGATACATGTTATGCATATCTACCAGCTAACTAATTGTCGCACTTAATGTGTTACATCTATTTCGAGGGGGTGGGTTAAACTTTTATTCATAAAAAAATAAAGTGAACATTCGTTTCCGCCAGCATTACTATATCGGAATGTCAACACCAAATTAAATCAACATGCTGAACGGTACACCTTGTATTAGGGGAGGGCAAAATAATTACTACTAGTATGTCTCAATGTGCCAATAATTCTTCTCCAAATTTCATTTTCCAATAACACACTCACAGTTTTACACTTTTATGCATTAAAAACATAGAAAAATATGAGAACAAAGCTATAAACAGTAATATAAACAAGCAACAAAAGTTTTGTATATAATACTTGGAGTGTTTTTCTAAATAAAATTCTAATAATAGCCCTCCAAAAATAGATGAGTTGTGTAATGGAGCGCCCGAATACCGAAACCCCTTCAATTCCCTAATTACAGGTAAATCCTATATACCAACAGAAATAAAAATGGCCGAAATAAGAAAAAAAGGGTTCCCCAAGCACGTTACGATCGAGTTTTCAACCCTTGAATCCCCTAATTACAGGTACATCCTATATACCATCAGAAAGCTAATAAAATGGGGAACAAAAGCTATATAGTGAATATATGGCACACATCCGGTTTAAGGGATACTGGAGCGACCGAAGATAAAAATGGCAGAAATTAAGAAAAAAGGGTTCCCCAAGCACGTTACGGTCGAGTTTTCAACCCTTGAATCCCCTAATTACAGGTATATCCTATATACCATCAGAGAGCTTATAAAATGAGGACCAAAAGCTATATAGTGAATATATGGCACAGATCCGGTTTAAGGGGTACTGGTGCGCCCGAATATAAAAATGGCCGAAATTAAGAAAAAAGGGTTCCCCAAGCACGTTACGGTCGAGTTTTCAACCCTTGAATCCCCTAATTACAGGTATATCCTATATATCATCAGAAAGCTTATAAAATGAGGAACAAAGTTTCAAGCTGATAGATATAGGAAGATGTGGTGTGAGTATATTTTAATCGAATTATAGCAAAACAAACCAACTTAATTATCGACCTTTTAAAAAACTTATTCGAAAAGGTTACCAATTCAACGCTGTAATTAATTTTAATTATTGTTGATATTCGTATTAATTTTGTATTATCAGTAAATTAAATACCATTGACATTGATCTACAATGTGTTGATTCCTGTATCTTGGCATTGCACAATGTCATGTTTTTTCTATGATCTTAACACTTAATCCACGTTGAATGTGCATTGGTTGATAATTTAGTCTTAGATGCATTTTTTATTAGTTAGAATTTGCTATGAAATAGCTGTCAGGTATTGAGAGAACACTCAGATCTGCACTAAGTGTTTTGTTGTTGTTGGGATCTATCAGTACCCGGCCACATCCCTCTATGTTTTTGTTATATGGATTTCTAGGTTCCTGATTCGATTCCCGGTTGGGATGAAAATTTCAGGAACTGCGTGTATGGTCTCGAGAAAACGATGATAGTCCGTCGGAAGGGGACGATAAATGGCTGACCCGTGTTAAGAGAGAGAGCCATATCTCTTGCACATAAAAGACACCCTTGTAGATTTTGAAAAAGAGCAGGCTACTGCCGCTACAAGGCAGCACTCTTACCCGCAAAGTGGAAAGGGATTAATATAAGTTACTAAACTTGTTTCCCAATCCACTTTAAACAAATAAGTTTAAACTAAATTTCTATGTGTATGCATCTCATGAGTTAAGCCTTTTACAACTGATGTTTTTTACATCGCGATGACAGGGAGGACATTCCGATGTATTGTTGCAACAGAGATTTATACTTACATATTTTTTGTTTTGACCTCAAACCTATCTACATTATCGTTTGCAAAATAACATGTATTTCGTATCGCCAGTTACTTATTCATTTCTTTAATGATTACTCATAAAAAAATCATTCATATTTTTGCACTCGTTTAGAAGAAGAATAATTATACCGTTAGCTTTCTCTTTTGAATTCCTTCTATATTTGTGATCATGTGGCGTGGGATTTGCACATTGCTGAAGGCCGTACGGTGACCTGAAGCTTTTAATGCCTGTGTCATTGGTTATCATACCATATCTTTATTCAAATGTTTATATATACAAGTAGATACAACAGTTATTCAATTTAATAAACTTGAACAAACAGTGAATAATGCAAAAAAGCACAGTTCACTATTCATGAATTTTGAATAGGGAAAAGTGAATAGTGAATAGTAAAATTGAGAATGGAAATGGGGAATGTGCCAAAGAGACAACAACCCGACCATAGAACAAAACAACAGCAGAAGGTCACCAACAGGTCTTTAATGTAGCGAGAAATTCCCGCACCCGGAGGCGTCCTTCAGCTAGCCCCTAAAAAAATATATACTAGTCCAGTGATAATGAACGCCATACTTATTTCCAAATTGTACTCAAGAAACTAAAATTAAAATAACACAAAACTAACAAAGGCCAGAGGCTCCTGGCTTGGGACAGGCGCAAAAATGCGGCGGGGTTAAACATGTGAACGTACTTCACCCCGGTTATATACATGCATTGGTTCAAGAACTGGGTAAACATTATTTATTACCAATCATTCGTTTTAAATTACTTTAAGGCTAAATGCAGACCAAAGATATAATTCAATATTGACTCAATTACTCAAATCATATCCACTAATTATAGGGAACTAAACGTGCACAATATGAATATTTTTTATCGTTTGTTTGTAGTGACATTTTTGTTTATCTTTATACCTAAGAAATGTAACATTCTGCTTACTGTTTCATCAGGAACATTTTCTCAAATAACCAGTTGAAACACCTGACTGCCTTCATCTTTCACAATCTCACGGATGTAACATTAATGTAAGTATGTAGGTTAACAATATACCAATCATTTTAAATCAATATAACGTTGTACAAACTATTTGTAAAACGATTTTATGTACAGTACTGACTTAAATATTATTTTAAAATTATCACGCATTTTGTCCTAATATGTACGTTTTTGCATAGCAAATCTGACCTCGGAGCCAATATCAATATTAGCCCTCGAAATCCATTTGAGCCCCCGAATTGAACTACCGGTAACCTGTCAATCAAAAACTATTTGTAAACAAGATGTCATCTGAAGCAGCTAGTATCAAATAACTGTTCAAGTAAATTCATACAAGAAATGAAAACTGAGGACACAAAAAAACAACAATGAAGTCAGTAAAACAATAGAAAGTTATGAATCTGCTGTAACAGAAAAAATGTATCACAGTGAGTTAACAAAATAAGCATCACAGCGATAAAATGTTTTATTAAAATCAACAGTGGAAATACTTATTTGTCCGCCACTACTTTACATCACAAAAATTCCCGTGAAATTTTGTGTAAAAAAGTAATAATAGAAAACATATGACGCCATAATGGAAAAGTGATTGTTGTATGAAATTGAAAGTTAAAGCGGAACAGATTTGCAAATAGCCCTTCCTCAGCATAAATGGAACCTTTAATGTAACACAAAATATTTATAATTTTGAGAAATAATATGTTTATTGTTAATTATTTCTTAAAATTTTAACAAAACTGTGTGTACTCATTGTGATACGAATTTCTTTAAATCACTGTGATACAGTTTTGTTGAAAATATTAAACATAAATCCCTAGGGTTTAATAATGGAGTCTAGGACTGATACAATGGCAAATATAGGAAATGTTATGTAATAATTTAAAATTACAATTACTGAAATAACAAGTCATTGTGTGGAATTCATTTAAGTCTTTTTCAATTAATGTTTATTTCTGTTGACGGTAACACTACAGTCTTATGATTTTTTAAATTCAATACATTTATTGTGTGAATAAAAGTACACGATAGATAAAGACAGTAGTATACCGCTGTTCGAAATTCATAAATCGATTGAGAGAAAACAAATCCGGGTAACAGAATTAAAACGAGGGAAACACATCACCTATATATAAGAGGAAAACAACGAAACGACAGAAACACTAAGGTGCAACAAAAAAAAACAGCAACGTAAAACACACGGGAACGGACTATAAGATAACAACTGCCGTATTCCTGACTTGTTACAGGAAATTTTCCGAAATATTCGAGGTTGAACCTGGTTTTTCTTCTCGAAAAACCTCGAACTTTATGGCAATGTGAAATATATCACTAAAATGACAATATCAAATGACAGAACTACAGTGCAAATAAATTCAAGAACATTAAGGACAGAGAAATACACAAATAAAAAAATACAATAATACATTTCAACGTTCTCTTTATAACTGGGAGGAGCTCATAATTCACGGCAAAGGGTTAGTGGTTAATTTGTTAAGCTAAAAACATATCTCACATTACTTTTGATTTTCAAATTCGAATGGCAATTATAGTGATCTAAACGGATGTCGTATAGAAACCATAGACGCAAATACGTTCTACAACATAACAGGATCTCTAACATTGTAAGTATATATAATAATCGTATATTGGGTGTTAAATAAAAGGGCATGTGGGGTATAAGTCAATAACACAAACAACAACTTATAATCGGATGTTAATCATGTTTTGGTCACGCTACCAACTTACCAACATTCCCAGGATAATGCAATTGGAGCCGTTGTTGAAACAACATGGACCGAATATTTAGTTCATCTGCTTACGATTAATCAAAGGCGCAATATCTGTACAATCAATGGTAAAAGTTACGCCTATTAAAAATAACAGAGCTTTTGAAATCACTAGATGTCTGTCGTTTGTTCGTCATCTCTTTTAACGTTTACAAAAATCGACTTGTCCACAATCATCATTGTGGTATCTAATTTAAAAACGTGTCATATGACTCCATAATGGGCGATAAGAACGCAGGAGTTAAATGCAAGTTTTGTCAATTTCTTTGAAAATCGTTATGTAAATAGGGAAAATCTGACAAAGCAATAATGTTCAGAATATCGAGATCTACCAAATTGTCATGAACGTCAAAACTGTCAGGTGATTTTCATGTTTGCCTCTTATTTAGAAAACTATAATCATAGATAGAGAAAAACTTTAGAAGAAAACATTATCAGCAAGGAAAGATCTAAAAACAAGTCAAAGTTTGCCAATATAGCTAGTTGAATGTCACTCTTTATAGAAGTTGTTGTCCTTAAATGAGGATTTATTTTACCTGTTTTGTGTTCTGAGCAAAAAACCAAAAGAAAATAGAAGCAATGCAAGATCAACAAAACAGCTTTTGACATGAATTATGTTCCCGTCTCCATTGTTAGAGAGATTCTTTTCCTAAATATGCAAATGGAACAACGTGAATGACAAATACTCTTTATATCTTTATAGTCTCAATATATGAATAGTTGTTTCATTGGCATTAATATCTATTTTTTTAAATAGAACACAATACTAATATCACTTAAAATCAAGAGTGTTTTCTAGTTTTCATAACCGTTCTATACTGTTACGTCAAAGATGTATGGTTTTTTTTTCAGGAATCTCAAGAACAATAAAATTCGGGAAATACAAAGCAATGCTTTCAGATACCTTACCGGTGTTGAGATAATGTAAGTAAATATAAAAATATATCTAAATTGTAAACTGAAAATAGTGCTCACTGATGAGTTTGACTATCCCTATGTTATCTTTCCCCCTCCCTTTAAGTATGGTACAAAGATTTATGCAGTTGCCAAAAAACCTATTCAACACCAACAGATGAAGTTCGTTTGATTTATTATGTTCTGAATAGAGCGATCGGTTACATGTAACAACACAAATTATTGTTTTTAAAAATAAGCATATATTCATATGGTTATCTTTTCAATAAAGAACTATATATCTTTGCATCGTTGATTAAAAGTTCCAATCGATACAAGAAGATCATAAATGATCCATGAAAGATTATGCATAGAGAAAATACAGATAACACCATCAGTCAACGACAAAAAACGCAAACTCATGTTTTCAAGGTCAATTTAAAAAAAGTACAATTCAAATAATAAGTCTTTAGAGAACGAACATTAAAAAGGGGTAGGTCTAGTAAAGGCCGATTTTAGCCCTAAAGATCAGGTTCAGGATTAATGACACTTTTTAAACACATAAGTGTCTACTTCAGTCGATTCAGTTTGTTCATGTGAAAGTTTTGAACTGATTTAGTCATTTCAGACGTTAAAATTCACGCTGAAATATGACAAATCTATCAAATATGCCACAATGTAAAATTGAGAATGGAAACGGGGAATTTGTCAAAGAGACACCACCCCGACCATATAACAGACAACAGCCAAAGTCCACCAATGGGTCTTTAATGCAATGAGAAACTCCCGCACCCGGAGGAGTCCTTCAGCTGGCCCCCTAAACAAAGAGATATACTAGTTCAGTGATTATAGAATTAACAAAATAAACTAAAATAAAAAATCATACACTTATCGGATGTTTTTTTGTCAAAAATGAAAGTGGCCGTATCCGTGTTCACTCTCAACCTTTATACATGTTCTGTGTTATCATCAAATACAATTTACCTTTAAATATTTTGAATAAAGACAAATGCGGCCACTTCCATTAAGAACGTAAACCGTTTAAAATTTAACTCAAATGCTAAAATTTTGAAGATAGCAGTAGTTTAGCATGACTTAATGATGCTATTAAACGTTAAATGAGCATTGTATTGTCAAAAACAGCCCATATGTATGTAGCAGAAGTATTTTACTCTCCAATAAATAGCTACAAGTTTACATTTTAACAATTGTATGATATAAAAAAGAAGATGTGGTATGATTGCCAATGAGACAACTATCCACAAAAGACCAAAATGACACGGACATTAACAACTATAGGTCACCGTTCGGCCTTCAACAATGAGCAAAGCCCATACCGCATAGTCAGCTATAAAAGGCCCGATAAGACAATGTAAAACAATTCAAACGAGAAAACTAACGGCCTTATTTATGTGAAAAAAATGAACGAAAATCAAATATGTAACACATAAACAAGCGACAACCACTGAATTACAGGCTCCTGACTTGGGACAGGCACATACATAAATAATGTGGCGGGGTTAAACCAATCCTCCGCCTAACCTGGGACAGTGGTATAACAGTACAACATAAGAACGAACTATAAAACTGCTTTAATTTGTAGCCAAAAAGGGGACTTTCTAGATTTACTCTTTTTTACAGTGAGTTGACTGTTAGTGTTGCTCTCCACCAATTGCAATTCATTCAAAATTTTGACCAAATTGCAATTTGTTTTATAAAATCAAATTGGTCAACTGGTCAGAAATTTGAACCAACTGCTGTAGAAAAGCACAGCCAAGTCACGAAAGTGCAAGGTGATAAAATAAAACATACTCACAATCCTATAAGACTTTCACTCCACTTTAATGATGTTGTGACAAAATTAATTTATCAGTTTGTATAGTTATATTATAGTCATTTCCATGCTGAAGGGGAACTGTTTATTTTGAATTGCTATTAAATTGTCCAAACTAAGCTTTCATATAGTTTTTCTTTCTAAAAGTATTCTTAGTATTGACTGAACAATTTGTTCAATATTCTGACCAGTTGAACAATTTGGTTTAATAAAACAAATTGCAATTTGGTCAAAATTTTGAATGAGTTGCAATTGGTGGAGAGCAACACTAATAGTCAACTCACTGTAATGGTTTACAATATTTGTATTACAAGAACTTTATAATTCATTGGAAAATCGAGAACCTGCATTTTAAGAAAACACTTTGAAATGCTGGAGGCTTTATCAATATATACTGTTAATATTATGATATTTAATCTTTTCAGACATTTAGACGACAATTCTTTGCAGACAATTAAGAGTGAAACTTTTGTGGATATGCCTAAACTTAATATCCTGTAAGTAATAAATATGCTATAATATCGTGATAATTCTTAATTGTTAACTGATACATAAATGGAAATGTTGAACATGAATTATATAATGAGCCAATGAGTGAGTACTTTTATACACTTATGATATGTGCTGAATGGGCAAATTTACATAATCGCTTGTAAGCGAAAGAAAGCTTCACTCGTTCTAGTAATTAAAATCGCAATATATCATTTTGATGGAATGCTTCTTATGTTAGTATACGTTAGTAAACTATTATTCAATTAATTTCTTTATGCTTAATTAAACTTTAGAAACATACAACTGAAAAACGTTCGTAGTCAGTTATCAAATGTACCAGTCTTATAATTTAATACAACAGACGAGCGTTTCGTATAAATAAGACTCATCAGTGACGCTCAGATCAAAACAGTTGTAAAGCCAAACAAGTACAAAGTTGAAGAGCATTGAGGACCCAAAATTCCAAAAAGTTGTGCCAAATACGGCTACGGTAATCTATTCCTTGGATAAGAAAATTCTGGGTTGGTTTTTTTTAAATTCAAAATATTTACTAAACGCATAAGTTTTTAGAATGCACCTAAGTTTCGAATTTTACATCGTAGCACAGCAGTTATTATATCATTGAAAAGGCAATGTAACACGAATTAGTGAGTCGTTCTTAGAAGAAGTGGTCAAATTAAGAAATAATAATTCTATAAGATGATTTATTAAAAATTCTTTAAAAAAATAAAAACCAGCTGATTTGTATTTCTTCATGTGGAATATTTTTTAAAAAGGGGGTGAACACGACTTCCCAAATTTAATCTAAAATTTAACAACGTCACTCAACACTATAAATACTGAAACAATAAGCCTATATCAATATTAAATTCGAATACAGAAAGCTATCTGGTCAGTTTATATGACCTCAGTTTTAATACCATCACTTTTACCCATTCAACTGCCCTTTTTGAAACATTTTTATTTATTCACTGACATCGTCATAGTTTTAGGACATAGTTACATCAACATCAAAAGGTAATGTACTTTATTTTGGAATCTGTGGACTACCGGTTTAAGAAAAAATGATTTCGATGAGTTGCTTTGTAACCACTGTCATGATGTTAAGTAACTTTTAACAAAAGAAACAATACAAGGGTTTCACTGGACAATTCTAATCGTTAGTTTTTTATTGTTAAATTAAGTCATTTTATTGGTTCCTAAATTATATTAGAATATATAATTTCAACAACATATTACTAATCTTTCACTATTTTCTGTTTTAGAACTTTAGCGAGAAACAGTATTTTGTACATCGAAAGCAATGCCTTTGGGGATCTTCAGGATCTATTTCTCTTGTAAGTAATTTTTAATCTTCCTGAAGTTTCGCATACCGGTAAAACTGTCACGTATTCGATGATAAAATAACAACAAAGGTTTTTAATCTCTTTCAAGGTCAGTGTCTATTGATAGCAAAAGAATTTTGGACCAAGAATTCAGAGTATAATATATATTTTACTGATATCAAGGTTATAAAAATCAAATCAAATACTTTTATTGCCATATAAATCAAAAACATGATCTCTAACAAACATAACATATATACAAAAATAAGCAATACAATATTAAAATAGCAGTTCAAATTATTGTTTTGGGTCTCCCGTCCTCAGTTCTTATGTCTGTCTTATTTAGGAAACTGTATTTTTAATTTGACTGTGAGATGTGGGGTTTAGTAATATTCTTAGTTTTAGCATGTCATCTTAAGCAGCAGTAGCTTTCCAATCAGAATTGATTTTAATGGAGTCCAAATATTTTTTCTATACAAGTTATATTTAGGGCATTTCTATCTCATTACAGAATTTGCAGTATCTCTGATCTCTAGGGATCTTGAGATGTCTACCCTTTTCTATTAAAAGAGTGTGTTCGATAGTTCTGAATTATATATGTAGGCATATAAGATTTATTTTGGTGGAATGTATAAGGAAATTTCCATTGGATATAATATGATAAGGAAATATCAGTCGTCTGAATTATTAAAAGTTGCTTCGAAAGTCAACTTAACAATGTTTGAGTACATCTGATCCTTTACTCCCTCTCAAACCGGGACTGAAGCATTTACGTTTTCACAAATATGGCGACTGAACCATATAAGCTGCATTGTCATCGAAGTTAGAGAAAATTTAGTTTTTTAACATTGTTAATTTTCTAGGCACTAAAATATATAAAATTTATAAATCATACATCTGAAACCCGACCCAGGTTTGGGATTTCTCACTGCGTTAAAATCCCATTTATGGCTTTGTATTGTTTTCTACTCTTAGGTCTGATTATTGTCTCTTTGACGCATTGCTATTTTTGTTCTTTATTTCAAATTAAAATTAACTTAAGACATTTCGTGGTTATATATAGTTATTGGCGATACTGAGGAGAATATGAAAATATTATTATAAAAGGTTGCAATAAATTTAGACTCTTTTAGAAATGTTGATGTACAGTTAAGAATTCTTAAAAACAAGGTCTTTATCAAGTATGCAAGACAAAATTCAAATATCTTACACTGATATCTCACAATTTTTTGAAATGTCGTATGTAAATATTTCAGTATAACACTATGCAAATGTTAACTTCAGAAATCAAACGAACCCCCATTAAACTCTAGTTTTTCGTGAGATTAATTCTGCCTAAAATTTTGTTCCGTATCTTCTTTTTGCTGTTTGCTTTACTTTTCTAGTTTGTCTTGTCTTGTTATTTTGTTTAATAATGAATGAGAGTTAACGATGGCATATTACTACCGGTTGATTTGAAATATGAAAAAAAGCATATTTTTTTTATAATTTTAGTTGAATTATGTTTTTTTTTCAGGTCACTTGAATCAAACGGTTTAATATGTGATTGCAGAATCCATTCGTTTCATCTTTGGTTATTGCAACAGACACAAACAAATGCACATGGTGCTGTTTGTTCTAACCTAAATGGACAAATGATCAAAGATGTTCCGAATGTTGAGGAGTGTAAAGGTTAGAATTATAGTTACACATTTCTCTTTTAAAGACACTTTAAATTACAATTATCTCATACAGGTAAACTAATGTCGTAATATGGCGTCCGTTGGGTCGATTTTATCGAAAAAAGTTTCTATTATAAACATTAATACATCAATCTTTAGATGATTAATTATAAATAAATGGAAATAATGCTAGCTAGGCCATGGCATAAAATAGAACATAAAAAAATTATCCTGAATTGTACAAGCCAATATTGAAAATAGATATTTAATTATGTTGTGAAAAAAATTGTAAGAGTTTCTGCGGAACCCAGTGTTTCGCCTACTTTTGCTGTAAATCGCTGGCTCAACAAAAATGAGGAAAACATCAATAAAAATATTCCTCTTGATACTATCTTTTGATTGTAAGAAGCTTTTGTCCAAATTTGGTAAAAATTCAGGATAGTTTAGGACTATAATACATGTTATAAAAACTTTAACCGCAGACTGTATGTTATGTTAACTGGAAGAAAAACTAAGTCCATTTATAAGTAAAATACAGATACAAAGGTACAAAATATTACCAAATTTCCTTCTAGATACTAGCTTTTGATCATGAAGAAGCTTCTTTCCAAGTTTGGTACAAATTAAGAGTAGTATAAAAAAGCCATTAAAATTTTAAAAAATTTAACTTCCTGGCAGAACATCTTAGTCCATTTAAAAGTAAAATACAGAAAAAATGGATTTTACAAAATTTACTTCTGAATACTATCTTATGATCATAAACAAACTTCTGTCAAAGTTTGGTACAAACCCAGGGTATTTTAAGAAAGTTACTATTTTTTTAAAAACTTTAACCACAGAGTGAATGTAATGTTTCCATGCAGAAAAACTAAGTCCATTTATAAGTAAAATACGGAAAAAATTGAATTTTATTTTTACAAAATTTACTTCTGGATCCTATCTTATGATCATAAACAAGCATCTGTCTAAGTTTGGTAGAAATCCAGTATAGTTTAAGAAAGTTATTAAAATTTCAAAAACTTCAACCACAGAGTGAATATTTGTGGACGCCGCCACGACGACGACGACGACGACGCCGACGGAAGGTATGATCGCTTAGTCTTGCTTTTTCGATTAAAGTCGAAGGCTCGACAAAAAGATCGTTAGAAATTTCGACTGGTCAAAATATTTCAAAGTAGAGTTGTATCTAACGGATGAGACAGGATCTGCTGAAACTTCCGGGGCACTTGAGATCACCAATCGTTGTTTTGTTTTGTGTTTTGTGTGATTATTAATGCTAAGTCTTTAGTTTTCTTTGTTGTGTTTCGTGTTTTCGTGTTTTCTTTTTTAGGAGAAATAATACTGCCAACAATGAGCTTTCCCATAGCATTTGTCTTTGGTCTTCTTGTTTGTTTTCATATTTCTCTTTGGAGAGAATGACAGCAACTGTTTCAAAAACAAATATTAGGAATATAGCATCTATAAACAGTAAAAAAAAAATGAAATCATTAATAGAATTCGTGTAGCACGATTTTACAAATTAACCTCTGAAACTAAGTATAAAGTTTTCTCATTGTGCCAGATATTTGTCGTTTTTGTCTTTCGATTAAAAAACAAGCATTAAATAGTCAACAATACAAGATCTTTAAAAATAGGTCAACTTGACTCCTTAGTAAAATGAATACTCCTGAATGTCAATTTCACCATTTTTGTCTAAATTGTGAACACTACCGGATAGTTGTACTGGCTTTTACCACTGGGATATACTACAGTAGTTTAAAAAAAAAATCTGGTTCAGGTTTGTTTCATTCGGGGGAAATCCACAAGACTTTCATTTTACTATATAAGCACCACTGGCACTATCATATTCAGGATAGACATTACAAACAAAAGGTTGAACAATTAAACGACAGGAATAACTTTTAAAGGTTTGATTATATGAATTTCGATAAAATGAGGTATTATTTTTGTCCTAATGTCATAGGAGTAGAAAACTAGTAAAGAGATTCTAAAATTTCAATTTTATTGTTTATTAGCCTTAATAACGTTTTTTCTCACAAAATCAGTACGTGTCTGTATTTTTTATTTAATGCAAAATAGTTTGTCAACACGCTCATTTATTTAAACGATGTATTAACAGTAAGCTCACTCCGTTTCAACAACCATAATTTACTTATCATACTTAAACACGAAAATTATTTCTTTATACAATTTTAACTTTAACAATTGACTGTATAAGTATATATATATTCTTTTATATGTTATTTCAGGGTTACACTAATGACTGGACCGAATGACAGGACCGAATGACTGGACCAAATGAAAAATGCTAATAACTTTTTCATTTCTCAAAGGATTGATCTCAAATTTGAATTATATTTAGAGTTCATCATTTTATAAATAGATTTAAGTAAATTTAAAAAAAATTGTTAGAAACTTAAGAAAACGTGACATGACCAACTCTGATAATGACAGGACCAACATCGACAATGACAGGAGCAAATAAAAATGCTAATAACTTTTTTATTTTTCAAAGGAATTATCTCAGATTTGAAATATAAAATGATAAGTCATATTTTGAAACCAAAATGTTATAAAACATATAGATTTTTTTCAAAAACTTTCGAAAACGTGACATGACCATCGCTGACCGACATGACCAACCTGGACCAAATGAAATTGCTAATTACTCTTTTATTTCTCAGAATACTTTTCTGAAATTCGAAATGTGTGAAGATTATACCATTTTATACATAAATATAAGAAAAAAAGTATAAAAAGCTTGCTGGTCAACGTCGACAATGAGAGGACCAAATAAAAATGCTAATTATGCTTTATTTTTTGTCAGAATATTTCTCTCAAATTTGAAATAATGACAATTTAGACCATTTCGCACATCATGTAAGAAAAATATAGAAAAAAACACGTATTGGGAGCTTGCGGTTATGTGACCTGGCCAACATCGGCTATGATCTGGCCGATAAAAAATCCTAATTTCTGTCTTATTTTACTGAAATTGTTCATATCTGATCCATAATTAGTAAGATATTACTTTAAAATTCAGGAAAATATATTTTATGGTGGTTAAAAATCTTGACCTAGCTGCTACACGTATGTTTGCGGACAGAGAGTCACAGCACAAAAAGACACGAATGTTCAGTATATTTAAGAAAAAGATCTTGAAATATTTACATGCTATTACATATAATTATTTTATAGTTTAAGAGATAGTACATTGAACTATAGATAAATTAAGATTTATTGAATTATCATCATAATATTTCTTGACATCATGAAGTCCAATTTAAGCCACTTTGGAAAGGTATCAAATCTTTTAAAGTAGTCCGTGAAAATGTTTGCTTCAGTATATTTTATGAAAATATTTAAAACTACCAAGAAATCATGCATGCAAGGTTCGGGCATACTTTAAGAAATGTTTATTTGTTTATTATGAGAAAAACAAAACTATCAAGATATACCCTGTATATACTCGATCATTCCTTAAGTAATACATGGAAATAATTATTTACTGTTCTGAAAATATTAATAAAACAACGACATGAACTATTACAGTGAGTTGACTGTTAGTGTTGCTCTCCACCAATTGCAATTCATTCAAAATTTTGACCAAATTGCAATTTGTTTTATAAAATCAAATTGTTCAACTGGTCAGAAATTTGAACCAACTGCTGTAGAAAACCACAGCCAGTCATGAAAGTGCAAGGTGATAAAATAAAACATACTTACAATCATATAAGACTTTTACTCAACTTTAATGATGTTGTGACAAAATTAGTTTATCAGTTTGTATAGTTATATTATAGTCATTTCCATGCTGAATGGGAACTGTTTATTTTGAATTGCTATTAAATTGTCCAAACTAAGCTTTCATATAGTTTTTCTTTCTAAAAGTATTCTATATTTATAAGAATCAGACATTATGTGAATTAAAACATTTCATATTCAGTAAAATATGTGTAAAATTGCAATATATGATTGTAGGAAGTTTCCATGGGGGAGATAATAACTTTTCTTTCAAAAAGTCTTTATTCAAAAGAATAATATTTTAGGTTATCTCCCCTGAAAACTTATCAATAGCATATTGTTATTTCACACATATTTTACTGAATATATGATGTTTTATTTAAAATGATATCTGATTCTAATAAATATAGAATACTTTTAGAAAGAAAAACTATATGAAAGCTTAGTTTGGACAATTTTATAGCTATTCAAAATAAACAGTTCCTCTTCAGCATGGAAATGACTATAATATAACTATAGAAACTGATAAACTAATTTTGTCACAACATCATTAAAGTGGAGTTAAAGTTTTATAGGATTGTAAGTATGTTTTATTTTATCACCTTGTACTTTCACATTTTGACTGAACAATTTGTTCAATATTCTGACCAGTTGAACAATTTGGTTTAATAATACAAATTGCAATTTGGTCAAAATTTTGAATGAGTTGCAATTGATGGAGAGCAACACTAACAGTCAACTCAGTGTAAGTGATTTTAATTACTGTCATCACAATGTTTATAGGGTTTTTAAACTTATTTATGGCTTATGTCACATCTTTTGTTTTTTAAACTTATAATTGTTTTCAGACGTGTCAGATTATGACGGTTAATTAATATACAAAATGTTCTGAATGAATAAATGAATGATCTTTATTCTCATCAACCAAATACATTAGTTTTTTTTTCTTTAATTGATGTATTAAAAGATGAGATCTTATTATATTTTAAATCTGAGATAATTCCTGTCAGTCAGCGATGGTCATTAAACGTTTTCGCATTAAACACATCTAGATTTTTTATTTAATTGATGTATTAAAAGATGAGATCTTATTCTATTTTAAATCTGACATAATTCCTTTTCAAAATAAAAAAAGTGAATAGCATTTTTATTTGGTCCTGTCATTGTCGAGGTTTTCTATATTATTCATATCTTTATGTATAAAATGGTTAAATCTAATTATATCTCAAATTTCAGAAAAATATTTTTTAGAAATAAAAGAGAAATTAGTAATTTCATCTGATCCTGTCATTGTCGAGGTTGGTCATGTCAGTCAGCGATGGTCATGTCACGTTTTCGAAAGTTTTTGAAAAAAATCTATATTTTTTTATAACATTTTGGCTTCAAAGTATGACATATCATTTCATATTTCAAATGTGAGATAATTCCTTTGAAAAATAAAAAAAGTTATTAGCATTTTTATTTGGTCCTGTCAGTGTCGATGTTGGTCCTGTCATTATCAGAGCTGGTCATTTCACGTTTTTTAAAGTTTCTTACAACTTTTTTTTTTTAAATTTCTAAAAAAATATATATAAAAAGATGAAATCGTATTATATTTCAAATTCGAGATCTATTCTTTGAGAAATGAAAAAAGTTATTAGAATTTTCATTTAGTCCTGTCATTCGGTCCTGTCATTCGGTCCAGTCATTAGTGCAACCCGTTATCTCATCCGAAATTTTATGCATTTTTTTTTCAGCCAGGGACTTTCTATTTTAGAAAGTCCCTATTATTATGTATGTTATTTTTTAAACTTCTCTGTAACCTTTGTACTTGTATATGGTTTCATGATAACAAACTTTCTATCTATCTATCTCATATAGATCAATAATATGTTTCAGAAACCACAACTGAGAGTAAAAATTTGCCAATAACGACGGAAAACTTAAAGACGACTAAACTAGTTGCACTAACATCAATGAACAATATCGTTTATCAAAGTAAGTTTTTTCTACTGCAAAAATGGAATGTTAATTAAAAATGTACATGATAACCTAGAGGTACATTTAATGTATATACAAGCTAATTTAGGGTACAGTCTATATAGTTCACACCGATTTGGAATACAACATTGTTTAAGACGGAGCAATACCAGCAGCATATGTCCACAAAACATAACTTCGGGTACACGAGGAATCATCCTTGTTTTTAAAAGACGGTTAACATTTTCTTTATTTGAAGCTAGAACTAGTTTCGATCTTGACGTCTTTTGTTTTGATATTACTTCGTTGATGAACTAATCACGACAAATAACTTGCAAAATCTTCGTTCAAGTGAAAGTTAAGAGTTGTTCAATGTCTTTTCTGTGGAATTGTCTGACGGGTTTTATATTCGAAAAGTAAAGAGTTCAATGTCTTCAGGTTAATTTTACTTCTGTGATACAGTAAAATTAGTTTTTTTTTATTAAAGTGTCACGAATTGGCTAACAGCTGAACAACATACAATTAAAAATGTACAATATTTAAAACGATTAATGATGCTCATATCAAAATATTTATAAAGCCAAACCAGAACAAAGTTGAAGAGCATTGAGGATCCATAATTTCAAAAAGTTGTGCCAAATACGGCTAAGGTCATCTTTGCCTGGGATAAGAAAATCCTTAGTTTTTCGAAATATGTGAAGTTTTGTAAACAGGAAATTTATAAAAATTACCACATTATTGATATTCATGTCAACACCGAAGTGTCTGGATGACCACTACGCTACACGAATGTTGTGGATCAGTAACATATCCGACTCTACAAACAGGTTTAAATCCATCCTTTTCATGGACTTATTCGCCCTTAAACTTAATGCCACGATACTGAGACAGTAAGCTAGCCAAGACATAAAATGAACGTAATACGGACGGACATAAACACAAACGTACTTGGTATTTTATGGAATAGCAAATCCGATGATCTGATGTACCAGAAATGTGAGATTTAAATACGAAACATTGTAAAAAAGGGAGATTTTGAAACATTCTTCGAAAGTATACGATCATCTTCTAATACTCAGGCCGGTAACAATACGAGCAAAGACTCTCATACAGGATTTAAAGAAAAGTAAACTTGTTTGGGATGACCAAGTTCTGGAAAACTTTCAGGCTACTTGGAGAAATGTAGCAAGCGACTTTGAGAAAGCGACAGAAATCGTAGTTCCCATATTTCTCCGGCAATTCTACTTCAAAACAATTTGAAGTACACGTTTTGCGTATGGAGCGACTGCATTTCTAAGTAGAACAAAGGAACCCAAACTACATTAGTGATGGCGAAAAGCAGAGTAGCGCCAGTGAAAATCCTAACATTACCGCAACTAGAACTTTTGGCCGCAGTTATTTGAACTAGACAAGCGTCACATGTAAAATCGACATTTGAATGTAAAAACGTGGTTTTCTGGTCGGCTATCTGGGACAACATCCCTAATGCGCCTCGAAACGAGGAACTCAAAAGTCACGTGTAAAGAAAAAATCCCTGTGTAGTGATATTGGACATGTTTCTATTTTTAACAAATGACTGAACTTAATTATTTGTGGTGATTAGGAAAGTAGAGGAACATAGAATAAATGTGTAAAAACTATGGAGCTATTGAATGTGTTCAAAGTATTAAATTTTCAAAGAACTTATTGTGTTAAAAAGGGGATATTTTACCACAAGGAGCCGCATCACAAAAAGATGTTCGGGGTTTGCTAATTTACGGAAAAAGTAATCTCACTTCGTACCCCGAAAATTTAACCACATATGTGAAAATCCTAAACGAGCTATCATACATATCCAAGTTTACGATATGGACTGAGCTACAGGAAAAAACGTTACCATTACCGCCTATGTAAAAACAATTAAAGATATTGAGCCAACTGCATAGTATTACACTGGTTAAAATCATCGAAACCGTTAAAACGATTTTTTGCGAAAAGAGTGCGATAAATAACGGAATCTACAAAATAACATGAATGGAGATATTGTCCAACAGAAAACAATCCAGCAGATCTCTAAACTAGAGGAATTGACGCCGATCAATACATCAATAGTGTGATTTGGAAAAAAGGAACAAATTGGTTTACGAATCGGACAAAATGGCCAGAATTAACTCTTACAAGTAAAACGATATTGAAAATAATAGAAGAAAACGACAACGACGAGTTTCTAAACAATGAAGTTCATACTGATTACTATGGTATTAATAACATTATAGACATTCGAAATACAGGACTTTCAGGAAATTGACACGAATAACTGCTTTCGTTCAGCAATTCAAATCTAACTGCCGATATACCTTACATCTGAGAAAAAGTGGAATTGTGAGGCCAATTGATATTAATAATGTGGGACGTTCATATATATATAAGTTTGCCAAGAATCTTCATATTCCGCCGAAATAAAAAGTTTACAGTACCCACGAAATAAAAACACAATGAAATATAATTTAATTTTAGATGTAATGCGTCTTCTGATTGGCTGACGTTGTTTTGTTTATCAGCCCATATACATAATTTTGTCATGTACCCGTGACGTCATCAACATTTCATTTCTGGAAAAGATGGAAATCCGAATACCTTACGTCGTTACCTGAATTTCATATAGTACCACCAGTAAAAATGAACAATTAATAAATACAGGAGACATTGTACATATTCACAACGAATGTCCGAGGATAAACTGGAAAATTAAGATCGTAACAGAACAGGCCAGAGGTAACGACGGACTCGTAAGACCAGCACGAATAATGACCAGCACTGGAGAAACTATAAGACCGATCGCAAATTTATATCCGTTGGAAGTTTTACAAACGATGACAAACAATTCTAACGTTCCAATTGATGAGCAGGAAAATATGGACAACAGATCGAAACTAAAAGCTAGTATTAAAGCCCGTGATACCATACGGAAGTGGATACACTAGTGATGTTAAAGACGAATAATATATTTAGTGCAAATTTGAATTTTATTTTTATCTCATGAATGACATTAATTGAATTTGATTGCTAAATGTAATTTCCGTTTTACGTGAATTCATGTGCTCTTTATTTTAAAAAAAAATTCAACGCGAGAGACAATTTTAAAGTTTTATTATTTTGTAAAGGACAGTTGATATTATTTTGAAGAAAAATGTGATATTTTTTACTTTTCGCGGCCCCAGTATGTTGAGATTATTGCGGGAACATAACGTTCTAACTATTGTACTTGTCTGTTGTCGACGTCATATTGTCAGTGACGTCGCCTTGGACGGAAATACGTACTTTTATATTAACTTTTATGGTTGAACAGTTGTTGTAATACACATTGATTTAACTATCATCTATGTATTACAAAGTTATAAACATGTATTATAATAACCATTTGAAAATTGCATTGCATTGTACAATGGGTAACTGTCTCTTATCTTTGATGTGCCGCATAAGTATTCCCAGACAGTCCTTTCGTGACATACGATATTGATTTACGCTTAATAGGACTCGGGAATCAGTGATTGATTTTTCGGGATTTCGGTATTCAGCTTTAAAAAAAGTTCTGTTATGATACCCCTCTTATCCCTCTCTCGCTCTCCACAGCAGGCAATGTCGAAGAAAAAAAGGAAAATCATCCTGTATGAGAATTTGAATTTGTTAAACATTTGCAATTCTTATAAAATCACAAATCTGATATTTTTTTGCATTACTTTATGGGGAATGACTTCAAAAATAATAAGAACTCGCTTTCTGATATCTGATAATATTTCCTGAAATTGTAACGATTAATCTCGCATTAGTGTCCATTCTTCCAAAAATGACAATAATAAATGATAGCAATAATTTCTGGATTTAAATCATTTTTATTATCAATGAAATTAGGGATTAAAAATCAATAACCAAAATCCTTTTCTGATTTTCTGATAGAGTTCACATCTACACATGTTAATGTAGAAATAAGCCCATAATGGTTTGTATTTAATTGACCCGGATGTTCATTCTCTGTATATTTTGTTTACATTTTTGCAAATTATAAGCATGCAAAAAAAACTCTGTCGTCACAAATATAGTGACCATGACCGGTTATACTATTAATCTAATTATTGGTGTTTTGTATTACAGAGACGACTCCTGCAACAACAGAAATCTTAGATAATGAACCGACAACCGCCACAATCCTATTTTTGAAACTTACCAAGGAACTAAGTAAGTTGGATAGAAATTCCGTCAAATATGTAAAGTAATTTTGTGGATGATTGCATTATTTTAAGAATAAAATATCTTTATAATAATCCTAAAACCGAAAGAATCGGAAAATATCAAAACTCATAAGTCAAAGACTAAAATTAGCAACTACATCGTAAAAAGAAGGCAACACGAAACCAACCACTAAACCGGGATTATCTCACATGCTCCTGAAAGGAAACATGATCCTGCTCAAAATGGGGTCCTATTATGTTGCTAATGTTAGAACGAATTCAATAACAAGTTTCAATAACATTTTGTCAAATGTGTTGACGTCTTTTCTATTATATTTATGTGTTATGGTAAAGAAAATTAATCACCGCCTTCATTTATCAGATTTGATTTCGTTCTAAGTAATCAGTACGATATTTTACGTTTGAAGTTAGATTCATAACAAACCTGACATAGTTTTATAATATAGTTAATTGCTACCTCAGTTTTATATTAATAAGAATTAAAATGTGCTTTGTTATTAAATGCAATATCAGTATTTAGTTCAAATATATAATCTTAAATTAATCCTAATTCTATCTTATTCATTCTTATGTGACGTCATTTTTCATTTTTTGATGCTCTGTTTTACTAATTCAAATGACGTCATTTTTTCGTCATTTTTCAGTTTCAAATAGGACGTCACTTGGCGTAGAGGTTTAAACGTATTCGGATGTGTCTACTTTTGTGTTTCAAATGTCTGGTTATGTAAATGTATTTCAGTTGTTTCCTGTAATTAGTTAATACTTCAGCTTTATCATGTACATCTTTTGTATATTCATTTTATTAAATTTACTGTTTGCAAAAGTATAAATTACTCTAAATTATAGGGATTTTCTGGTAACTTAACAGACAACCCTTGCCGTTTTTGGCACAACCTTTTTGATCTTTTGGTCCTCGATGCTGTTCAACTTTGTACTCGTTTCGGCTTTCAAACTTTTGTATCTGTGCGTCACACATAGGTCTTGTGTGGACAAAATACACTTCTGGCGTATAAAAATTTTGAACTTGTTGCCTTTTGTTGGCTGTTGTTCGTGTGATTCTTTGTCAATTGTGTTCTCCAATTTATTTATATTGTAGTCCTGTGTTGTCATTTTGATGTTATATTTCATATGGCCATAAAAGTGCGAGGTTTGGCATGCCACAAAACCAGGTTCAACCCACCATTTTTTCCTTTAAAAATGCCCTGTACCAAGTCAGGAATATGGTCATTGTTATATTATAGTTCGTTTCTGTGTGTATTACATTATAACGTTGTGTCGTTTGTTTTCTCTTATTTTTGAGTGTAAATTCACATTGCGATAAGACGTGTCACGGTACTTGTCTATCCCAAATTCATGTATTTGGTTTTGATGTTATATATATATGTTATATTTGTTATTCTCGTGGGATTTTGTCTATGTGTGTTACATTTTAGTGTTATGTCGTTGTTCTCCTCTTATATTTAATGCGTTTCCCTCGGTTTTAGTTTGTTATCCCGATTTTGTTTTTTGTCCATGGATTTATGAGTTTGGAACAGCGGTATACTACTGTTGCCTTTATTTTTCTGTTATGTCACATTCTGAAAAGAGGACGGAAAATTGTGATTAAGAAAGTTAAAACAGATTTTACAAAAAGTTCAACCAACTCCTGATTCAACCTTGTCACTTGCAACCCTTGGAATCAAACAAAAGGCAGCTTTTCCCAAGCACAAATCAACTGTCTTTCCAGTGATTCATCAGTGTAATTTGAATCAGATCATAACAACAAAGTGTTCCTCATTTATGTATATTTTTTAATTTGGTACTATTTTTACAGAGATGACTCCTGCGACAACTGAAATCGTGGACATTGAACAGACCACTGAAGCAAGGTCGTCAAAACATAAAGATAATAATCAAAGTTAGTTTGATTAATATATATTAAAAACGGAACTTTAAGATCAGAAAATGTACGTTTTGTCGATGGGAAGATTTTCCAGGGAAATAATCATTATTCAAAATTTATATGTTAGTGCAGTTGCAAGCAGTTGTATTCCTTTCCTCGTCCTAATACATAACATATTATCGATTCTGTAGTCTAATATCAAAATACATTTTTAAATGTCATTAAATCTTATTTTAAAAAGTGACTTGTTTAAAATTTTTCCTCAGTTTCAAAAGAAAAATATCAATTATCAAATGTGTAATGTACGGTGGGGTGTCACCAGTAAAAATGAACAATTAATAAATACAGGAGACATCGTACATATTCACAACGAATGTCCGAGGATAAACTGGAAAATTGAGATCGTAACAGAAAAGGCCAGAGGTAACGACGTACTCGTAAGACCAGCACGAATAATGACCAGCACTGGAGAAACTACAAGACCGATCGCAAAATTATATCCGTTGGAAGTTTTACAAACGATGACAAACAATTCTAACGTTCCAATTGATGAGCAAGAAAATATGGACAACAGATCGAAACGAAAAGCTAGTATCAAAGCCCGTGATACCATACGGAAGTGGATACACTGGTGCATTAAAGACGAATAATATATTTAGTGCATTTGAATTTTATTTTTATCTCATGAATGACATTAATTGAATTTGATTGCTAAATGTAATTTCCGTTTTTATGTGAATTCATGTGCTCTTTATTTTAAAGAAAAATTCAACGCGAGAAACAATTTTAAAGTTTTATTATTTTGTAAAGGACAGTTGATATTATTTTGAAGAAAAATGTGATATTTTTTACTTTTCGCGGCCCCAGTATGTTGAGATTATTGCGGGAACATAACGTTCTAACTATTGTACTTGTCTGTTGTCGACGTCATATTGTCAGTGACGTCGCCTTGGACGGAAATACGTACTTTTATATCAAATTTTATGGTTGAACAGTTGTTGTAATACACATTGATTTAACTATCATCTATATATTACAAAGTTATAAACATGTATTCTAATAACCATTTAAAAATTGCATTGCATTGTACAATGGGTAACTGCCTCTTATCTTTGATAATTTGAATCAGATCATAACAACAAAGTGTTCCTCATTTATGTATATTTTTTAATTGGGTACTATTTTTACAGAGATGACTCCTGCGACAACTGAAATCGTGGACATTGAACAGACCACTGAAGCAAGGTCGTCAAAACATAAAGATAATAATCAAAGTTAGTTTGATTAATATATATTAAAAACGGAACTTTAAGATCAGAAAATGTACGTTTTGTCGATGGGAAAATTTTCCAGGGAAATAATCATTATTCAAAATTTATATGTTAGTGCAGTTGCAAGCAGTTGTATTCCTTTCCTCGTCCTAATACATAACATATTATCGATTCTGTAGTCTAATATCAAAATACATTTTGAAATGTCATTAAATCTTATTAAGTGATTTGTTTAAAATTTTTACTCAGATTCAAAAGAAAAATATCAATTATCAAATGTGTAATGTACGGTGGGGTGTCGGGCGAGCAGACGGGAGGGCGGCTGTAATGCAGTGTCCGTGCAACGAGATGAAATCGCTTTGACGAAATCTCTTCAAATTATGATATATTGTTTTATAGGACAAAATGATGGTCAAGCTCGATTTTCACAATTTTTTTTATAATCTATTGTTGTTGAGATATAGACTTTTAAGGTCACGAATTGCAAATATAATTTTCATACAAGAAAATCTGTTTTGCTGTCAATTTGACAGCTTCTTGTGGTTTTTTTTTCTATTTTCAGATTTAATTTATTTTCGTTTAAGAAAAACTTTTGTATGACTTTTCTTGAATTGATTTATATCTCAACATTTTTGCTTTTGTTTTTATTGTACTGCAAATAAATAATATTGACCTACAAAGCACCATACGGTTGCCCGTCTATCTTTTTAGTCTGCTCGTTTGTCTCTCCTGCACGTCTATGTCGCATGAGAAGGGAAATTAGATCAACGAAATATCAAATGATTTTTGAAAAAAGGTTACTTTCGATTTTGATGAAAATATAAACTAAATTATAACTTTATATAAGGTATAAAGAACATTGTTTGTCTATCTTTGTGCATGTTTTGAATTCTTTAACATACAAGTTCATTTTATTTTGCATTTTTGTTTCAGATTTATCTGATCGTAGAAATGAACATTGGTAAATCTATTTCATTATTGAATGGCCAGTTATAAAGTTGTATTTGTCATTATTCGTTATATTTCGGTGTGATAACATATATATTGAGATACTTTTTTCAAATTAAGGAAGAAGACGCTTATTATTGGAATGAAGCTATGAAGGTCTTTTAACATTCAACCATTGTTTTCTCATTTCAGTTCTTTGATTAAGAAATTGGATATTTAATCGTGTTATTACATTTTTCAGGCGTTATAACAATCCCAATTATGTTAGGAATCATAGCCTGCACTGTTTCGGTCATGGCATTTATCACAATTATTATCTATATTGGGATAAAGGCTAGATGTAAAAGTAAGTAAAGATTACTTTTTAAAAGACTTTATACATAGACAAAGCAAAACTTTGAAAACCTGGGATAAATAAATACATTCGGAGCAGTAAAATCAAAAGAGAGAAAACTCAACAAATTTTAAACTGTGCTAACATTAAAATAGTGTTATATTGATTCCAACATCGAGCAGCATTAACCAACTATTTAGATGCCATCAATTTTTAAAGTGCTAAATTTTAATTTTACTACGGTGTTCTACTTTCTGACGGAAAAATGATAACCATATAAAAGTAGCCATATACAGAAATAAGGGAATGTTATATTATTACAAACGAGACAAGAAATTCATAAATTAATACAACCAAAAGATGCAAATAACTACAGGCCATAGAAGAGTGCAGCAAGGAAATTACTTTTAAAAACACATCTTTCTTCGATTCTCCTAGTTTTTGATTGATACCTTTTTTTACTAATACAGACAATAAAAGTAAAACCAACTTGTACATGACCTGATTGTATGCATTCAGATGTATATATAAAAAGAAGATGTAGTATGATTTACAATGAGACAACTCTCCACAAGAGATCACATGACACAGACGTTAACAACTATAGGTAACCGTAGTTTATCAATATTGTGTACCGAGATGTTCATAACATATTTTTTTCATTTGCTTTGTAGACAAACAAGAAGGAACCGTTGGTTTCGATCATGCTATAACACCAAACCGTTTATTTAGCGAATACGATATTCCCCAAGAAATGATTTGAGGATCATAAACAATCACGGTCCATGCATAATTGTATCATTTACATTTACAGTACCAACTCACTTTAAAGTTATCACTTGTAGATTAACATCATAAAAGTTCATTCATAAAATATACTTAATTTTGCTAGCGTAAATTATACATGTTTACCGAAATTAACCTCAACTAACACGTGTTTCACGAAATAAATTTGCCTTCAAATTCATAATCATGACAAAGAAATTCATGAATGTAGACATTCGGATGATGGTTGTGTTGATTGGTGTTTATTTATCCTCATACTATATTCAATATTGTGTATGATTTCATATAACCTTTTGAAAATAACTGTTTTGTGATCAATGATTTATTGAAATCAATCTATTAGACCTCAACATGTTTAAACTCATATCTATTTTAATGAAGACAATTTTACCTTAACTCATACCACCATGTTATAAAATACGTCCAATGCAGCATATAATATTTTATACTGCAACTAGCTCTATTTATTTCCTAAATAAAATAACATAGATATTTTTGTATAATGTCAATTTCATCATGGAACACTTCCTCCACAAGCAGGGGTCCATTAAGGGGTGAAAACAAGGTTGCCATTTGTGTTACGATTCAAAGCTATCAATGTAATAATTTAAGTTGCAGTATAAAAACATAAACTTTTTTTGTACTCGGCGCAAAACTGGGGAGGGCTCGGTAGAACCTCGCTCTTTCTCAGTTTCTCAGCCTCATACAAAAAAGTTTATATTTTCCTGACATTGACCTAATATTGTATATATTTGCAACAGGTAGTTGTTTTGGCGTTATTTACTCTATATATTTCATTTTGTTTTAGTTTAGCTGATTGTTGTTTTGATACTGTATCCTTAATGTAACAGGCACGTACATAAGCTATCTTATGGATAATTATGAAATTCTGCATGCGACTAGGTGGATTGATTGATGTTAAATGCCACTATTGAGCTATTTCAAGACAGTCATATTTCAATGGAGGATGAAGCCGTATTGCCCTGAGAGAACTACCTTCATCCATCTTGAAAACGCGAACAAAGCATTTGGAACTGGATATGAATATCAAAAAATTAAGAAGTAACGTTTACACTGTCAGATATATAGTCAATTGAATATGCTGTAGAAAGAATTACAAATGTATTGGACACGCGTAAATATCGTCAAAAATTTTGCAAATTTTTCCTGCATACTGCTTTTTCTCAGACGTGTCCCGCAATATGTTTTAAAAATTGATATGTTGTTGCCGCTTAAATTTATGTTTTATTGATATACTATATACATCATCAATAAACTATGTTGCTATTCAATTTTCAAGCCACTTGCTACGATAAAAGATTTAAAAAAATATGGTGACGGTAGTGTTTAATGGAATTAACTAGTTACATTGTGATGAGTTTGCTGCGGTATTGGATTGTCTTTTCGTCAGTCGTGCCAGGGACAGTCTTTAGTATAGAAAGTCCATGGTCGTGATATAATTGTACGAGTTTGTGATGCATTTTTTTGGTTGGCAATGGGATACATTTCCGTAATTCGCATATATATTAGGGTTTAAAGATAAACCACATATCTTAGTCTGAGCTAAACTGTATATAACCAAGTTGATCGGTTTTTTAGATATATTTTCAAACTGCAATTTTGGTAATACATCTTAACAATTGGTATTGTGAAAGGACTAAGCCTTTACAATAAGAACAGTTCTTCAAACTGTTTACGCAAATTATAAGAGCATGGATGATCATGGATTGTTTCTTAGTTCGTTTAAGGATATTGAGTCATATTAAATATTTTGACTTTCTTAAGTTATTTAAAATGCTACCATTAATTTTTATTTTGGTTCATTTCATTTTCATTTTTTTTTTTATCTTTGGTTAATAGTTTTGTTTTCTTTCTGTATTTAAATCGTGTCATTTTAAAATTTATTTTCCTTTCGCTTTACATAAGAAAATGCCTGCCTGTTCCGGAATATGACAGTTGTTATTTATTCGATTGATGTGTTTTAGCTTTTGATTTTGCTATTTGATTAGGGACTTCCGTTTTTAATTTTTTTTACCGGGGTTCGATATTTTTTGCAATTTTACTATTTTGTAAATAAAAATCCGTTTAAGGCTTTCTGTCATCCCATCGTGGCTTGTTTTTCCTTAATGGTATTGCATTTTATTTTTTTGTTACACGAACAGCTATTTGAACTTGATAATTAACATTTTTCCTAGGTAGTTATTTGTTTTTCTTTCAGCTATGTAGGTTTTGTTTTAGCTTGTTGATTTCTTTTGTTACAATATGGCCATATATTAGCGTTTACATTTTCCTTTGTTTTTTTTGGCAATTTCTCTTAGAATCAAACTAAGTTATTCCGTGGTCTTTTTTTTTTCTTTTTTTTTCTTTTAGGTATGTGTATTATGTGTATCATTGTACAAAATATAATCCAGATATAGATAGTGGCTGCCTTTCTTTCTTTCAAAAGAATCAAATGAAAAGACTAAACAATAGTTGTATCGGGTTATTTTACCACACAATATTAAAAAAATATTTCAAGATAAGAATAATTTATAATAATTCCAGATGACAAAATAATTTTATCCTACACCTGGTTTGGTAACGCTGCAAATATGTTTCCACTGACAATGTTTAATTAAGTCTGCGTATTTACTTTTCACTTCTAAATATTGACATGTGTCACTTCCGCATTTTGGAATAACCATTGGCTTCCCATTTACAAACATTTTCAACATGTAGTTTTCTGGACCGGACCCACCACAGTTGTAGAGAACAAATGCAATATGGGCACCAAATGTTGTTGTCTTTGCTTGGCAAAATACTCGGTTTTTCATCTCAGCATAATTGTCTGCTCGTAATGCTTTATGATCATTGAAAAGTCCAAGTGATGCATAAAATGAATCCATTGTGGTCGAACGTCCAAATCGTAAATCGCCAAGAAGATAACTAAGAAAAAAAGTGATTTACTAATATTTTTATTGAGAAAGTAGGAAAATAAATTGCTTTGACTTCAACATAATCAATATTTGTTCAAACTATTTAAAGTCAATTAATTATTTTAAAAACGCATACTTCTAGTATTAATATAAAATTAAAGAGAAGTTGTATAGTTGCCAATGTGACAACCATCCACAAGAGTTCGCGTGAAGTAGAGGTAAGCTATTATATGCAATAAGACTGACATCAATAATAAGAAAAACCTATACCATAATTTCGTCTTTAAAAGTCCGAAAATGAAAATGTGAAACAATATTCAAACCAGAAAAACAAACGGCCTGCTTTGTAACATAACAATTTACGATAAAAAAAAATTAACCCAAATATAACAGACATGAATCTACGACAACCACTGAACTACCACATGATCCTGACATGGGACTGGCACCTAATGAATGTAGCGGTGTTAAACATGTTTGAGAGCGCTAAACCCTTCCCCATGAAAGGGAGAGTGGTGTATCAACACAACATAAGAAAAAACTGTAAAAATCAGTTGCAATTAACTTAATCTGTAAGATCGTTGCGATGAACAAAGAATAATTAATACACACACAGCACAGAAATAAGATAAGTCACAGTTTAAAACTGAAAGCTAGTTTAAAGTCAATAACAACTATCAAATAAATCATATAGGATATTCATACTTTAAACTTAAGTTATCATAATGAATTTCAAGATTATTGCAAAGATGCTTTTACAATTTGAATAAGTAGAAAGTAGAATATTCCATGATAAATGTGAACATAATGATATTAATACCTTTGATTTGCATCGAACATTTTATAGCGTTGTCTAATGAGGCAAAAACATCCTCCCACATCGGACAAGATATCTTAGGAGTCAGAGGATGGCCAATAGATATAGTGTAGAAGTATTGTAAATAAAAGCATAAATCTTTTACATGTTTTATAAATCGTCAAAGGGAGACGGATATATATAAGTTTTTCTTGTTTCCGAATCCCTGTATTTATATTGTATATTTATATTTCATGCACTTTTTGAATAAATATTGTTTAAACTAAATCGTAAAAAACGTTTACCGATTTATAACTATTTACCGATACATCATTTCCTTTTTTAAAATGTGTACGTGATCAAATAACAATCCGAATTTAATTTTCAATAGAATTAATTTAATATATTCCATCATCTGCTTGGTGTATAAAACAATGTTATTCAGTTTAAAACAACTTGCTTTAATTCCGCTTATTTAAATTGTGTTTGTAAAAATGTTTGGTTTTTTTTAAGAAAAAGGTATTTCAGAGTTTTTGAATAGAATTGGCAACTTGCATCCAGATCACTTTCGAAGTTAACAATCTCTATATCACCGGGAGTCAGAATACCACACCATGCCGTATTGTTTCTTACAGCCAATCCAGTGGAACACAGCAAATATATCTCCTTCAGGTCATCTGTAATAATAATATATAGAATATATTTATTGAAAACAGAAGATACAAACTTGAAAGGATCTAATCTAGCGGTACGAAAAACGTATACGAAAACTAACGAAATTATTATTGAAAGCTACATATATACATTTGACCGAAACACATTGCAATTTCAGTTAATTTTGGAGGATTGCAAAATTATATTTCATTATAATATGATCATCTATTTGTAGAACTGTTTTTGCTAATATTTTTTTGGTTTTAACAGTTGTTTTCTTTATCGATCGACCAAAAATGCTTAATAACCATCATTAAAGGAAAATAACTCATAAGAAGAGTTGACTGACAATTTTGGACGTCTTGAAATATAATAATTTTTTTTTGGTTTAAATAATCAGTTAAGGACAAAAAATCCTATAAGGAGTGACAATTTGGGCCATGGTAACTCATATGTAGACATTTTCTTGTTGATCATTTTGCTTTTATAAAAAAGTTTTTAAGATCATAAACAAAAACGCCAGAAAAATGAAGAAACAATATCGATGTCATTAAAGGGCAATAACTCAATCAAGAACTCGTCTGATACGATCCATTTTACTTATTTATAGATATTCTCTTAATAATCCGTTTTGCAATTTTCAAGAAAATAAAATTGATCTTATTATTCGGTAACCTGTACAGTGATATTGTATTTTCAAATAACACTATGTGTAGCAGACAACAAAAAGTGCATAATTACTAATTTGAAAGTACAAAAAAAATACTTATTTATTACACATAAAAATCCGAAGAAGGGGCAAATGGACAAACAATGTGCAACAGACAGTCGAGTGGCATATATATATGTAAGCGATATGTACGTCGCAGGGACAAAAGCAGGACCCACTTTCGTACATGTATTTCTTATCCTGTAAACCTACCAATACTGAGTGTTGTGTTCATCCCAAGTCTGTTTGTTACCTTTTTCAAAACACCCTGGAACAGTGAAACATTTTGGAACAAGTGCAGCTGCATCAAGTTTGTTATATTGTTTCGCACACCCACATTATACTGAGGACAATTTTTGAAAAAGCCTATTACCAGATCGTTTATTATCGGTGTTATGTCAGATAAACTTGATCCAGTTACCCTTTTTGTAAATCCTTTATAAAATTCAGAAGCGCTTGTTCTTGTTTTTTTCTTTCTCATCCCAGCAAGTTTGATTGTACTCGGGAAATTTTCCCCTGAAATAAATCGAATAATCCATTTCCATAGATATCCCCTTAATGATGCATTTCGACTCGACCGAGGTCTTCGATATGTCCACTATCTTTTGATGGATAATCCTGCCATGTCTTCAGGAATGGAAATTGAGAACCATCAGAATGAGCAAGGATTTTATTTCTGAGTTCTTCAAAATAATTAAAAATCGTAACGGCCTGAAAAACGGGCGGCATAATTGAACTGAACTGCTGTACAGGATTTTCCATTTGAATTGATCGTAATTAATTCATTCTGATCGAACGACTGGTTTGGAAATCGCCAGAGGTATGATACTTTGTGGCCAAACAAATTAGAAGGTAATCCAAACATAATTAATGCTTCCTGTTGTGCCTTGGATAACAGACATGATAAAAATCAGCCATTTAAATGCCATGTCTGTTCTCTGAAAAGAAATATAGTTGATGTTTAATCTGTTCTAGTTGTTTTCCGTCTTAATCAACAGTCGTGTTCGTCATCGAAATGCTTATTTTTATCCACCAATATTGCAAAGAATTAATCGAAAAAAATAATGAGAACGACATGGCAAACTGGTATGCCCAAAAATGTCAACCATTTAATTCGATAGGAATTATACAATTCATATAAGGCAATTGAAGATAGTAAATATATATAATTACGATCAATATGTTACATGGTGACTGTACGATGATGATCAATATGTTACATAATGACTACAATCAATATGTTACATGGTGCGATCAATTTGTTACATGATTGCTGTGCGATTGACATGTTAAAAGGAGACTGTGCGATTAATATGTTACATGGTGACTGTACGATTAATACTTTTGTATAGAAAGCACATTAAACCGATGTACGCTTTCTTAAATATGTCCTAAAATCATCAAATCTTAAATTTTCAATTTATATTTTTTTTTCTTAAAACACAATTTACTGTTGATATATAAATTCTATTTTTTGAATGATTTAAAATAGTGATAGGGTCACCGAATTTTGTTTTTACGATACACATCATCAAAGTGAGAGAAAACAAATACAACAAAACGTCGAAATAATCGCGTTGCAAGCTGTAAAACGTCACTTTTTGATTTTTTTGCACTACCCATTAAGATTGATTGTTAGACAAAACCAATCCGCTACCCATATGATTATTTTTTACTCAAGGTTGATGAAGGCATTCGGAGGTCTGTGATTGGTTGTAATGGTATAATTTATTAATAATTTTTTTTTAATTAAGAATTATGGAAAAGGTTCCCAGCCATATTTGGCATAGTCTGTTTCCCGGCCGTTATTGAAATTCTTGACAATACCGTCCGGTATGGGCTAATTTTACTATTGGAAATGAACGATATCGAGCATGCGCAGTTACGCATTGTTGTTCCTCTTTGCCGCTTCGAAGATGGTAGTGGGTTACAGAAAGCCACGATACAGGTGAGTGGAGTAATTTTAAGTTGCCCATCTTGAAAGTAAGATAGCCAAAACTCACCCGATTCGTGTGGTATAATTTTTTTGAACAATTATTAATCGCCCACAGATGGGCAAGCTTTTGAAGTGGCCGCGAGGCCCTTCTTTTTGTGTCAAACTCGCAACTTTAGCCCAAAAAATTGTTAAAAACAACTTTGCAAGCTTTCTAAGTAAAATATAAACGTGCTGCTCGTTTTTTGACGAAAAAAATCAGTAATTTCCTCTATTTTTACAAAGAAAGATTTGTACAAGTTGTGTTTTTATGATGTGAAACATGGGCGAGGGGTCACCCGGTGTCATATTTATATAGAGGCATATACAGGCCTCAAAACACATTTATTCTTCCCCTTGGCTACAATGCATTTTTTAGTTAAAGTCAAATTGAATTAAAAAATTTGCACCGCTACAAACATGAAATAAATTTAACTGCTTTAATATAGACCATTATTATTCTGATAAAATATACTTGTCCCAGGACAATCCATCAGTGCTTTTTCTTTTGAGGGCCCTATTAGCATGCCAATGCATGTAGGATTTGAATCTTGAATAAATGACGAAGGCTAATTTCTACCCTACTTTCATTTTGGCCAAATCACCACTTTCACTTCCAACAATAATTTTTTCCACATGTTTTACTTATTTCAATATAAATGCAACTGATAGGACCACTTTAATAGTAAACATTTCAAAGAAAACAGTAGACAGATTACTTGGGAAGAAATACCCTATATAATAATTGGGAACTATATTCCTAGACCACAAACAAAGGGAATTAATTTTGATCTGAGGCCTACAGCTACATCAAGTGAAATTTTGGAAATAAGTACAAATGTACAAACCTAAGATAAAAAAACATATTGATAAATTTAGTAAAGGTTCTCAGGCTCAGAGGCTGTCTGTATCCGATGACGCTTGGTGTTAGTCCAAATAATTATGAGGTATTGAAAGGCTTTTACATTTTTTTTTGCTTGGAAGCCTTTCAGCTATGAATCACAAACTTTGTGTGACCCTCAAAATGTCAGACAATAAATCATTTGGTCATACAAACCCTAAAACAGTGGGGCATATATTAATGCTTTCAGCACGGCCACCTGAAATTTCCACATTTTTCCTTCATAAGACCCTCAAAAATTATTTTACTAAATTTGTATCTATTTTAAATTTGCATGTACCAGACTCAGACATTGGGCTTGTCACTCAAGGCAGACTTTTGCAAGGCAAAATATGTATACCTTTAGAACATGTACATTGTTTGTAATTGTTTACATTTTTCTGTCAGTTAAATTTTTGGCCTTTTTAATTCAATGTAATTTATCCTAAATATTAGTTAAAAAGGCTCAACTCATCAGATGATCATCATGTATGTTTCAGTAATATTCATACATCATGTACATTGTACTTGCAAACTTTTCAAAATTTTGTGAGCTTGCATATGTAAAGTGTATCAAGAAAATTTCATCTTTTCACTGCTTGACTCGTCATGTAAAAACAAAAAATCTGTAGTGAGAATCCTGATAATGGTCATCCTCCTCTAACAATGTATATTGTCACAAGTGTTTTAATCAACAGTACTAACTATATTGTTTAAGCTTAAACATCCTTTAAAATCATTTGAATATCTGTTTTAAATATCATTGTTTATATAATAGAGTATGAAAATTCAGGTCAACAAATCTCATGAGGGAATTTGAAAGAAAGCAGGTCTTGAAATTTGTTTATATTCTATAGATCTAAAACTTGTTTTGATTAAAACATGTAAAAGACTATTTATTGACCTCACTTTGAATTTGTGTTATCCGAATTTTTGAAATCAATGTTTGTAGTTGAATTGTCTTTCAGAAATGGTCTACCAGTATTTGACAGAGAAGGCCTAGGTACAGTAGGACTAGCTTTCTTGCATGTTTGTCAGAGGGATGACCCTAGTAAAAAGGTCTGACATTCCATACCTGATAATGAAAGAAAACACCAGAAACTATTTACTGAGGTGATTTTAAATAAACTAAATGGGATTTCAAATATGAACATAATTAGTCCCTGATTCATAAAAAATGTACAGTATATTTAAAGTACAATAAAATTAAATCACTTAGTCTAGTGTTTTATTTATACTACTAGTACTTTTAAAATTGATGATTATTAAAGAAAGACAACTCTTACTTCCAACATTTCTGGACAAAATGTTACTTGAATCAGTGATTTAAGATCACCCATTTCAGTCTAACAGTTAACTGATATATACAAGTATGTACAAGTATTTATATACATGTATAAACTTGTAAGGTTAAAAAAATAAGCTAGTTTTCCATTTTACCTGTATAAGAATGATTTTTTTGTGGATAGAATCAGTCAATCTAATGATTTACCTTTATTTCACTTTCAATGTTGACATTCTTTTCTAATAACTGATTAATAGCCTAACACACATCAACCATGCATAATCCATTTCTAGCTAAGGGTTTAATTAAAGATCACATGAATAGGGATTCAATGAGGTTGAATTATTCACTTGCAAGTATCTTAACTCATCATCAGTGTTTATTAGCTTAATCACAAGACAGAAATATGAAATTTTACCTCTGCCAAATGATAAAATCACAAGTCAGCATTTTTTTTTTAATTGCTGCATTAAAAATATCAGAAAATACCATGACATATAACAAGAAGAGATATATATACAAAATGTATAAAAACTAAAAGGGGATTTTTTTCCATGCCACATTATTGGACATGATGTATGCATAATTTTTTGTTTTACATACATTGTACAATTTTTTGTTTTACATACATTGTACAACAACATGTATATATGTACAATAATATTTACTTTTTTCTTTCAGGAACAATGATAAACAAGTGAACTGATGGTTTAAAACTACCAAGATTTGAAGTAATGAACTAAAGAGTAACGTGAAGTCAGACAATACAACCTGAGGTGTCAGAATTTGTGCAAAATTTTTGTTATTTGCAGATATATGGATGGATTTTGTCAAAATATGAACTGAAACACTGGGATAAAATTATGGGGTTTTTTTTCGTATAAAAGATCCGGTTGTGTTCCATAAATGTATTTCTAATAATGAATTTAAGAATTAAAATCTATATTTATTTACTGAGTTTATTGCTGCCCAAAAAGAGGTTATTGTCTCTACTTTTTATACGACCGCAAAAATTTTAATTTTTTGGTCGTATATTGCTATCACGTTGGAGTCGTCGTCGTCCGAATACGTCGTCCGAATACTTTTAGTTTTTGCACTCTAACTTTAGTTAAAGTGAATAGAAATCAATGAAATTTTAACACAAGGTTTATGACCACAAAAAGAAGGTTGGGATTGATTTTGGGAGTTTTGGTCCCAACATTTTAGGAATTAGGGGCCAAAAAGGGCCCAAATAAGCATTTTCTTGGTTTTCGCACTAGAAATCTATGAAATTTTGACACAAGGTTTATGACCACAAAAGGACGGTTGGGATTGATTTTGGGAGTTTTGGTTCCAACAGTTTAGGAATTAAGGGCCAAAAAAGGGCCCAAATAAGCATTATTCTTGGTTTTCGCACAATAACTTTAGTATAAGTAAATAGAAATCTATGAAATTTAAACACAAGGTTTATGACCATAAAAGGAAGGTTGGGTTTGATTTTGGGAGTTTTGGTCCCAACAGTTTAGGAATAAGGTGCCCAAAGCGTCCAAAATTGAACTTTGTGTGATTTCATCAAAAATTGAATAATTGGGGTTCTTTGATATGCCGAATCTAACTATGTATGTAGATTCTTAATTTTTGGTCCCGTTTTCAAATTGGTCTACATTCAGGTCCAAAGGGTCCAAAATTAAACTTAGTTTGATTTTAACAAAAATTGTATCCTTGGGGTTCTTTGATATGCTGAATTTAAAAATGTACTTAGATTTTTAATTATTGGCCTAGTTTTCAAGTTGGTCCAAATGGGGGTCCAAAATTAAACTTTGTTTGATTTCATCAAAAATTTAATTAATGGGTTCTTTGATATGCCAAATCTAACTGTGTATGTAGATTCTTAATTTTTGGTCCAGTTTTCAAACTGGTCTACATTAAGGTCCAAAGGGTCCAAAATTAAACTAAGTTTGATTTTAACAAAAATTAAATTATTGGGCTTATTTGATATGCTTTATCTAAACATGTACTTTGATTTTTGATTATGGGCCCAGTTTTCAAGTTGGTCCAAATCAGGATTCCATATCAAGTATTGTGCAATAGCAAGAAATTTTCAATTGCACAGTATTGCACAAAAGCAAGAAATATCTAATTGCACAATATTGTGCAATAGCAATTAATTTTCAATTGGAGTTATCTTTCTTTGTATAGAATAGTAGTTGATAATATATGTTGGAAATTTGCCAGACATGACTATGATGTCATTTTCTATTTTTATTTGCCAATAACTTTATGTAAATAACTTCATTGGAAATTTGCCAATATAAAATGTTGCTGATGAAGCTTTTTTAGCTCACCTGTCCCGAAGGGACAAGTGAGCTTAAGCCATCACTTGGCGTCCGTCGTCGTCCGTCGTCGTAAACTATTTCAAGAATCTTCTCCTCTGAAACTACTGGGCCAAATACTTTCAAACTTTAACTGAATGTTCCTTAGGGTATCTAATTTATAAATTGTATCCGAAGATTTGATCTATCAACAAACATGGTCGCCATTGCTAAAAATAGAACATAGGGGTCAAATGCAGTTTTTGGCTTATAACTCAAAAACCAAAGCATTTAGAGCATTTGGGTAATATTGTTTATCAGGTCAAATTCTATCTGCCCTGAAATTTTCAGATGAATCAGACAACCCGTTGTTGGGTTGCTGCCCCTGAATTGGTAATTTTAAGGAAATTTTGCTGTTTTTGGTTATTATCTTGAATATTATAATAGATAGAGATAAACTGTAAACAGGAATAATGTTCAGCAAAGTAAGATTTACAAATAAGTCAACATGACGGAAATGGTCAGTTGACTCCTTTAGGAGTTATTGCCCTTTATAGTCAATTTTTAACCATTTTTCGTAAATCTTAGTAATCTTTTACAAAAATCTTCTCCTCTGAAACTACTAGGCCAAATACTTCCAAACTTTAACTGAGTGTTCCTTAGGGTATCTAGTTTGTAAATTGTATCCGAAGTTGTGATCTATCAACAAACATGGTCGCCATTGCTAAAAATAGAACATAGGGGTCAAATGCAGTTTTTGGCTTATAACTCAAAAACCAAAGCATTTAGAGCAAATCTGACGGGGTAATATTGTTTATCAGGTCAAGATCTATCTGCCCTGAAATTTTCAGATGAATCAGACAACCTGTTGTTGGGTTACTGCCCCTGAATTGGTAATTTTAAAGAAATTTTGCTGTTTTTGGTTATTATCTTGAATATTATTATAGATAGAGATAAACTGTAACAGCAATAATGTTCAGCAAAGTAAGATTTACAAATAAGTCAACATGACGGAAATGGTCAGTTGACCCCTTTAGGAGTTATTGCCCTTTATAGTCAATTTTTAACCATTTTTCGTAAATCTTAGTAATCTTTTACAAAAATCTTCTCCTCTGAAACTAGTGGGCCAAATACTTCCAAACTTTAACTGAATGTTCCTTAGGGTATCTAGTTTGTAAATTGTATCCGAAGTTATGATTTATCAACAAACATGGTCGCCATTGCTAAAAATAGAACATAGGGGTCAAATGCAGTTTTTGGCTTATAACTCAAAAACCAAAGCATTTAGAGCAAATCTGACGTTGGGTAATATTGTTTATCAGGTCAAGATCTATCTGCCCTGAAATTTTCAGATGAATCAGACAACCTGTTGTTGGGTTGCTGCCCCTGAATTGATAATTTTAAGGAAATTTTGCTGTTTTTGTTTATTATCTTGAATATAATTATAGATAGAAATAAACTGTAAACAGCAATAATGTTCAGCAAAGTAAGATCTTCAATTAAGTTAATTTGACCAAAATTGTCAATTGACCCCTTAAGGAGTTATTGCCCTTTAAAGACTTTTTTCACAATTTGTTCATCATGTTGACTTACTTTAAAAAATCTTCTCCTTTGAAACTGCTGTATCAATTTCAGCCAAACTTAGGCTAAATGAGTTTCAGAGTATCTAGTATAAATTTTATATTTTATTTCCTTGTATGTCAAGAAACATAGCTCCTATGGCTAAAATAGAACATAGGAGAAAATGATTATTTTTTTTGGCTTTTGAAGAAAATAGGACGATCCAAAAAACATTTAAATAAATTGAAAAGCCAAAATAATCATTGATGAGAGATTTAACCAAAAGAATTAAGGTGAGCGATTCAGGCTCTTGAGAGCCTCTTGTTTCCTTATCTTATCTAAAAATGTTTTTAGATAATGTATGTTGGACATTTGCCAGACATGACTATGATGTCATTTTCTATTTTTATTTGCCAATAACTTTATGTAAATAACTTCATTGGAAATTTGCCAATATATAATGTTGCTGATGAAGTTTTTTTTTTCCTTATCTTATCTAAAATATTTTTAGCTTAAAAGTTGTGTCCATACTTGTTCTCATTTCAGATTTCATAAATAAAAAGAAAATTTCTTCAAACATTTTTTTGACAGGATTAATATTCAACAGCATAGTGAATTGCTCAAAGGCAAAACAAATTTTAAGTTCATTAGACCACATTCATTCTGTGTCAGAAACCTATGCTGTGTCAACTATTTAATTTTAGATTTAAATAAGTTTGAAGAAGAAATCTTTAATTGATTTGTAAAATCTTGACATTTGTTTTGTGTAAAAAACCCATATAATGTCAAAAATTTGATCACAATACAAATTCAGAGCTGTATCACGCTTAAATGTTTTGTCCATACCTGCCCCAACTGTTCAGGGATCGACCTCTGCGGTCGTATAAAGCTGCGCCCTGCTGAACACCTGGTCTACAACTTATTATTTCATAAATTGATTGTATATCTTCTATAATGTTTATGTGACAGAAAATATTGATTAATAGTGCCCTGTTGTTGACATTAGTCCAATATAGTAGTCTCTTGTTTGTTTGGACAAACATAGAATGTATTTGAAGAATTAAGCAATTTATACAAACGGTATTGTTTCAATGGGGTTTAATTCAAAGTCTTGAAATTGTGGGGTCCTTTTCTATGCTTTTTTGTATTTTTGGGTCCCGTTTTTACATTGGTCAACATTGAGGTCTTAAGCATGTTAAGGGTCCAAAATAAAAATAAACTTTGTTTGAATTCATTAAAACAAATATTGTTTAGTCTTTTTGATTAGCCAAAACTAACAGTGTACACACTATTTCTAATTTGTATGCCCCACCTCTGATAGTAGAGGGCCATTATGTTTTCTGGTCTGTGCGTTTGTTCGTCTGTCCAGTTTCAGGTTAAAGTTTTTGGTCAAGGTAGTTTTTGATGAAGTTGGAAGTCCCATCAACCTGAAACTTAGTATATATGTTCCATATGATATGATCTTTCTAATTTTAATTTAAAATTAGAGTTCTGATCCCAATTTCACGGTCCACTGAACATGGAAAATGATAGTGCGAGTGGGGCATCCATGTACTGGGGAAACATTCTTGTTTAGTCCTTTTTGAATTTGGTCCATATTGAGCTAATTTTAATTTTGTTTGATTACAACAAATATTGAATTTGTTAGTTTGGTTGATATGCTGGATATAACTGTGTGTTCAGAATTTTCATTTTGTGTCTTAATTTTAAAAATTGGTCCATTTTAAGGTTCAAAAGGTCCAAAATGAAACTTTTGAGTCCTTTTGGAAATTCGTCCACATTGAATGTAAATAAGATGATGTGGTATAAATGCCAATGAGACAGCTCTCCACACGAGAAATCACAGAAATCAACAACTATTGGTTACTGTACAGCCTTCAACAATGAATAATGCCCATACTGCATTGTCAGTTATAAAAGGCCCCGAAATGACAAAAGTCTTTTTAGGTCCAAAATATAGTTTTGTTTGGTTTCAACATAAATTGAATTTTGTTAGTTTCTTTGATATGCTGGATCTAACAGTGTACTTGATACTATTTGATTTTTGGTCTGTCATGGTTTTCAAATTGGCTCATATTAAGGTCCGTAGGGTCAAAAATTAGTTAAAAATATATATGTTTTGTTGGTGGTTTAAAATGCTAAATCTACCCAAACATTTAGATTTTGGATACTGGACCCTAATGCAAATGTAGGTATATGTCTAATTTTATTTTTTTTACATGCATAGACCACATTCATTCGGTTTCGGAAACCTTTACTGTGTCAAATTTTAACCACAATCGAAATACAAAGCTGTATCAAGCTTGAACGTTTTATCAAATATTGTTCAGCCTTCAGGGTTCAACATCTGCACTCGTATCAAGATATGACTTCTGGCTCATTTCAATTTTTGTTGTGTGAATTTCCATGATTATGAGTAATATGTTAACTATTTGGTATATTGGTTCCTTGCAATTTTTACATGCCTATCAACCTCTGCGGTCGTATAAAGCTGCGCCCTGCGGAGCATCTGGTTGTAGTTTCCAGACATTTACTTGTGTTTAAGAATATCTATCTAAACTTGTACTACATGTACAAAGAGAAGGCTGGGATTGAGTTTGAGGGTAATTGTTCTAGGGCGGGTACTATATATAGTATTTTATTTCCTGTATTAAGATATAGCTTCACCTTAAGTTTATATCTTTTCAACTAGTTAAGATGGCAACAGAAAAGACATTAAGAATCAAGATAATTTATATATGCCCGTTTACGGAACATATTGTGGTATAATACAGTTGCCTGTCTGTCCGTCCGTCAACATGTTGGACATTAACTTTAAAACCCATTTACCAATTTGCATAAAACTTTGTTTATTTCTATTGACGTGAGCTCCATTTTGTTTTATTTGATATAAAGATTTTACGTTTCCGAGGTTTTTTTCATTAAAAAGAATGCTTTCACCAACATGTGAAATTTTCGTGAATTGTTTATATCCATTGACAAGAGCTCCCTTTTGATTTTTATAAATTTTAGATTTCACGTTTCTGAGTTACAGAGTCATATATTTGTCAGAAAAAGGAATTTCTCTAGAATTTGAGAAAAACAAAAAAATGCTTTCAGCCGTTCTCGTGAATCTTTGTAGTCCGAGATTACTCTGCAAGACGTGATCCCACAACCCAAGCTTGTCTGGCAAAACAGCTGTTGGATGTCAGAGTAATCTCGGACTAGAAACTTTAGTGAAACGTTGATATCTGTTGATGTTTATAATTTCATAAATTTTAGATTTTACATTTCTGAGTTATGGGGTTTTATTAAATTTAAAAAAGGTGGGATTTTCCAGTTTTCGGTGAATTGTTTATATCTATTAATGTAATCTCCTGTTTGATTTTCATAAATTTCAAATATGACATTGAGAAGTAATTTATTCTGTGAAAATGTGACGGGCGTATCATGCGCTCGTGTCATTACTGTAAGTGTTTTTTGATTTATATTTAAGTTAACACCCCTCATTTGTTGACCTATAAATTATATCGTCGCTCTATCGGGTATCTATAATAAGCTCGTACATTTCACGAGAATTATTGAATGAGGAAAGCAGTCGACATGTAATCTATATTTCTTTGTTGTAAAATAAAAGGCAGTTACTATATATATATTGCCGGCACTGTGTGAAATATCTTAATTCAAACTGGCAAAATAGCCTATTTCTATAGAATATAAGTTAGCAGATGAACATTTTATGTATACATAAATAAATAAATAAATAAATAAATAAATAAATAAATAAGCTTTATTTAGAGTCGGCATGGTATATAAAACATAGACAAACATAAGCTCTAATGAGCTTTTAACCGACATACATGATGATAATAAAATTAATTAAAAATAATAGAGACAAGTCCCGTTAGAATAGCAAGTCCCTGGTAAGCGGAAGCCATGTTGAAACCTATTTTATTTAAAGATATGGTATGCAATTCAAATAACAAGCTATTATTTCAAAAGCAATCAAGTTTTTTTAGCTATGCGATCGTCTATGTCATATTGTGTAACGATATATCTTTTTTTATCAAATTTATGATGATGCAATAGATTTCTATAGAAATAGCTGAATTATATTAATCAGATGCCCGATTAAAAGCCTTTGCTTTAATGATCTTTAATATAATTATGTTTCCCCCTATTATAAAATCAAGAATTAATGAGTTTGGGATGTTTCCACGAAATGATCAAGAGTCTGACGTTTAACGCCATTTCAACTGGTACCGTATGTGGACGTCGTCAAACCGGGAACCGAAACGTTCAAGTTCAAGGCCATCATTAGCTCATACCGACCGTTAATATTTGTATATTCCGAAGGCATACTGAATGTCTTACGGAGGGGACCAACCTATATTTGGCACAACTTTTTGGAATTTTGGATGCTCAATGCGCTTGAACATTGTACGTGTTTGACTTGATATCTATTTTGATCTAAGCGTCACTGGTGAGTCTTATGTAGACGAAACGCGCGTCTGGCGGATTTAATTATAATCCTGGTACCTTTGATAACTATTCTAAATATTTATAAACTTGATGTCTACCACAAACAAGCTCCGTTCGAAGATGGTCATGATAACATTTGTCTTCAATTTCTAAAACAGAATAATAAAGTAGCTACATCACATATAACTGTTATATCTTGTTATTTTAAACAAAGTCGAAAATTGAGAAAATGTAAATATTGTCGACTAGGGCGGAATAGATACTTTTCCTTTTCCTTTACTTAAAATGACAGTATAATAGTATACCCATCAAAAATCGATACGCGCATTCCCATATCGACGATCTGATTCAGGACTGGAAACCTACGTGCAGGTGGTTTAAGATTTTTCTTTGTCTTTTCTTTTTGCATTCCCTCTTTATCTTCTTTCTTTTTTTAATGAAACTTCACCATTTGTTTTCTATTGTTTGCTTATTTTTTTAATACTAAGTACAACTTATCAATGAGTGTGTTTATCTTTTGCATACTAATCTTCCATTCGCAGGTCCGATAAGCTCCTCTAAGTTCATTCTAATCATCTTTTGGTCAGAATTATCTCTCCGTAACGTGTCTTCATCCGATATATCCGATGCCGTACTCTTCTCAACGTCCTGATTCGTCAATTGTGTATCAATGAGCAATCTGAATGATTCCGAGTTTTTTGCTTTTTGATCAACCAAGGCAAAACCAAACGTTTAATTGGTAGAATTTTTGCCGAGACCGATATCAGTCGTCTAATGCAATTTTTTTTTCTCGTTTTTGAATAAAAAAAATCGTCATTTTCTATAGATAGATATGGAGACGGTGGACAAATTCAACACCCGGTGTCAGACTTTTGCTGTATTTACCCGTAGAAGGGGTTGCCATCTCGATTTTCAGACTGAGACTGTACAGTCTTCTTGTGGTACCATATCTTTCAAATAAATTGTATTTGCATAGGGATGGTTAAAGAAACTGCGTGATAAAGGGGAAGTTGACAAAGAAACTTGTCTTTTTTCTGGATGTGGTGACGTCCCTTTTTATCCCGTTTAAACTAGAGTGGACCAAAACCAAGACCTTGACGAAATGGGTAACAGTTAAGGCAATACATAATGATCTGTTTAGTGATAATGAACACTGTGTTCCTATAATTGCATAGCACATTATATATTCCACTGTCTGTTGATTGTTTTTTGTTTTACTTCCAGTGGCGACTACCGTCAACTGATTTTGCATGTATATGGCACTTATGAGTGATAATTTGAAATGACCTCTAAATACTGGGAACCATTAAATGTTGGTTGAATATGTATTGGAATTTCAGACCAATTTGCACTTAAGTATCATATTGCCAAGAAAACATATATAAGTGTGCCACGTTCACTCTGTTTTTGTTGAATGTATTTATATTTGTATATCCATCTGATGAATAATCCCACCTATCAACTAATGTTTAAAGTTTGTTCTTATGTTGTACCGTTACACCACTATTCCCCGTTAGGGGAGGGTTTGCAACCCGCTAACATGTTTACTCCACGATATTCTGTTTTCTTGTTTGAATTGTTTTACATTTCTCTTTTCGGTACCGTTTATTACTAATTATGCTATATAGACTTTGCTCAATGTTTAACGCCGTACGATGGCCTATATTTATTAATTTCTGTGTCATTTGGTATCTTGTGAAGAGTTGTCTTTTTGACATCCACACGGCACCGTCTTTTTCATATACTTAATATACATGTATATAAAATAATTATTAATGGAGAGAGAGAAAAAAGAACGGACATTTAATGGAAGGTTTACCCAGTTTTGAACTTACGTTTGCTGATTAGAATGAAGGTGAAAAATAGTACTTTTAAAAGGCACTCCACCTGTTAGGAATTAACTTATCTTACACTGATTCCAAAAATTATTTTAAGTTAGTTATAACGCGGTACTTCTTTACGAAATAAGTATTCTACCCAAAGTCAATGTCTTACATCAAATTAAGGTTATTTTACCATGTTTACACCGAAAATGTTTATGGTTCTTAATTTCGTAGATAAGGCACAGGGATCTTATATCAAAATGCCCTTTTTCTTTCTCAACACAGTTTTAGATTTGCGCCACAATACCACTGAGGAAAATAGTGAAGAGTATATAACTTCTATAATAAGAGGTCACCGGATTTCTTTTGACAAATTTTTCAAGCAGTATTTTACAAACAGACAAAATCAATGTGGTGATGACTTTGTTGGTTACAAAGGAGATGCCCTAACAGAATGTTTGAAATTCTAAGGATTATTCATCTCAGAAATAGATAACCTTAGCTGTATTTTTGAAAACGTTTAGGAATTTTTGTTTCTCAATGCTCCACAACTTCGTACTTTTTATAATTTTTTATTCCAGCGTCACTGATGAGTCTTTTGTAGACGAAATACGCGTCTGACGTTAATATGAAATTTCAATCCTAGTATCTATGATGAGTCTATTCACAACCACTGGGTCGATGCTACTGCTGGTAGAGTTTTAAATCCCCGAGGGCAACACCATCCCAGTAGTCAGCACTTCTGTTTTGACTTGAGTTATCATTAATATGTTCATAATTATTAATTAACTATTAGCAAAACTGTGAATTTTGTAAATACTAAGGCATATTTGCCAAGGAATTTATAATCTTAGCTGTATTTGGCAAAACTTTTAGGAATTTTTGGTCCTCAATGCTCCTCAACTTCGTACTTAATTTTGCCTTTTTAACATTTATTTATTCGAGCGTCACTGATGAGTCTTTTGTAGACGACACGCGCGTTTGACGTAAGTATGAAATTTCAATCCTGGTATCTATGATGAGATTATTCACAAGGAAATCAGTGTTAAGGGAGACAACTTTTAAAATTGTAAGAGAAAAGTGTTCGGTGACAAACTGTTTCAAAAGCGCAATAGTTTTTCGATATCATTATCAATATCTTACAATACAAATGCACAGTGAGAAAATTAATAAAATGGCAGCAGAACATAAGTTAAAATAATCTGACAACACAGATGGTGTGCGTTCGAATTCCGAATCGGTAATATGCGTTCGATTCCGATCATAATAAACCAGCATTGTCAATTTTTCCTGCCAAAGGTGTGCACTTCTGTTATGCTGCTCAAACTTACTTAACCAATACAAACTAACCGTCAGCATAAGCATAAGTAGTGTTACATAGATTAGATGACACATACTCACAAATAGAAGTGGGACATTGACGCATCTGAACGTATCTATGGGTTATTGTTTAATTAATCATTTACGTGTTTAAATAGTACATGTATATGATGTTTTTTTCTATGTAAGATATCTTTTGGTCATTAATACACTTTTTTTATGACATGATAGTTTTTAATTTCTGATAATCATACACATCTAAACAATAGATAGTTGCGCCATCTTTATTGTAGAGGCCTGAATTTTAATATTAATGCAGAGGTTGTTTATGACACGAAAATCACTTCATTGTCAAATGTGTCTTTATGTTAGCTTCTGGTTTCGCCCATGTAATGTTTTTATAATTGTATTATAGGTACTGTAAATATATATAGTAGTTGCATCACTTGAAGGGCAATAAATAAAGGCAACAGTAGTATACAGCTGTTCAAACTCATAAATCCATGGACAAAAAAACAAAATCGGGGTAACAAACTACAACTGAGGGAAACACGTTAAATATAAGAGGAGAACAACGACACAACACTACAATGTAACACACACAGAAACGGACCAAGCATCAGACAAAATTCCACGAGAAAAACAAATATAACATCAAAACCAAATACATGAGTTTTTGAAAGACAAGTACCGTGACACGTCTTATCGCAATGTGAATTTACACTCAAAAATAAGAGAAAACAAACGACGCAATGTTAAAATGTAACACACACATCAACGAACTATAATACAACAATGGCCATATTCCTGACAGGACATTTTTAAAGGAAAAACTGGTGGGTTGAACCTAGTTTTGTGGCATGCCAAACCTCCCTCTTTTATAGCCATGTGAAATATAACATTAAAATGACAACTCAACACCACAGGACTACAATATAAATAAATTGGAGAACACAATAGACAAAGAAACACACGAACAACAGCCAACAAAAGGCAACAAGTTCAAAATTTTAATACGCCAGAAGTGCATTTTGTCCACACAAGATCTACCAGTGACGCCCAGATACAAAAGTTTGAAAGCCGAAGCAAGCACAAAGTCGAACAGCATCGAGGACCAAAGATCAAAAAAGTTGTGCCAAAAACGGCCAGGGTTTTCTGTTAGTTACCAGAACATCCCTATTATTTAGAACAATTTATACTTTTGCAAACAGTAAATTTATAAAATTACTATACAAAAGATGTACATGATAAAACTGAAGTATTAACTAATTACAGGAAACAACTGAAATACATTACATAACCAGCTGACATTTGCAACACAAAATGTAGACACATCCGAATAAGTTTTAACCTCAACGTGATTAAGGTAGCACAATACAAAGATTTTTCATCCCCATTCAGACACCTTTAAACTGATGTAATTCCTCTCATCCTTCTCTAAATTTATTAAATGAGCTACCAAAAGTAAGAAGAACGATTAATCTTTCAAATTATGATAATTTCATTATGACATAATTATTACATAATTAATTGTTATGTAATTAGTTGCTATATTGTGGTGTCTCCACTTGAATTAGTTTAGCTTCTTTGTTATTCATAGCATCTCAAAATATTTTATAGAATCTTGTACAACACAGTTTGACCTCCAAAACTGTGTCTCTGATTTTTCCTATTGTATTTCATTCTCTTATAAATCTTCAATGAAGTTTGCAACATCAATTCACAAGAGATCATTAAATTTAATTTGGTATAAAATTTGTTCTTGTTTTTGGAAATCTGAGACACAGTTTTGGAGGTCAAGCTGTGTTGTACAAGAATCTATAAAATGTTTTGGGATGCTATGAATAACAAAAAAGCTTAAATTCAATCAAGTGTTGACATCACAATATAACAACTGATTACATAACAATTAATTATGTACTAATTATGTCATAATGAAATTGTCACGATTTGAAAGATTAATCCTTCTTCTTTCTTTTGGTACCTCATTTATAAAATTTAAAGAAGGATGAAATGAAATACATCAGTTTAAAGTTGTCTGATTGGGAGTGAAAAAAATCTTTGTATTGTGCTACCTTAAGTCAGAATTTTTACATACAAGAAGCAAGTATGTAAATATAATACATGCAGATACGTCAACGTATGCTTTTTCGCGAACTTAAACACAGCTATGAATATTTTGTACACAGCTATAAATTAAACAGCAATAAATAAACTCATCATAGATACCAGGACTAAATTTTGTATATATGCCAGACGCGCGTTTCGTCTACAAAAGACTTATCAGTGACGCTTGAATCAAAACAAATTAAAAATGCCAAATAAAGTACGAAGTTGAAGACCATTGAGGACCAAAATTCCTAAAAGTTTTGCCAAATCCAGCTAAGGTAATCTATGCCTGAGGTAGAAAAGCCTTAGTATTTCAAAAATTCTAAATAAACGAGAACTCCTTTTTATAGATTTATGTGTGTGTTATATACAAAAAATAGAATGCCAATATTTTATTTCATGCATTTTATACCATCATTTTCATCGAAAACTAAACTAAACAGTAATGTAATCCTTTGTTTTGTAAGACGATCAGTACAAACGTGTATAGACGGTGCATTACGGTATTATATTATGGTATAAAAGTACGACTTTCGTTAATGTGTATTTACAAATAATTATTTTTTGGGGTAAGGCGTTACAGAAAGGAAAAGTATTGTGAATAGTTCTTAATAAAGTGTTAAATGAATAGAGTATGATTATCTTCCAGTGGCAAGTATTTTTGATAGTTATCAATCTAATATATCAAATTATTATTTTAATTTTAACAGATTATCAATTTAATATAACAGATTATGTAAATTTGATATGACACTTTATTAATTTGAAATAAAAAAAATAATAATTCGATGAAACAAAATGCAAATTTTATATATCTAGTTACTTATGCATTGATGATTTTTCTCTTTCCTATTTTGCATAAACAATATATAAGTGAAACGCTAAAACTGCTTTAGAGATATAGACCTTAATGTTTTTGCATTCCTCTTGATCCGCGATCCCTACTTTATAAATACACCGTTATCAAGCGGCTCATATAATCTGTTATATCAAATTGATCATTTGGTGTATCAAGTTAATAATCTGTAATATCAAATTGATAATCTGTAATATCAAATTGATAATCTGTTTTATCAAATTGAAAATCTGTTATATCAAGTTAATACTTTATTACATCAAGTTATAATTTATTACATTAAATTATGATTTATTATATCAAAATTGGAAAAGTAAATAAACATGCCCCTAAAAGGCTTCCGTAGAATACATCTATTCCACGCCACTCCAACAAAATATCAACCACACCATCCCCATTTGGGAGGATTTCCACCTACCTCACCTCGCAAGGTATACGATAAAGGTATATAAACTAATTAAATGCAGGAGTGACTCTATTCTTTAAAAGTGTCCGTGTTACAGCCGTTAATGTACCGTTTTCCTACAGCTCTGCTGGAGGTAAAGTCGTACAAGATTCATTAGAAAGAATCTTAATATTTCAATATCACGAAACTGGATCAACCTTTAAAAATTGATCGATAAAAAATGAACGTAAATCTAACAAATAATTCTTTGTCTGATTTATAAGAATTCAACAACAAAACGTTAACATTTTCTGTAAACTGATAAAGGTATAATGAACTTGATTTTCAATGCGGAACAAGGTACATTGCAGTATATATATTAATGGTGTAAAATTACAATTTATGTTAATATATTTAAACGAAATAATTATTATTTGGGGCTAGGCATTGAACTATTTACAGGTAAAGTGAATTGTTATCAATATATTTTTTCTAAGTGTTAAATGGATGGATTATTGTATGATTATCGTCCAGTGGCAAGTATATATAACGTTCATATTCAGGAAGGAAATATCGTAAATATGAGTCCTGCTTTGTAATAACATAATTATCTATAAGAATATAGTCCCCGTTAAGTTTTCTACGATTGATATTGAACACATATTGAGCCTCGGTTTCGGTTGGCGACTATACGTTTACAATAAAAGTAAAATAACAAAAATATCGAACCACAAAAAGGATTAAATTTGAAACGGAAAGTCCTAAATAAAACTGAAAAATCAAAACCACAAACACTTCTAACGAATGGCAAACAATTTATTGTGGGCAATGTTATTTTTTATGTCCTCTGTTAAGAAGAGGAATTTTATAGTTATGTTGACATGTGACAACCCTATGACAGATATTCTCCAACGAACAACACTTGGTTATACAGGGCTAACACCATAATATCTCAAATTTGCCAACAATGTAAGATCTTCAAATCTACGTTAGCAAATTTTTGTTCTTCCCTTGCCTATAAAATGTATGTACGGAAGCCACGATTAATAAAAATTGCAAAATTTATCCTGTGTCGAACCTATGTCCCCGGGCGGAGTCTATAGCAACATGCACTCTTCTTTTTTTTTCGGCAGCAATCATCAACCTCTTTTTCCAAATTTCATTACACGATTTGTTTAAATTATCATGAACATTTAATTGAAACTTTCGCACATGTAACGTCGGAAATTACCCTCTTTCGTATTTTAGACGTTTTCAGACGTTTGGACAAATTGGCTACCGTTTTGTAATGTGTGGAAGCATTTTATTCCTTTTAGACCAAAATATGTAGTTATGATAAGAAAAGAATCTTCGCATTTTTTACTCTTCGTGTATCTAACTTTTGTTTTGATCAATTATAAAAATTATGCGTTAACTGCTTTGGAAAATGAAATATCAACTTGGACAAAATGGCTACCGTTTGAAAAAACAATTGTGTAGAAAAGAGCAATATTTGAATTCAAAAACAATGAGGCAAATATTTGTTCTTTTGGTATATATTATTATTGTATTACTCTTTTTATTCATTTTCTGCTATATCTACTTATAAAATTCACTTTCATTCGTTGAGTTAACGAAAAACGTCGTTGGACATTTTTCTTATTCAAGTTTAATGTGCAGCCATCGAGTCAAATGAAATTTGGCAAAATAACGGCTTTAACGCCACAAAGAACCGACACATGTTGTTGTTCCTGCCAAGAATCAAGAAGATCAGAGAATAAGAAATAAGATCACTATACATAAAAGTCAAATCAGTTTTTCATAAATTTAACGTTGGACATCCGTTTTTTTTCACATAGCATTGTTATTTTAATCCTCAAATATACTTGATATTACTTAGTATATGATCAAGAGCTGTAAAACATATATTGAATTTGTTTTAATATTGGTTCGTGTTTTCTAACATTTTTATTTTGTTTTGAGGCTGAAATTTCGAAGATTCTGTTTTAAATCCTAGGGGTTGTAGTAATATCGTGCCAAACGTTTGAAAGTAGAAATAGGGCAGTCAATACTTCAATTCACCCTTATTACTAGAAGGCATGTAGCTTTGCCCACCTTGGTATGACAAAGTGTCAATCCTCTTTCAATTTCGCATATTATTCTTTTTATATTAGAAGTTTATATTGACCATAACTGGCTACTCAGCCCTTACAGAAGGTAACCCAAGAAGGTAACCAAAGATTTTGCGACGATGCAAATATTAAACTTTACAATATAAATAAATATCTTTAACCAATGAATTCAAATAGCAAAAACTATGCGATTAACAAATATATACTTATTAAGCTTCATGTAAATTATTTAACAATGAAATACATTAAATATGAAATTTGGAGTTTTCCAAGGGAGCTAATAATTAATTAATATAACTGTCTGCCATACAGCATTTCGGGGACTCTCCCTGTGGTATCTTTAGACCCTCTTTTATAGCTAACTATGCGGGGCTTTTCTTATTATTGGGGGCATTATGATGACCTATAGTTGTTATTTCTGTGTCATTTAGTCTCTATGCAATCATAATACATATTCCTATATATACATAGCGATGTCGTCATTACGACATAGTGATATCGTTATTACATGTTATGTCGAAATTACGACATGCTATCGGCTTCCATATATATGACATCGTGACGTTATCACCGCCTGCACCGTATCCAGCACCCTCGACCACCTAGGCTATATAAAAATAGAGTTTTCAGTGGTCGATGTAATGCCTTTCCTCATTGGCTTTATCTAGAGTTGGAACACAGTACAAGGTGTAAGTAGATGGTTAACCTATCAGATCAGCTATTTTGATTTTGTCTGTCGTAAACGATGATAAGTTAATTACCATAAAACTAAAATTTGATGTTGTGGCATAGTAATTAAAATTATCATCCTTTACGACTGACGAAATAGCTGATATGAAAGGTATATCATCTACTTTCAACTATACATCATTGCCATCATGTACCGTGTTATAATAAAATTGAGAAAGGAAATGGGGAATGTGTCAAAGCGACAACAACCCGACCATAGAACAGACAACAGCCGAAGGCCACCAATGGGTCTTCAATGTAGCGAGAAACTCCCGCACCGGGAGGCGTACTTCAGCTGCCCCCTTAAAAAATATGTATACAAGTTCAGTGGCAACGGACGTCATACTAAACTCCGAATTATACACAAGAAACTAAAATTAAAAATCATACAAGACTAACAAAGGCCTGAGGCTCCTGACTTGGGACAGGCGCAAAATTACGGCGGGGTTAAACATGTTTATGAGATCTCAACCCTCCCCCTATACCTCTAGCCAATGTAGAAAAGTAACCGCATAACAATACGCACATTAAAATTCAGTTCAAGAGAAGTCCGATGTCATGTACCCTATATACATGCATATATACGTGTAGTTTCCCCAGAGGGCATTTATAAAAAAAACATAGAATGGGTCACCCATTTCTCTACCATCACTTATTTTACTACCATTAATTGTTTCCTGTAACTCAGGCTTCTGTACTGGACTCTTACAGTGTGAAGGAGTTAATTCCTCTTCCAAAACATCAATATTGAAAAAAATTATTACCAGTGATAATTTGTATTTCAATCAAGACTATTATTTCAGTTTTACTACCACATGTCAAGAAAAGATTCATTTGACATCTTACTGATATAAGTTATCCGAAATATTTAACATTTGTTCAAGAATATCTTTTTCTTTAGATTTGTTATTTATATGAATATAATTATAAGTCAAGAGACTTGCGAAACGGTACTAATATAAGATGTTAAAATACGAAGATGATTTTATAAAATCGAGTTAACAGATAATCCGGCTGAACAAATAGCCTTCGTCACTGTCAATAATTTTGACAATTCTGTAAATACATTTTGGAATATATATGTGATTTTTAAAATGGACTTCCTCCAATCCAATCATTCTGTCATCTAGGAAGAAAACATAACTGTGAAAATTCGAGATTCTCCTTTTACTTAATTCTGTTATTAGCAATACAGGACATAATATGATATTATTCACCTTTTTATGCAATGAAGTATTTAAAATTTGTTATGATATGGTTGGACTGTTAAAATTACAAAAACATCTATACAGTCTGAAATAGACCTTGTTAAAAAAGAATCACAAAAGAATATAATCTATATGATAAATACTTCCCTGTGTTGTAGATATTTATTCCATATTGAATGAAAATTCATTGACCAAATAAGTAACATGAATGTAAGTATAAAATATTATATTAAATACTCTTACTATACAATGAAACACAGAAATCAAATTGATTAGTTTGATTAATAAAACAAAGGTTTGCTTTTTATTTATCAATTATTCCTCATATACTAGTATTTCAAAGAACACAATTTGTATAAGGTTAATTATTTTTGGTATAGATATTGCTCAATCTTCAAAATGTCTTTTTTTAAAACTCTTCATTTAAAAAGAATTGAAATAGTAAAGGTTGGTGATTTTGCTTATAACCTTGAGTTATATTTTAAATTAATATGTTATAATATTTATAAGGAATGTTAAGACATTTCAGGCCATAATTGTATTTCCAGAGCAAATTTTTAGTGGTACTTTATTGATTATATTGATAAACAATGACACCAAAAATTTACTATAAAACAAGTATGGTTCAATCATAGATGTCGGGGTCGAAGTAAACTTCGTGCAGGATAGGTTTTGAAGTTAAATTCTGAAGCGAACCTGTCTGCTTTTTATGTGAATTTGTTTGTGTTCTAGAATCAGTAAGAGCAGGTTTACAAGTCAAAATGTCAAGTAACCTCAACCAACTATGAAAGTCCTAACTTACCCAGAAGGAGTATCTATTCAGACAAAGATAAACTTTTGAGGTAGTTGTTGGGTGGGTGGTAGGGTCTTAATTAAAATCTTAAGATTTCTGTATTTAATTTGTTAAAATGTAATTTGTATAAAGCTTTTTTAAAATTGAAAAAAATAAAAATGGATTACCAGGCTTTTTCTCACGCTACATAATGTGCAAAGATGCCAGATTTTGTATAGACTAATTTGTGCTGTGTCGTCTTAAACTTGCAGTGAGGTGTGAGATTTTGCTCAGTGTTGAAGGGCTAAAACTGACATTGAGTTGAGAAGTTTTTGCTCTGTGTTGAAGGCATCACTGTGAATTTGATATGCAAAACTAAAACCGCTGCTGTTTCTTATGCTTTTTGTTCGTTATCCTATATCCTTTGTTTTTCTATTATTCATGAAGTTTCTCTTTTGTATTGTTTTACATTGTCATTTCGGGGCCTTATATAGCTGACTATGCGGTATGGGCTTTGCTCATTGTTGAAGGCCCTACGGTGACCTATAGTTGTTAATTTCTGTGTCATTTTGGTCTCTTGTGGAGAGTTGTCTCATTGACAATCATGCCACATTATCTTTTTTTTTATATCTACTGTGTGTGATAAAATGTATAGAGTTTTAAGATAAAATTTGACATGATAGCTCTAATAATATGCTTTCAGTTAGAAAAAAGAAACAATAGGCCCCCGGATTCGTTTTCTTGCTTTATAATAAAATATATGAATTCACAACACATTCTTTTATAAAAATTGCTGTATCTGAGCTATTACTCTTTATACATGAGTCATGAGGCTAAGTTGAAAAAAATAATCAAAACAAAATTATCCTAATTAAAAAAACAAACAGCAATTAATATTACAAAACATAGATTTTTTTTATATTAACATGAGAAGTCTTATAAATTTCACTTAAATATTACTCTCGAAATATACACATTTCCTTAAAGAGCTAGACCGATTGTCCCTAGCTACCTTTAAACCAAGGCTTCAATAAGTTCTGAAAGTGGGACATGAGAAAAGCTAACGAGCAGATTAAATCAATTAACTGCTGAATTGAAGTTTCAATATCTTCTTGCAAGATGAAATATGTGTTTGTAGAGATAAAGTACAATGCCAAAAACAAAACAAAAACGTATATTTTGAAAAATAATCTGCCATGAATTGTATTGCTTTGATGAGTCAGTAGAATGACACAATCAGTCATGATAATTGAGCAAGCGAGCCTACCTCATTTATTTGTTCGAATTATTTTGTTATTCAAAGTTGGTTTATGGTATAAGTATATTTCGTTTTAATTGCAAGCAATCATTTGTGAAAGTTTATCACTTATGTTATAATTTTCGCATTTTGTGTAAATATTGTTTTGTAAAATTAACAAGTCATGCCAGACCATATATTACAGTGATGGAACGAAACTGTGCGGGTTTTAAATAGTTTTGTCATTCAGGAGACTGTCAAACCGGGCTCAAACATTCGACACAATTTACAGCAGAAGAGAAAGTTGTGTAACCAAAGCATGCATATAAATTAAACTAACTCCTATGCACGTGAACAATTTTATTGTTTTGGTATTTTCCATACGCTCCCATTTATTTATTACAAGGGGCAATCTACGTCATCACGCAGGGTGTCGGCGATTGAAATTGAACCACCATTTTGTCGCTTCAAGGTAAGAATTTTACTTATTATGCCAGTTATATGAGGGTTATGATTATATAAAATAGTCCACCAAAGACTATATAAAGTAGGAAAATAAATGACTCAATACTATTGGTTTTCTCAATTTTGCAAACACTTCGATACCAGTTTTAGGAATTGGTTCAAACATGCAGGATATTGGCAAATTTTTCATAACAACATCTTGAATATCTAGAACCGCCTACTTTATCAACAAATGAACATGTCCGAATTCTTTATTGTACTCGGGAAAATACTTGTTACCCACAAATATCCGTCATTATGGTCGAAAAACGTCTTATTTTTTAAAAATGGAAAAAGGATGTCGGCAACACATCGAATATCGAAGGACGTCGGGGACACACTAATATATTAACAATTTAATTGTCCTTTAATTTTATCAACCAACCATTTAAAGATACGATAAAAAAAAAAAACCGACAGGATTAGTGTTCCTGCTTGCTTCCATTTCATTTACTCAATTTCAGGATTCAATTTTTGTAAATATTCGAATTTTAGAAGGTCAAAATCAGATTTCGTTTCAATTAAGCCAGGTGTTCCACATGGGTCATTTATTGGACCAAGTCTTTTTGATACTATAAAATTGAAATTGAGAATGGAAATGGGGAATGTGCCAAAGAGACAACAACCCGACCATAGAAAAAAACAACAGCAGAAGGTCACCAACAGGTCTTCAATGTAGCGAGAAATTCCCGCACCCGGAGGCGTCCTTCAGCTGGCCCCTAAACAAATATATACTACTAGTAGTTCAGTGATAATGAACGCCATACTAATTTCCAAATTGTACACAAGAAACTAAAATAAAAATAATACAAGACTAACAAAGGCCAGAGGCTCCTGACTTGGAACAGGCGCAAAAATGCGGCGGGTTAAACATGTTTGTGATATCTTAACCCTCCCCCTATACCTCTAGCCAATGTAGAAAAGTAAATGCATAACAATACGCCCATTAAAATGCAGTCCAAGAGATATCCGAGTCTGATGTCAGAAGATGTAACCAAAGAAAATAAACAAAATGACAATAATACATAAATAACAACAGACTACTAGCAGTTAACTGACATGCCAGCTCCAGACTTCAATTAAACTGGCTGAAAGATTATGATTTCATCATATGAACATCAGGCACAATCCTTTCCGTTAGGGGTTTAGTATCATACCATCATAACATATATGAGAAGAACATAACCCGTGTCATAATTTATATAACTCGTCTAAACATCAACCCAACAATGTAAGATCTGTAAATTTGCTTTCGCAAATTTTTTGTTCTTCCCTCTCCGGGATTCGAACCAATGCTACTGAGATATCATGGCACCAAATCGCCTCTACTGTAGCCGTCCCGCTAGACCACACACCACCAGGGCTTCATAAAAATGAAGCTTGCGGTGGCCGGGTGTTATCTTTCCTCGTCAGTTTTAATCTAGCGTTGATATACAGTACATGATATATAAGGCATGGAGATGTTTTTGTTACAGATCAGCTCAATTATCTATAGTAAAGGATCCTACAAATTAATGCAAGATACAGTCGCAGAAAAAAATTATATTTATAAGTACGTCTGAGTCAGTGACAACTCTACAACAGATTTATCCATCGGATCACCAGCAATGATGGTGATCCATGGATGTGTACATTATGTATATACAACTCGTCTAAACATCAACCCAACAATGTTAGATCTGTACATTTGCTTTCACAAATTTTTTGTTCTTCCCTCGCCGGGATTCGAACCCATGCTACTGAGTTATTGTGACACCAAATCGCCTGCACTGTATCCGGTGCGCTAGACCACACGACCACCTTGGCTTCACAATAATAAAGCTTTCGGTAGTATAAAAAAGACTTGTTCTAATAAATGACCCCTGTGGAACATCTGGCTTAACTGAAACGAAATCTGATTTTGACCTTCTAAAATTCGGATATTTACAAAAATTGAATCCTGAAATTGAGTGCATGAAATGGAAGCAAGCAAGGAACACTAATCCTGTTGGTTTTTATTCATCGTATCTTTAAATGGTTGGTTAATAAAATCACAGCACAATTACATTGTTAATATATAAGTGTGTCCCCGATATCATTCGATATTCGATGTGTTGCCGACATCTTTTTCCCATTTTTAAAAAATAAAACGTTTTTCGACCATATTAACGGATATTTGTGAGTAACGAGTATTTTCCCTGAGAACAATAAAGAATTCGGACATGTTCATTTGTTGATAAAGTAGGCGGATGTTGTTATGAAAAATTTTGCCGATATCCTGCATGTTTGACCTAATTCCTAAAACTGATATCGAAGTGTTTGCAAAATTGAGACAACCAATAATATTGAGTGATGGCTCATTTATTTTCCTACTTTATATAGTCTTTGGTAAACTATTTTGTATAATGATAACCCTCATATAACTGGCATAATAAGTAAAATTCTTACCTTGAAGCGACAAGATGGTGGTTCAATTTCAATCGCCGACACCCTGCGTGATGACGTAGATTCCGCCCTTGTATTACACTTTTCCATAACAAATGTCTAATGATTTGGTGTGTTCAATTAGTGTTTTTAGAATCAATTATTGTTTTCCTCATGATGCTCCTTTGTTTAAATTCTTTTTTCACAGGGTTAATCACGTTAACTGCTTATGCGGAACAATATCGGCGAATGTATATTAGTATGGGAAGAAAATAATTCATGACTAAAATATTCATAAAGATTTTGAATTTTCTATAAGCTAAACAAAAAAGTCCAAGTACACCTGTCTTATAGTAAAACTTAACCATTCAAAAAATACAATATATACATATATAATATATAAGTACGTCTGAGTCAATATATATATATATATATATATAAGTGTCTAAGAATATAACTTAAACACGCTAATTAATACATTAAAAAGTTCTATTATATTTTAAATAGAAATACGCAATATTTCGCTAAACAAATTAGCTTCATCATGTGTGTGCATCTCTCAAGGTGAAATCGGATGCATGACAAAAAAGTATTTTTGTAGATTAATCTATACAAGATTTGAGGAAAAGTGTAACATATTTATTGATGTTACATAGAATATGTTTGTAGCTACAACTACATAAAGTTGGAATAAAAGTTTAACACATTTATAGATGTTCTATTAGTTGTATGAATTTCTATAAATTAATTTGTATGATTTCAAGATAATTATGGTTTTGATTTGCTTTTAAATCTTTTTTCGTCTCTCCCAAGTGCATCAGATTCAAGAGTTCGTAACTGGTGCATCCAAAATATCTCTCTCTTTTGTCTTCCTTGTGTATCCCGATTTTTCTCAATGATTTGAAATGTGACGTTTTCAAAATCATGTCCTGCTCTTAAAAGGTGTCTTGTAATTGGGCAGTTTCTATCTTTTGTATAAAATGACCAATGGCTATTTAGTCGGATGTTAAATGGTGTTTCTGTTTCACCAACATTTTGTAGTTTGCAAGTTCCACACGTTAGAACATAAATGCAATTTTGCGTTTTGCAATTTGATGTTATAAAAATGTTGTATTATTTCTTTGTGACTGTGCTGACGAATTGGGTTTCGACGTTTGCGACTGTATAGAAAATTTAGATGTTACTAGAATATCTTTGAGGTTTTTGTGTCTGTAGTAAGCCATAACGGGAGGTGATGGAAAAATCTCTTTTAAGGAAGGATCATTTTTAATAAGACTCCAGTGTTTGTGAACAATGGATGAAAGATTTATCAGGTCAGGATGAAAGTTAACAACAAACGGGGTTTTATTTGTCTGGGCCGTCTTCTCTTTGTATTCAAGTAGGTTTGTTCAGTCTTTTTTTTTTTGCTTTACCGAAAGCTTCTGAAATATTTTTGTTCTTATAACCTCTTCATTTTAGTTGCTGTCTGAGTTGCCCCAAACGATGGTTTAATTTTGATTCCGATGAACAAATCAGTTTTAACCTGATGGCTTGGCTGTACGGAATGCTCCGGCAGCATTGTTTCGGATGACAACTCTTCGGAGAGAGAAATTGGTGTCTTTCGTTTTTTTCTGTGTGAAGGTCGGTTGTAATGACTCCGTTTTCTAAAGTTATGGTGGTGTCGAGAAACGCAATTTTCTCATTTGAAACTTCATATGTGAACTTTATCGATTGATGAAAGTTGTTACAGAAATCGAGAAATTCTTGCAGACGTCCTGCAGTTTCGTACCATTTGATGTCGATGTCATCTATATAACGGAGCCAAGACAATGGTTTGTATGGTACATTCGAAAGGATGCGTTCTTCGAGACTCCCCATGAAAATGTTGGCAAAAGAAGGTGTCATTTTGGTTCCCATACTGGTACCGTCAATCTGCAAGTAGTGCTGGTCGTTGAATACAAAATTGTTGTTTTCGAGCACTAGTCTCAGCAACTGAACCAGACAGCTTGTTGGGGGATGTTTATCCTTACGATTGTTCCATACTTGATCACAAGGGACTATTCCTTCATTTTTTGGAATATTTGTGTATAAAGAAGACACATCCATTGATACCAAAATTGTGTTGTTTGGTAAGGGATTTAATGAATCCATTTTCTTCAAATAATCTGTTGTATCTTGAATGTAATATAAGATGGCATTGTTCTATATATATATATATATATATATACAACTCGTCTAAACATCAACCCAACAATGTTAGATCTGTAAATTTGCTTTCGCAAATTTTTGGTTCTTCCCTCGCCGGGATTCGAACCCATGCTACTGTGATATCGTGACACCAAATCGCCTGCACTGCAGCCGTCCCGCTAGACCACACGACCACCTTGGCTCTCAAAAAAAGAGCTTTCGCTGGCCATGTGTTACCTTTCCACGTCAGTTTTAATCTAGCGGCGTACTACAGTACATGATATATAAGGCATGAAGATGTTATTGTTACAGATCAGCTAAATTATCTATAGTAAAGGATCCTACAAATTAATGTAAGATACAGTCACAGAAAATAATTATATTCATAAGTACGTCTGAGTCAGTGACAACCCTACAACAGATGTATCCATCGGATCGCCATCAATGATGGTGATACATGGCTGTGTACATAATGTATATACAACTCGTCTAAACATCAACCCAACAATGTTAGATCTGTAAATTTGCTTTCGCAAATTTTTGGTTCTTCCCTCGCCGGGATTCGAACCCATGCTACTGTGATATCGTGACACCAAATCGCCTGCACTGCAGCCGTCCCGCTAGACCACACGACCACCTGGGCTCTCAAAAAAAGAGCTTTCGCTGGCCATGTGTTACCTTTCCACGTCAGTTTTAATCTAGCGGCGTACTACAGTACATGATATATAAGGCATGAAGATGTTATTGTTACAGATCAGCTAAATTATCTATAGTAAAGGATCCTACAAATTAATGTAAGATACAGTCACAGAAAATAATTATATTCATAAGTACGTCTGAGTCAGTGACAACCCTACAACAGATGTATCCATCGGATCGCCATCAATGATGGTGATACATGGCTGTGTACATAATGTATATACAACTCGTCTAAACATCAACCCAACAATGTTAGATCTGTAAATTTGCTTTCGCAAATTTTTGGTTCTTCCTCGCCGGGATTCGAACCTATGCTACTGTGATATCGTGACACCAAATCGCCTGCACTGCATCCGTCCCGCTAGACCACACGACCACCTGGGCTCTCAAAAAAAGAGCTTTCGCTGGCCATGTGTTACCTTTCCACGTCAGTTTTAATCTAGCGGCGTACTACAGTACATGATATATAAGGCATGAAGATGTTATTGTTACAGATCAGCTAAATTATCTATAGTAAAGGATCCTACAAATTAATGTAAGATACAGTCACAGAAAATAATTATATTCATAAGTACGTCTGAGTCAGTGACAACCCTACAACAGATGTATCCATCGGATCGCCATCAATGATGGTGATACATGGCTGTGTACATAATGTATATACAACTCGTCTAAACATCAACCCAACAATGTTAGATCTGTAAATTTGCTTTCGCAAACTTTTGGTTCTTCCCTCGCCGGGATTCGAACCCATGCTACTGTGATATCGTGACACCAAATCGCCTGCACTGCAGCCGTCCCGCTAGACCACACGACCACCTGGGCTCTCAAAAAAAGAGCTTTCGCTGGCCATGTGTTACCTATATATTAGACTCAGATCGACGTCCGGTCCCTAATCGACGTCCGTTCCTCAAATCGACGTCCAAATCTGATGTCACATTCTCAAATCGACGTCCAATAATATTTTGAAACACTCTAATGGACTTCCAATGTGATGTCATGTATTGCCCAAACGATGTCCAATATCAATAAATAATAAATAACTGCACTTACACTCATACATGAACATGTTTTGTAGGGTTCTATTGACAATTAAACTTTCAAACATTTACACGTACTTTTATTCCATAGATTTTTTCAACTCGAAATAGGTGACATGCAAATTAATATGAATCTTGATAAAAAGTTAATCCAATCTATCTACATAATAGTGTGTCATTCCTATTCATATTACTAAACGACATGTATATAAGTGTAGGTCAACGAGGAAGCATTAAACCTAACGACAAAGAAACCCATACGACATCTAGGAGCATCATTCAGTCCTCAACAAAAGACAAACTAAAGAAGAACAGCCTAATTTGTAAGATATTTTTCGTTAAATTTCTGTAAGAAATTAGCATTAGGTTTTTATGTTGTGCTGTTCCATTACTGTTCTAATTTAAGTGCTCACACACATGTTTAACCCCAGCATATTCTTTATGGGCATGCAATACAGTGGTTGTTGATTGTTTATGTCGGTCCTATTTTTTTTTCGGAATTGTTTTTTTTTATCATCAATAAGACTCTTAATTTTCTAATTTGAATTGTTTACATTATTCATGTCATGGCCTTTTATAGCCTCTGTGGTATGTTTTTTTATAACATTGTTGGAAGCCTTACAGTTGCCTTTAATTGCTCACATTACTTTATTTGAACAATGTGGATAGTTGTCCTTTTGAAAATCATACCACATCTCCTTATTTTACATGATGATGTAATCTCTAAAATTTAAAAATGTATATCACAACCTGTTAACATATTTAGTCTTCTTTGTAATATTTTTTTTTTAAAAAGAACTTGTTTGTCACACATATTATATACAAGTATTTAAAGGTCTAAAGGTTTCAGCTGCTATCGCCTTAGTTCAATTTTGTATTCTGTGTCCAAAAAGGACGTCGATTAGAGAAGCTATAAATTGGATGGCGATTAAAGAAGCCAAAAAAGGGACGTCGATTAGATAGGCATAACATCGGCCGTCGATTTGGAATGTTATTTTATTTTATCGCACCGCTGGTAAAATATCACGTTGTGATTGGTTTAACGGCGTCACGTGGTGACCCCCTATGAGACCGTAGGGGTTTAGTAAATTTCATAGGGGGTTCATGACGCGTTAATGGTGACGTCATCTGTTAATGTTGGTTGTGTTCCTTATTTATTTTTCAACAGAACGCATTAGAAAAAGTGCAGCGTGCGATAAATTCGTTTTAGGGTTAACTACTGACCCCCTACGGATCCATAGAGGGTGAATAAAATCCATAGGGGATTTGGCTTCCGGTCTCACCCCCTATGGATTTTACTAACCCTCTATGGATCCGTAGGGGGTCAATAGCGAACCATATAACTTAAAGTGACGACATATTTGGCCGTCGATTAGGGGAACGGACGTCGATCTGAGTCTTACATATATAAAAGTCTATAAAAAGGACCAACCAGCAAATTTACTATTTCCCGGATCGTCTAGAATAGGCGATACTATGCAGATAAGTAAAAAATTATATCAGTCTAAAAATTTGCACAACATTGTGCAAATTTTTAGACTGATATATATATATATCAGTCAATGTCTATGAGCATTTGAATTTAGCTGCTTTGAAAATAAGAAAATTTTGCAGCTTAATGTATATGTTGCACTTGGATTTAGCTACCTTAAAAACATAATTGGTAGTTGAAGTTTGAGCTGCAAAATTTCTTATTTTCAAAGCAGCTAAATTCAAGTGCTCATAGACATTGAGCTGCAAAATTTTCTTATTTTAAAGGCAGTTCAGTGCAACATAGACGTTGAGCTGCAAAAGTTTCTTATCATCTACATCCGATTTCACCTGGATAGATGCACGCTTGATAAAGCTAGTTAGTCTAGCGAAATATTGCGTTTATTTTCATCATTTTGTAAATATTTTAAACATTCTTATATTTACATAGTAAATAGTGTGTTAAAATTACATTGTTAGGCAATCTATATATAAGCTAGAGTTAGAAGAGGGGATAAGGTCTCTGCGCAATGCTAGGCGGTGTTGTCGTAGAAATTAGAAATAAAAAGTACAGGTTCCAGTCCGGCGCCGGGGAGGAAGTTACGAATCAAAACTACTCTAACATCGTTATGTTGATTTTCTAGGCACTTTATATATATATATTTTATTTTTCTGTGACTGTATCTTACATTAAATTGTAGGATCCTTTATTATAGATAATTTAGCTGATCTGTAACAATAACATCTTCATGCCTTATATATCCTGTACTGTAGTACGCCGCTAGATTAAAACTGACGAGGAAAGGTAACACACGGCCACTGAAAACTTTATTTTTGTAGAGCCAAGGTGGTCGTGTGGTCTAGCGGGACGGCTGCAGTGCAAGCGATTTGGTGTCACGATATCACAGTAGCATGGGTTCGAATCCCGGCGAGGGAAGAACCAAAAATTTGCGAAAGCAAATTTACAGATCTAACATTATTGGGTTGATGTTTAGACGAGTTGTATATATATATATATATATATATATATATATTTGATTTGGAGTATCATATTATGACTTTAATTTTAAACAGTATTTCTTTTGCATTGCACCACAGATACTTTTCATGGAAATTGCATTTTTTTTTTATTGCAGTTGTTTGTACGAAGGTTGATTTTGATGTTTTGGGTGGTTGCTCTAACCACGGAAAATGTGAACGGCTGTCCAGTGCAATGTTCGTGTTCATCGACTACCAATGATAGAACTGTACAATGCCAGACTAAAGAATTACAAAGCATTCCGCTAAACCTACCAAATGATACCTACCGACTGTGAGTCTAATTTAAAAAATCACAGAAAATATTTGTCTTGCCCAAGATAAATGGTTGGTTTTTTTTTTAAACGATGGTATAAGTTGATCACCAATAAATAAATGGCTTCGGGTTTTTTACAATACTTTACTTATTACGTTAAACAATGGTGCTCAATATAAAGATAAGGTGATGTGGTAGGACTGACAATGAAATAACTATCCGACAAAGTTCAAAGAAAGTGGATTAAAGCAATTGCCGGCAACCGACAATGAAATAAAACCATATTGTATACGACATATAAGTATATTCCCCGACAGATAAAAAGATAATATGAAAAAATTCAATTGAGAAAACTAACAGTATGATTTTATTTCAAAACAATTTACGAAAAACAAATATAACAGACATTAATCAAAGCCAACCACCTAACTTCAGGCTTGTGATTTGGGACAGGTATGTACAGAATGTGGCGGGCCGCAATTAAACAGATTTGTGAGCGCTTAACGCATTTTCTATGACATTTGCATTGGTATGTGTATTAAATTATTTCGGAATATCCATTGTAAGGCTGAATTAAACGTTTTTAAAACAAAATAATGTATGGCTCGCCTTCTTTACTAATCATTGATATTATGTTTATAGTCTTTTTATGAGAAAAAATTTATTATGGTCAGGCAGATGACAAATTAATGTTTTGCATGATTCCTGATTTTCCGAATACCGTAAATAGTGATAATTTAAAAAAATAAACATTTGGGTGATGGCATCGAAAAATAAATAGTTAATATACTCAAAAAAGAACATACCGCCCCCTTCATGAAGCAAAATATCGGTCAATAAATGTTTTCTCCAATATATGGACATGAATAGTATTTTGGACAATGCTTAAAGTAATGAAATGATGATACTGACGTGTATATTTCAGGCAATAAAAATAAGACAGGAAATAAGTAAATAAAAATCAAATCTTATATCAAAAGAGCTTTCGCTGGCCATGTGTTACCTTTCCACGTCAGTTTTAATCTAGCGGCGTACTACAGTACATGATATATAAGGCATGAAGATGTTATTGTTACAGATCAGCTAAATTATCTATAGTAAAGGATCCTACAAATTAATGTAAGATACAGTCACAGAAAATAATTATATTCATAAGTACGTCTGAGTCAGTGACAACCCTACAACAGATGTATCCATCGGATCGCCATCAATGATGGTGATACATGGCTGTGTACATAATGTATATACAACTCGTCTAAACATCAACCCAACAATGTTAGATCTGTAAATTTGCTTTCGCAAATTTTTGGTTCTTCCCTCGCCGGGATTCGAACCTATGCTACTGTGATATCGTGACACCAAATCGCCTGCACTGCATCCGTCCCGCTAGACCACACGACCACCTGGGCTCTAAAAAAAGAGCTTTCGCTGGCCATGTGTTACCTTTCCACGTCAGTTTTAATCTAGCGGCGTACTACAGTACATGATATATAAGGCATGAAGATGTTATTGTTACAGATCAGCTAAATTATCTATAGTAAAGGATCCTACAAATTAATGTAAGATACAGTCACAGAAAATAATTATATTCATAAGTACGTCTGAGTCAGTGACAACCCTACAACAGATGTATCCATCGGATCGCCATCAATGATGGTGATACATGGCTGTGTACATAATGTATATACAACTCGTCTAAACATCAACCCAACAATGTTAGATCTGTAAATTTGCTTTCGCAAACTTTTGGTTCTTCCCTCGCCGGGATTCGAACCCATGCTACTGTGATATCGTGACACCAAATCGCAGCACTGCAGCCGTCCCGCTAGACCACACGACCACCTGGGCTCTCAAAAAAAGAGCTTTCGCTGGCCATGTGTTACCTATATATTAGACTCAGATCAACGTCCGGTCCCTAATCGACGTCCGTTCCTCAAATCGACGTCCAAATCTGATGTCACATTCTCAAATCGACGTCCAATAATATTTTGAAACACTCTAATGGACTTCCAATGTGATGTCATGTATTGCCCAAACGATGTCCAATATCAATAAATAATAAATAACTGCACTTACACTCATACATGAACATGTTTTGTAGGGTTCTATTGACAATTAAACTTTCAAACATTTACACGTACTTTTATTCCATAGATTTTTTCAACTCGAAATAGGTGACATGCAAATTAATATGAATCTTGATAAAAAGTTAATCCAATCTATCTACATAATAGTGTGTCATTCCTATTCATATTACTAAACGACATGTATATAAGTGTAGGTCAACGAGGAAGCATTAAACCTAACGACAAAGAAACCCATACGACATCTAGGAGCATCATTCAGTCCTCAACAAAAGACAAACTAAAGAAGAACAGCCTAATTTGTAAGATATTTTTCGTTAAATTTCTGTAAGAAATTAGCATTAGGTTTTTATGTTGTGCTGTTCCATTACTGTTCTAATTTAAGTGCTCACACACATGTTTAACCCCAGCATATTCTTTATGGGCATGCAATACAGTGGTTGTTGATTGTTTATGTCGGTCCTATTTTTTTTCGGAATTGTTTTTTTTTTATCATCAATAAGACTCTTAATTTTCTAATTTGAATTGTTTACATTATTCAAGTCATGGCCTTTTATAGCCTCTGTGGTATGTTTTTTTATAACATTGTTGGAAGCCTTACAGTTGCCTTTAATTGCTCACATTACTTTATTTGAACAATGTGGATAGTTGTCCTTTTGAAAATCATACCACATCTCCTTATTTTACATGATGATGTAATCTCTAAAATTTAAAAATGTATATCACAACCTGTTAACATATTTAGTCTTCTTTGTAATATTTTTTTTTTAAAAAGAACTTGTTTGTCACACATATTATATACAAGTATTTAAAGGTCTAAAGGTTTCAGCTGCTATCGCCTTAGTTCAATTTTGTATTCTGTGTCCAAAAAGGACGTCGATTAGAGAAGCTATAAATTGGATGGCGATTAGAGAAGCCAAAAAAGGGACGTCGATTAGATAGGCATAACATCGGCCGTCGATTTGGAATGTTATTTTATTTTATCGCACCGCTGGTAAAATATCACGTTGTGATTGGTTTAACGGCGTCACGTGGTGACCCCCTATGAGACCGTAGGGGTTTAGTAAATTTCATAGGGGGTTCATGACGCGTTAATGGTGACGTCATCTGTTAATGTTGGTTGTGTTCCTTATTTATTTTTCAACAGAACGCATTAGAAAAAGTGCAGCGTGCGATAAATTCGTTTTAGGGTTAACTACTGACCCCCTACGGATCCATAGAGGGTGAATAAAATCCATAGGGGATTTGGCTTCCGGTCTCACCCCCTATGGATTTTACTAACCCTCTATGGATCCGTAGGGGGTCAATAGCGAACCATATAACTTAAAGTGACGACATATTTGGCCGTCGATTGGGGGAACGGACGTCGATCTGAGTCTTACATATATAAAAGTCTATAAAAAGGACCAACCAGCAAATTTACTATTTCCCGGATCGTCTAGAATAGGCGATACTATGCAGATAAGTAAAAAATTATATCAGTCTAAAAATTTGCACAACATTGTGCAAATTTTTAGACTGATATATATATATATCAGTCAATGTCTATGAGCATTTGAATTTAGCTGCTTTGAAAATAAGAAAATTTTGCAGCTTAATGTATATGTTGCACTTGGATTTAGCTACCTTAAAAACATAATTGGTAGTTGAAGTTTGAGCTGCAAAATTTCTTATTTTCAAAGCAGCTAAATTCAAGTGCTCATAGACATTGAGCTGCAAAATTTTCTTATTTTAAAGGCAGTTCAGTGCAACATAGACGTTGAGCTGCAAAAGTTTCTTATCATCTACATCCGATTTCACCTGGATAGATGCACGCTTGATAAAGCTAGTTAGTCTAGCGAAATATTGCGTTTATTTTCATCATTTTGTAAATATTTTAAACATTCTTATATTTACATAGTAAATAGTGTGTTAAAATTACATTGTTAGGCAATCTATATATAAGCTAGAGTTAGAAGAGGGGATAAGGTCTCTGCGCAATGCTAGGCGGTGTTGTCGTAGAAATTAGAAATAAAAAGTACAGGTTCCAGCCCGGCGCCGGGGAGGAAGTTACGAATCAAAACTACTCTAACATCGTTATGTTGATTTTCTAGGCACTTTATATATATATATTTTATTTTTCTGTGACTGTATCTTACATTAAATTGTAGGATCCTTTATTATAGATAATTTAGCTGATCTGTAACAATAACATCTTCATGCCTTATATATCCTGTACTGTAGTACGCCGCTAGATTAAAACTGACGAGGAAAGGTAACACACGGCCACTGAAAACTTTATTTTTGTAGAGCCAAGGTGGTCGTGTGGTCTAGCGGGACGGCTGCAGTGCAAGCGATTTGGTGTCACGATATCACAGTAGCATGGGTTCGAATCCCGGCGAGGGAAGAACCAAAAATTTGCGAAAGCAAATTTACAGATCTAACATTATTGGGTTGATGTTTAGACGAGTTGTATATATATATATATATATATATATATATTTGATTTGGAGTATCATATTATGACTTTAATTTTAAACAGTATTTCTTTTGCATTGCACCACAGATACTTTTCATGGAAATTGCATTTTTTTTTTATTGCAGTTGTTTGTACGAAGGTTGATTTTGATGTTTTGGGTGGTTGCTCTAACCACGGAAAATGTGAACGGCTGTCCAGTGCAATGTTCGTGTTCATCGACTACCAATGATAGAACTGTACAATGCCAGACTAAAGAATTACAAAGCATTCCGCTAAACCTACCAAATGATACCTACCGACTGTGAGTCTAATTTAAAAAATCACAGAAAATATTTGTCTTGCCCAAGATAAATGGTTGGGTTTTTTTTTAAACGATGGTATAAGTTGATCACCAATAAATAAATGGCTTCGGGTTTTTTACAATACTTTACTTATTACGTTAAACAATGGTGCTCAATATAAAGATAAGGTGATGTGGTAGGACTGACAATGAAATAACTATCCGACAAAGTTCAAAGAAAGTGGATTAAAGCAATTGCCGGCAACCGACAATGAAATAAAACCATATTGTATACGACATATAAGTATATTCCCCGACAGATAAAAAGATAATATGAAAAAATTCAATTGAGAAAACTAACAGTATGATTTTATTTCAAAACAATTTACGAAAAACAAATATAACAGACATTAATCAAAGCCAACCACCTAACTTCAGGCTTGTGATTTGGGACAGGTATGTACAGAATGTGGCGGGCCGCAATTAAACAGATTTGTGAGCGCTTAACGCATTTTCTATGACATTTGCATTGGTATGTGTATTAAATTATTTCGGAATATCCATTGTAAGGCTGAATTAAACGTTTTTAAAACAAAATAATGTATGGCTGTTTAAATATTTCTATCACAAATACTTATCTCTATTGCGTGATCTTGTATATTAGGTTCTAGCACCTTTAACAGCTTACCAGAATAGTGGTCTGTCGGTTCAAATTTTTGATAATATTCACTCAAAAATACCTGATAAAATCACACTAAAATAACACAATCCAGCAGAACACTTTACCTACTGTGTTATATATCGTAACTGGTCGCTGAAATTATTACGATTTTGCTTAAATTCATTTCAACAAGAGTGCACACGCTGAAATGTCTCGCCTTCTTTACTAATCATTGATATTATGTTTATAGTCTTTTTATGAGAAAAAATTTATTATGGTCAGGCAGATGACAAATTAATGTTTTGCATGATTCCTGATTTTCCGAATACCGTAAATAGTGATAATTTAAAAAAATAAACATTTGGGTGATGGCATTGAAAAGTAAATAGTTAATATACTCAAAAAAGAACATACCGCCCCCTTCATGAAGCAAAATATCGGTCAATAAATGTTTTCTCCAATATATGGACATGAATAGTATTTTGGACAATGCTTAAAGTAATGAAATGATGATACTGACGTGTATATTTCAGGCAATAAAAATAAGACAGGAAATAAGTAAATAAAAATCAAATCTTATATCAAAAGATAAAATCCCTATCAACTCACCAATGCACGATTGATCCTATAAACAAAAGTGTTCATGTAATATACGTCCAAATAAGCAGCAAATCTAGAAGAAAATCATTCAACTTATGTCATCAATTTTGTGCGATAAGCTGCGATTGGAGTCATAATGTAACACGTGTTTAATCCCGATCAACACTTGCATATCTAAAAACGAGCATGAATTTTAAAAAAATAAAGTATATTTCTGAATATATATATAAGTTTAAGACAAAATCCATTTTTTCATAAACATTTCATTCACTAATGAAGTAGGAAATTCATTCTTTTTATACATTTATATTATTATCGAATTTATATCAGTGGCGGATCCAGGTCCAAATACAGGACAAAACAGGGGGGGTCCAACTTTATGCCCCATTTAAATGCATTGATCGTCCAAAAAAGGGTTGTTCCAACCCCTGGGACCCCCACCACTGAATATTAAATTCTTGTATTTGGCAACAAACTCGCGATTTTTACGATTTTATTAAAGGGGGAATTGGGGGATGGAATGGCACATCCTTCATTTTTTCATCAAAAATAAAGATCACAGCTTGTTTATTCAAAATGAATTAGCCCCCCCCCCCCCCCCCCCCTCCCCGCTTTCCGTTTCATCCATAAAAATCAAACGTTATCCTACTAACCACTAAAATATTTCTTTAATATATTACTCTTTTACGAAGTTGCATTTTAAAATGTCTTAAATGTGTACAACATTCATCTTTTACTTGAAATGGTTCTTTTTCATCAAAGATATTAGATTCCTGACTTGAAAAAAAATCTCGGTTGAAGGGAAATGTTTATATATAGTCTTGCAAAATGTATTATTACTTTCTTGAAACGTCGTACAAGTCAGATAAAAAACAAAAATAACAAAAGAAATAGGCCGGTAACAACCAGCCGAATAGTTTTTCTGCACTTGTAGTCAGGTCAAGGTCATCGGCTATCACCTCGGACCTTGACCTGACTACTCGTGCAGAAAACTATCCGGCAACGGTTGTTACCGGCCTGTTTCTTTTGTTACCTTTGTATTTTATCTAATACTTTTTATTACAACTGTCACATAAACTTAATATTAATCAAGAAAACTAAACATTGACCAATGAACCATGAAAAGAAAGTCAAGGTCAGATGAACCATACCAGGTAAACATGTACAGCTAAAAATTCTTCCATACAACAAATATAGTTGACCTACTGCTTATAGATTATGAAAAACAGACCAAAACACAAAATCTTAACACGGAGCAATGAACCGTGAAAAGGAGGACAAGGTCAAATAAAACTTGTGCGACTCACATATAAATCATAAAATATTTCCTTACATCCAATATAGTTGACTTTTTGCAAATAGAAATAGAAAAAAGGCCAAAACTCAAAAAACTTAACTTTGACCACTGAACCATGAAAATGAGGTCAAGGTCAGATGACATCTGCCTGCTAGACATGTACACCTTACAATCATTCCATACACCAAATATAGTAAATCTATTGCAAATAGTATAAGAAAAACAGACCAAAACACAAAAACTTAACTATAACCTCTGAACCATGAAAATGAGGTCAATGTCAGATGACACCTGCCAGTTGGACATGTACACCTTACAGTCCTTCCATACACCGAATATAAAAGACCTATTGCTTATAGTATTTTACTGATTAAATGACTTATTGAATGGAGAGTTGTCTCATTCATTGTCACTCATACCACATCTTCTTATATCGATTAATTTACTTTTATAGTGAACATTCAGAATAGTCTTATATTGAGGCTTTTTATACATGAATAAATAAAGAAAACAGTAGTATACCGCTGTTCAAAAGTCATAAATCGATCGAGAGAAAATAAATCCCGATAAGAAACTAAAACCGAGGAAAACAACGAAACAACAGAGACATTGAATTGAAACATAAACACAAACGCCAACTATATAATTTTTTCGAACCTACATGGAAATAAACTCATCATAGATACCAGGAATAAATTTTGTATATACGCCAGATGCTATTTTCAGAAATTAGGAAAGAAGCTTGTTTACGACCTAAATGCTGTATCCAAAGCATGTTAGGTATATTTATTTGCAATTTCCGTTATTTACCGGTTACTGAACTTAGATTTTTGTACAGTTGATAAGGGAATACAGTACGGGGGTTAAAATATTTTACAAAACTTCGTAGAGTTTTATGAAATTTTGGCAAAAGCTTTTTAATGATAAACAGATAATGTCGGAAGCAAACATTTGAAAATATTTTCTTTTCACATTTTTTGTAGTTTTCTGATAGATGGACTTTTTTTACAGTTAACATTCAAATTTAGTGTGAGATTAAATGTTTTTGACATGATAAATTTGTATATGACAGTTGTTTTCCATTCGTTTGATGTGTTAGAGCTTTTGATTTTGTAATTTGACTCACCTTTATTTAATTTTCCTTGGAGTTAATTTTTTTTTATTTCACTTTTCAGAGTAAAGATTCGGTCCCAGTACTTAAAATCTTTCAATCCTTTAAAGGTGGATTTTTCATAGATAAATTAAATCGAATAATACTCAATGAATTAGGTTGTTAAATTTGATGAATGCTTTTTGTTTGCTTCTTTATTACATTTTTTTGTTTTTATAGTGATAAAGATGATAACAAAATGTTGACTGCTGTTACCTTATTTTTGACATTGTTGCCTATTGTGTCTGTTTGTTTTGTTCACGCATCGTTGTCAATACAATGGAATTTGATGCGACTGTCATACAAGTGAGATGTTTAGCTAGCTATAAAATCAGGTTGAATCTTCCATTTTCAACATAAGAAAATGCCTGTATCAAGTCAGGAATATGACAGTTGTTATCAATTCATTTGATTTGTTTAAGCTTTTGATTAGGGACTTTTCTTTTTGAATTTTCCTCAGAGTTCAGTATTTTTGTGATTTCACTTTTTTGTAAATCTTCATTGATTGTTATGAAACTTTGACATGCAACGGCTAATCTTCAAGACCAAAAATAGCATCTCAATAAAAAGTTTTTTTTTTTTAATTCTGTATTGTACTGATAAATGAACTCCCTTTTATTTCAATATTACAGTTTTACACTGACAACAGCAATCGCAGGTAAGACACAGGGGTTTCGCGGAATCATTTACGGATTTTCAAGTTATACGAGTCATGCATAAACATTTGTATTTCAGTTTTGATTAAAAAAGAAAGTCTTTGGGGAAAAAATAAGGTGATCTTATGAATACTTAATAAGCTTAACAAATTAAATTTAGTCAAAATACTGCAATGAAAAATGATGCAGTTTGAAAACAATATGACTGTTGTGAATTAAGTTATAATTTTTTTTACAGTGTATTATATTTTTATTGAAGATATATCCATAGCAACTTAATATCAGTGATTCATGCCGGGGCTTTTATTAACATGCCATTATTGTACGAAATGTAAGTATTTGATCTAACATTGAGTTTATTTATTTATTTGACAAACTCAAAATAGAAGGGTTTCAAACAGGAACCATTTTTCGAACTTGAACAACTCTATAGCATCTCGCTTCTGGGCATGGATGGTAGCTGGTTTTTTTGTTTTTTTTGCACAGCTACTCCCCAAATGTCGAGGACATAATAAAATAAGAAGGACACTGCATGATCTCAATTTAACGAACTAACAAACCCTTTACGTATAGTCAGCTATAAAAGGCACCAAAATGACAAAATGCGTAAAATGTTCAACGAGAAAAACAACCGGCATGGTTTCTGATAAAATAATTAACAGATCGCAAAAATGACAGACATCAACTAACGACAACCACTAGACGAAGACTAGTTAAAGAATATGGCACGGATACACATGTTTTTTTATCGTTCAACTCTCTATACGTACGACAGAGGTGTAACAACACAACTCAGTATCAATTCCGGAATTAGCTTATCGCATTAGATTGACAGCAATGTGCAAATGTAAAAATATTACATAACTGAGTGGACAATAGAGCAGATTGTAATCTCGAACAAAAGTATGTCAACCGAGGCGAAGCAGTTGTTTACTATGTTTCCTCGTGCTAATTGTAAACTCTTTAAACCTTTCAAGTTTCTGATCTAACTTAGTCATACAATATATATTTCAAACCAAGGGAAATTTTTAAGTCTTTCAATATTAACAATAGTTCATGCGTGTATTTTTATGTTCTATTCGTATTTGAAAAAGAAAATACTGTTGGAGAGTTGCCTTACAGTGTTGATCACTTCTAATCTCTTATTAGAACTGTCAGAATAATCTGTCATAGAACTATTCTTGTAGGTAGAACTGACCAAATCAGTTCTAGGTAAAACTGTCAGGATCAGTTTTATGTAAAACTATCAAAATCAGTTGTAGTCGTAGAACTGACAGCAGAACTCAACAAATCAGTTCTAACCGTAAAACTGTCCGCAGAACTGTCTAAAACTGTTCTAGTCGTAGAGGTGTCACACCACCAATTACTCCCTCCAATTTAGAACGTATGTGAAAGTAGCCCTACTCTGACAAAAATAGTGCTTTTGATGTCCTTGTTTACTTAAACTAACCAACAAATTTGCAGAAATGAAACTTTTGGTGAAAGAGAAATGTATCTAGACCATTTTGAGCCAAACTTTACTTGTCTATGAGTTTGCATTAAAAATTGAGGATTAATGCGCTCCATAGTATACTAATTTAAGATTTCTAGAAAACCAGGGGTTATTTTTGGAGTACCTCTATTCGAAGGTCAGTTATTTTGATAGAAGGCTTTAAAGGTAAGGTGAAAATTGGCATGTAGAAAGCTGATACATGTACAATTCAGAATACACCTGGTTTCTATGAAGTTAAACTTAAGGTAAAATATCTAGAAAGCTGTGAAAATTGAAAAATTTGGTTGAACAGATAGGGACTTTTAATTGGAAGTATGACACCTAGAACTGACCAAACCTGTCATGATTGGAGAACAGTTATGGACGTAACGAGAAATGTATATTATTTTCTTTGGACTTATTTATATCTAAGACAAAAGTAAAATCACAAAAATACTGAACTTAGAGGAAGATCAATTGGGAAAGTCCATAATTACATGGCAAAATCAAATAACAAAACGCATCAAAAACGAATGGACAAAAACTGTCATATTCCTGACTTAGTACAGGCATTTTCAAATGTAGAAAATGGTGGATTAAACCTGGTTCTATAGCGCTAACCCTCTCACTTTAATGACAGTCTCATCAATTTCCGATATTTTTACATTGATGCGTTAAATAAACAGACACAATAAATATAATAGTCAAAATATGGGTACATCAGTCATCATCGTTTAACAATTTTAAAAGGAACAATTTAACAGAACACAAAAACATCTACTATCTACGAACACATTTTTTGAGTGTCTGACGTCAGAAAATTTTATACGTCACATAAATTTGTCGTTCAATGTGCGTACAAACAATTTTAAAATTTTCATGGGAATGTTAGCATATAGGGTTAAAAAATCAAAAGTATGTAAGAATAAATTTAAGAAATAGACCGAGATTTAAACTAGTCCAAAAGTTATATATAGAATTTATAAGAATCCAAAAAGAGTTAATACCACTACGCGATTGAATGATTTTGACGTTTGTGGTTCAACGTATATTGTAATTCATAATAGAAATATATCATAATGACATATAATAGAACAATATCATACTGACGGGATCTTTTAAAGTACAGAGTCACGTTATAAGAACAAAAAAAATACAAAAAGTCGCAAATACAAAACAAACCACAAAAAAATGAAAGCCAATACAAACACATTGACGAGATGTATAAGTACCGAGCCACGTGAAACGGATATCACATGAAACCATTCAACAGTAAAAGTAATATTAATAATAGAACAAAGACAAATGAAAGAACTATAAAACATGTTGTTAAGATGATAAACAACATCAGTACGAAGAATCTATACATCAAGACCATCGTGTATTATTTGAGAAGTTGATACGGAATATTTATCAACAAGGTCTTGGTACCTTCCGATGAACTTTTTTAGAAAAAGAACGAGACGTTCTTTGACATACCCCTGTTTTATCAACTTTCTACTCAGACAAAGAGTTCTTAAAACTGTTCTATGGATAGAACTGACTAGATAAATTCTTGCCGTAGATCTGATCAAATCAGTTCTAATCGTAGAACTGTTCTAGGCGTAGAACTGTCTAAAACTGTCAGGATTAGTTAAAGATAGAACTGGTGTAATCAGTTCCATGTAAAACTGACAAAATCAGTTCTAGGTTTGAACTGTCTAAAAGGTGTCAGGATGGTCATAGAACAGTTCTCCTGACAAATGTAATAGGAGGTTAGTAGTGATCTCCACTGTATTTGCATTCATACCACATTCTCTTAATTTCAAATATAGATTACAAAATATCATAGACAAGTAAACGTACCTTTAGGGGACAACTGATACCGACAACTGTGTGTGGGATTTTCTCTCACTGCGTTAAAGACCCATTGATGACCTTGAGTTGTTTTCTTCTCATTTGTCGGCTTGATGTCTATACACATTCCCCCCGTTTTCATTCTCAATTGTTATAAAGTACAATTGCCTGTGTTCCAACACTACGATGACGTACTGTTGAAGTTTTACAAACACATCTTCAAATGACTTAAGATATCGCATTGATACAGCAAGGTCATGAAATACAGTATAGAAGGGCATGATATGTTGGCAATGAAATGCCTAAAAAAAGGTAATGCTCAAAACGTAAAGAAAATATACATAAAACCAAAAAATTTAAATATTTGTGTACTAATATATTGCTTCAACGATAATTTTCATATCTTTATGTAAATTTCTTTACTTTTTAACAACTGTCATGAATCTGAATAAAGATATTTACACATCAAATACTAAAATAAATTGTTTACTGTATTTTTTCAAAGAAAATTATTTTTCACTTTATAATTATTATACACAAACAGTGCAATTAAATGGTAAATACATAGATCTAAGAGGTCATGTCAACAAACATAAATAATTAACTTTGTTAAATAAGAGTACAATATCTTTTAAGGATTAAAGATCCCATGGCTTTGCATGATGATTCTTGGGCTTGGTTCTTTACTATTCCACAGAAAATTAAGCATTTTTTGTTTGTAAGGGATATAAGCCGATAACAGTCCATTCTGTAAAATATTGGGCCTTAATAAAAGAAATACTTTTGAAGACAAAAGTTTTGCTTGCATGATACTTTAATCACAGTGCTTTCACGACACACATATACGAATTATATAACAAACCAATCACAGATAGGCAGATTCTATCCCTGTGCAAATGGCTGTGCTTTATTTAGTAAATTGTAACCTATTAGATATGTACAGAGATGAGAATATTGACAAAGATTTGACACCTGAATTGGAGGAGCTAAATTACAGCATTATTTCACATTTTTCACATTTTGAAATTTGTATTTTAACCACTCCCCCAGACTGATGTTTTGGTCAAATACATACTAGCCTAGGATGTGGATTTGTTTATGATTTCAACGCCAGTCCGCATTGGAAAAAATGAAAAAGAGAAAAGATCTTTCCTTAATCTTTTCTTTGCCAACAAAGGTATCGATGGCGTCAACTTAGGCAATATCCTTCATCATACATTAGTTCAATCGAAAATACCTCCTTATTTCAAAGATCAGTCTGTACCAAGCATTTCTTATACCTATACCAAACCTTTTGCAACTAAAATTTTCAATTGCAAACAGGTTTTGAAGGATTTTAATATTGACAATTTCAAGTCTAAACCTCCTGATTGCACTTGTGCTAGTTCCCAATTCACATATAATCCGGCTGGCCACGTTATTACCGGTGACTTCAACATTGTTAATAACACTTCCCTTCGAAATGTGTTATCAAAAGGTCCGAAATATCGTGAGACTAATCAAACAATTGGAAATACAACTTTCAAATTTTCAATGCTCTTCAACTTTGTACTTAAATGGCTTTATAAATATTTTGAAATGAGCGTCACAGATGAGTCTAATGTAGACGAAACGCGTGTCTGGCGTAGTAAATTATAATCCTGGTACCTTTGATAACTATTTGATGGATTCAGTCGAGGATTATGCCAGGCAACGGTCAAAGCGCGAGAAAGAAGACGTAGACACTCTTTCAGAACGGATTAAGGCAGTGAGGTCGTTGATACATATCAGAATTAAGAAACGGAATGGGTCTATCAATGCCCATACTACGTCAATCTTTAAAGACCCAAATGTTGCAAAACACTTATCTTACCTCCATGACAAATATGTTGTTGTCCCTGCAGATAAAGCCCCTAACAACATCGTTTTTTGTGTGTAAAACTCATTACTTTAACTGCTTGATAAACGAGTTAGGTATTAACAATTTACTTGGAAACTCAACATATACCCTCACGACACTTACCAAAGAGGAAATTCTGGATAATCATAGGTCTGTTCTATGTTCCTTTGGAATTTCAACCAAAAATGAAAAACTGGATCTTCCATCACTGTATTGGATACCTAAACTACATAAGTGTTCTTACAAAAAACGGTATATTACTACGTCTTCCAAGTGCTCCACGAAATCTCTTTCTACATTATTAACATCTATTTAATCTGCAATCAAAGACGGGCTTCAAAGTTATTGTGAAACTGCCTATTCTAGAAGTGGCGTGAATCAGATGTGGATACTTAAAAATTCTAAAGATCTTTTAGAGTACATGCAATCTAACTCTCATCTTGTAATAGTATTGGACTTTTCTACACTTTACACAAGTATTCCTCATTCCAAACTAAAAGACAATTGAAAGAGTTGGTATTGCTTTGTTTCATAAAAAAGAACGGCCAACGTAGATACAAGTATCTTGTCTGAGGAAGGGATAAATCCTACTTTGGAAATAAACTCATCATAGATACCAGGATTAAAAGGAACACTCTGATTCAAATAAAAAGTTCTCCAAAACTGACATTATCAAGATGCTTGATTTCTTGCTTGACCACATATTCGTTACGTTCGGAGGACGTGTTTTTCAACAGACTGTCGGCATTCCAATGGGCACTAATTGTGACCTCTCTTGCCGACTTGTTTCTGTATTATTACGAGGCTGACTTCATACAGGAACTTCTTATGAAGAAAGATAAGAAGTTAGCAATATCCTTTATCTCTACTTTCCGCTATACAGATGATGTTCTTTCACTAAATAATTCAAAATTTGGTGACTATATTGCACGCATCTATCCCATCGAACTAGAAATACAGGATACTACAGATACAATCAAGTCGGCCTCATATCTTGACCAACATCTCGAAATTGACAATGAGGGTCGGTTGAAAACAAAACTTTACGACAAAAGAGATGCTTTCCAATTGTTAACTTTCCATTTCTAAGTACCAACATTGCAGCAGCACCTGCATACGGGGTATATATCTCCCAATTGATACGATATTCCCGTCCTTGCATTTCCTATCATGATTTTCTTGATAGAGGGTTGCTGCTTACAAGGAAGTTTTTAAACCAAGAGTTCCAAATGGTGAAGTTTAAATCATCCCTTCGTAAATTTTACGGACGCCATCACGAGTTGGTTGACCGTTATGGAATAACCGTTTCACAAATGATATTGGATATGTGCCAACAGATTATTGGAATCCCAATGGGTACCAATTGCGCTCCTCTACTTGCAGACTTGTTTTTATATTCCTGAAGCAGAATTTATCCAAGGGCTTGAAAGGAGAAAAAGAAATTAGCCCAGTCTTTTAATTTCACCTTTCGGTATATTGATGATGTACTGTCTCTTAATAATAATAGATTAAGTGACCACTTACATTTAGTATATCCAAGTGAACTTGAAATTAAAGATACTACCGACACAGATAAATCTGCTTCATATTTAGACCTTTTTTTCGAAATGACTACTGATGGTAGGTTGAATTCCAAAATTTATGACAAACGCGATGATTTTAATTTTCCTATAGTCAACTTTCCATTTCTGTTTAGCAACATCCTAGCTTCACCAGCATATGGAGTGCATGTGTCTCAATTAATACGTTACTTTAGAGCTAGCTCAAAGTACGTTGATTTTGTTAAAGGAGGAATACTGCTTTCTCAAAAGTTGCTAAGACAGGGCTATAAACAAGACCGAAAGCTGAATTTTTATTCAGTCTATGTGGTCAAGTAGTCTAGAGTGTTAGAAACAGTGCTGGCGGTATTATCAATGAGTTCGAATCCAGGTGAGGAAGAACAAATTTGTTTCCCCAGATTTCCAGATTTAACATTGTTGTGCTTATATTTAGAGTAATTATGTATATATATGTAACACTCCCAAACGTGTCCTTCCCCCCAAACGTGTCCGATTCTCCCAAACGTGTCTTTTCTCCCTAAACGTGTCCGAAATGTACAATATTTCCCAAACGTGTCCGATTTCATAACCCCCAAACGTGTCCGATAATTGTTATTCGCCAAATCGTGTCCAATATTTAACGCCAAAACGTTACACGTCTTTTAGCGCTTTTACATGTATCTCTTAAATAAAATCGCTGATAACGTTTACGGCAATTCTATGATGGGAGACACACGTGATGAAGATGTCATTTATCAGATTAAGTTAGTTCGATGTATGTTTTTAATGATTATAATAATTGCAAAATTAATCTGTTATTATTAAGTAACTTTGACTGCAGTTGTTTATTGTCCAGTTGCAAGTATTTCATATTCGTTTAGAGCAAACATACACATAGTTCTGGAGTTGAATTAATCCTCAACTTTGATAATTATTTTGTACTTATAAACTCCGATGATGCCTTTTATATTTATCCGAATATTGCATGGCGGGGTTTTAACAGTATTTTTTTTTTACTTTTGTCAATAGTTTGTGTGTATTTCAAAAGCCCATCAAATTATAAACTTGTTATCCTGGTTTTTAATAAATTTTAGGTTTCCACCATCACTAAAGACACACGATAAGAAACTTAACGGTCAGTGCCAAATATTTCATGCATAAGTTTTATAGATTCTTTTTTTTTATGAATATTACTGGTATGTGATCAACGCCGGTTTTAAATGCAAATTTATTTTGTAGTGTATAAATAAACTTTAGAATGTTGATTGCGTATTGTCCAGTTGCAAAGTACTTTATGCATATTTAGAGCGCACAATAGTTTTGCAAGTTTTAATGTTTTTACAGTTGTACTGTACACATTAACTTTAAACTAAACTTTAAACTGATGATCGCGTATTGTCCAGTTGCAAGTATGTCATGCATATTTAGAGAGAACATACAAGTATTAAGGATTTTGCAGTTCTATTTAGAGAGAACATAGGCTACCTGTTGTTTTTTTTGTTTTGTTTTTTTAACATTTTAACATACATGTTTTAATGTTTTTACTGTTCTTTTGTTAAGATAAACTCTAGACTGCTGGTTGCATATTGTCCAGTTGCAAGTATTTCATGCCAATTAGAGAAAACATACAAGTTTTTATGTTTTTTCAGTTCTACTGAATAAATTAACTTTAGACTGTTGATTGCGAATTGTCCAGTTGTCAGTATTTCATGCATAATTAGAGAGAACATTGAAGTTTTAACGCGCAGAGAAAGGGATACTTTGACCCGTTAACTGTACTGTTTAACTCAACATGTTTGCTTACAATTTACAAACGAAATAGCCGAAATGACGCCCCCACTTTAAGCCAGCTTAATTCTTCCGTTTTGAAAAAGTACTAACGTGCTTATGTATATTTTTAATGAAATGGTAAAATTAGTATACGTTAATGAAATAGCAATAACCAAACTAGATTTGTAATTGCTAGCAATAACAGATGGCACCCTTCCCCAATTGCCAGGACAACGGCAGCCATTTTTGAAATTCCAAAGTCAAAGAGCACATCAGCACATGCCATTTACCATTTTTGTAAAGTTTTAGAAAGATTGGAGCATTTTGAAAATTTTGAAAATTTTCACATTTTACACGTTTCCATGGCAACGGCAGCCATCTTGACTATTCCAAAGTCAGAGGGTCAACTTCACATGGTGGTCAACATTATACCATAGTTCCATCAACTTTGGTCCATTCTATTCCAAGAACTGCTCCGGACAAAAATAGTGGAAGAAAAATAATAACAAAAAAAAGAAAAACTAGATTTGCCATTGCAAGCAATAGCGGATGGCACCCTTTCCCTATTGCCAGGCCAGCGGCAGCCATTTAGAAAATGTTGGCTGTTTCCATGGCAACGGCGGCCATTTTGAAAATTCGAAACTCAAAAGTTAAGTCTACATAAGGTAGGCAAAATTTGTTATAAGTTTCATTAAATTTAAAGCATTTTGAAGTTTTTCATAATTTTGCTGTTCCCATGGTAACGGTGGCCATTTTGAATATTCCAAAGTCAAACCCCCGCTGCAATTTTTCCCTCCATAATCATATATACCATTTAATGTCTCTAGAGTAAATTTGACATTGATGTTCTGGAATGTTCTGTGAAAATTGAAAGTTTTGACCTTTTTGCATTGTTTCCATGGTAACTACAGATATTTTGGAAATTCCAACGCCAATTGCCACATCTTCCAATGTTGCTCATCATTACTGTGAAGTTTTTATAAAGTTTGGAGCATTTTCATATTTTTGAAATTTTTGGTGTAGTTTCCATGGCAACATAGTAGTTCCAATGATTGCCAAAATCATCCAAAAGTCGTATATGCTGGGCACCTACATTGTATTAAAAAATAATGATTCTAAGTGTAAGCATGTTCAAATAATTCACCAAAACAAAAAACAAGATTTTTTCACATTTGTTTCGTTTCCATGGTAACGGCAGCCATCTTGCACATTTCAAAGTCAGGTGCACAACTTCACATGGTGGTCAACATTATAGCATAGTTCCACCCAGTTTGGTCCATATAATTCTGAGAAAAAGCTTGGACAAAAAAGTGTGGAAGAATAAAAATAAAAATAATAAGAAAAAAAGAAACGAACAATAACAAGATGTCACCCCAACTCCGTTGAGGGTGCCATAAAAAGAAACGTAGAATAACAATATGTCACCCCAACTCCGTTGAGGGTGCCATAATAACGCTTGATATGGACACGTTTTGGAGATTGGACACGTTTGGGGGTTAGTTGAGAAATGGACACGTTTGGGCGTTTATACAAATGACGCGCTTTGGCGCAGTTTTCAACTAGACATGTTTGGGGGAATCGGACATGTTTGGGGGGAAGGACACGTTTCTGAGTGTTACATATATATATATAAATATATGAAGAAAATATTTATATTTGAAATTTAGCCAAATTAGAAATAACAAGGTGTCAAAGATAGAAAACAATGCTTTTGATGAAAGTTCAGGCTTGGAGAAATTGTAAGTATGATATATTTTATGTAATGAATTTTAAAATTTTCTGTAATTACCTTCTTTATAATTAAAAGTGATGTTTACAATATAAGTTCTAATTGATAAGAAATTAAAAAAAATAGCTGTAACGTTTTAGTTTTCCATTAAAAAACAAACTGAATATATAAATTATACCAGGGGTTTATCCGTTTAGATTTGATAAAACGTACAGCTTATGAATTGTCTTAGTTCTAAGAGTACCTTGTTAACAGGTCTTCTTAACGCTTGTGTACTATATACATTATGTTACCATCAATTGTTTTAACCCGCAACACTAAGAGTAGTAAATGTACTGCTTCTGCCTTTTTAAAAAAATGACAGGAATGGTTCCCCGGTTTATGATTTCACTCAAAGTTTATTTCTATGAAATCATTCAATATTTACTGAAACAGTTTCCCTTTTTCATAGCTTCACGTTTGTTTGTACTGTAAGGTTATAAATATATATATCAATATGTAATTTTTTTTAAACTTGTTCATATAGTGCGGAAAACAAAAACAAAATTCTCGATGGATTCTTCGTCTAGTCCTGAAACCCATGTGATGTATTAATCAGGACATACATCCCTCCATTAGAAAACACAGATTTTTTTTTGTTGATTTTCTTTCTGAAATGTTCCTGTACTTTCTTTTTGGGTTTATATGTTTGAATGCAGCCTTCGAATCGATTATTATAATATCGCCAGCAATCCTCTAAGTCACGGGATTTATCATGTAACCGCTCTTATCCTGCACACTCGAACTTCCGTTGATAAACACTTTTAGATGATCAACCCATAGAAGTTCTTTCCTTCTATTACTTTTGTTTCAAACGCCGTTCTAAATTATGTCCTCAGATTATGTCATGCATTTGCCTTCGCTGATAATGACCATGCGTATCTAATGAACACGACAATTACATATTTGTTTCCTTTGTTGAGTAAAAGTCTGCACATTGCATGGTTTATGAAGGTCTTCGCACATATGGTACATCTGTGAATGAAAAAATAAGCTTTATAAACTTTGATTATTATAAATGCTTTTCTGGATGTATCTTTATTATAAACGCTTAAACATAAACATTTTAAAGCCAGTGATGGGTAACTACACATAATAATGAAGATGATCATTTTCAATCACTTGACTTACTATCTAAATTAATGTCGAAATAACCTAATATAAAAGGCCGTCAAAATTACATAAAAGAAAACTTGATTTTAGAGAAACATATTTCTTCAAAATACTTAAGTGTGGAAGAACACAACTTGTACTAGACCCCTGGGGTAATGTCATTAATTAAATATAAACATGTATGTATATGAGCATTTGAAATTATTTGTATACTGTTATACCATACCATATGTATGCTCATATATTTCTTGCACTACTAATACTATATGAATGAAAACGTTATTACTATACTTAATCCATAGATATCTAAGTGTTAGTTCATAGAATGCTTATTATGCTTATTTATTTCACTTGCTTGTTTATTGTGCCACAAGATAAATATATGTTGATACTTATAAATTCATGAAGAAAAAAAGAAATTATAAAAAAAAGAAATAACACAAGTTTAAGTTTCTTTTTCCGTTTCATTGAGTAGTATTTGATACTTTCAATCAAGTGCATTACAAACACGACAGAAATGAAATAATCGTACTAACTAACATGCAAAAAACAACACTAGTCATATATCACCTTTTAAACTGACATCGCATATCTCGTGTTGAAATTGGTTTCTTAAATTCATTGTGCTATTTTTTATCATAACAGTATTATTTAATTTCGCGCCCAAATTTTTCTCCTTCTCGCTCACATTTAATAATCGAACAAGTAATTAAAATTGAAATGGAAATGAGGAATGTGTCAAAGAGATTGATCAAATTGTATCATTCCATAGAGAAGTTATGTTTGTTAATCATATGTCCCCTGTCCCCTGTCATATGTGTTATATGAATTTGGTTTGCATATCCTTGCACTATTTACGATCTTTCTTTCATTTAATATTCCTAAACATACCGCCTACATATCAGACGGCTGTATTTACTTTATGTCTTACAGTGTCCAGTAGAAGAGGATAATCCGTTTTTGAACCCTTATGCCCGCCCATTTGCAAGACAAATAACATGCTGGTGAAGTCTCACTTAATCGTTTACTTTTGTATAAATACTATTTTCCATTCTATATGTCTTTAGTTTAAGATACTATTTTGACTATCTTTCCATTGTATTTGTCTTGAGTTAAATAGTGTTTTTTATTGCATCAACTGTCTTCGGATGAAGAAACTATCTGGATATAAAACGATAGATAATTTCTTCTCAGTGATGACGGGACCATCTTTTAACTTTTCCACCTCTAACATCAATAAAAATGGTAACCATGTTACTGATCGTAGAATCAGGCTTCAAAGGACATTTTTAGGATGCTTTCAATTGTTGGTGTGTAATATCAAGAAACTTCATCGTAGAATTAAGTTATACACCATATTTATATCTATCTTAGCACCATATAAACAAGTTTCTTTTGAATATAAACACTTCAAAATTTACCAAACACGATGATGCCGAGAAACCAATTGCAACAATTATCGTTTTCGAAGATATGAAGCAGTAATTAGAAATTCAAAATATGAAATCAAAATGAAGAAATGCAATACTTAGAAGAACAAAGAAATCACTGCAGTATGTACTTGAGTCAGTCACAGAATGATTACAAACGTTTTGCTCTCGTTACTTCTGTAACAGGTTTTGGCGTAACTGATTGTAATCGTACAATGTTTGAGAAAATTCTATCCGAATCATGAACCTAGGTATTCAGTGCATAGTTTGTTAATTTACGTTTTTTGATTGAGTTAAGCCTTCCAATTAATATTTTATCGTGTGGTTTTCTATGTTGTGATGTTATGTTATTGTTTCAGAAAAAGAAAGAAGGTTTGGTACCATTAACACGTTTAATTCCGCTTCAAATGTTTGCACCTGTCCTAAGTCAGGAATCTGATGTACAGTAGTTGTCGTTTGTTTATGTAATTTATACGTGTTTCTCGTGTTTTTATATAGATAAGACCGTTGGTTTTCCCGTTTGAATGGTTTTTCACTAGTAATTTTGGGGCCCTTTATAGCTTTTTGTTCGGTGTGAGCCAAGGCTCCGTGTTGAAGGCCGTACATTGACCTATAATAGTTTACTTTTATAAATTGTTATATGGATGGAGAGTTGTCTCATTGGAACTCACACCACATCTTCCTATATCTATATAGTATCAAAACTGAATGATTAGAATAGAAGAAAATATACTGTCTGAGAACATAAGAATAAGAGGGTGTTTTTTTTTATCAAATTGTCCCATTTATTAATGAATATTAGAAATTTATTTATTTTCAATTTGATTTGACTATAAAATTGAGAATTAAAATGGGGAATGTGTCAAAGAGACAACAACCCGACCATATATCAGACAACAGCCGAAGACCACCAATGGGTCTTCAAAGTATAGTTTTTATAACACATTGTTCACTTATAAGCACTCGAACGACTAAAGATCCATGTAGTTGATAATATCTACAGACATATTTTTAACATTTAATTGAGTTAAATTGGCAATTAAATTCAACGCTGGACGTGCACAAAATTCAAGTAGCTAGTGTTATCGATATAAGTAGTATGTAATTCTATTGTGAGAGAATTTTTGATTTATTTTTTAGTAATTGTGAAACAAATAATACATACATTAACATTTTAGACCGAATACAAGGTAAAAATTATCAAATTAAACTGTTAAAGATATTGCATACGGAAATACAATATGGTGGATGTAATTAATAAAACAATACCACGCAATGTATAAGATATGAGGTTTAACGTCAAACAATAACGCCTCAACAACACAAATTACTAAAGAAAACTAGAGGTCAACATGTTGTTTAGTATTAAACAGCTACACAATAGATGAATGTCATTATTTGCGAGAATATGAAATAGTTTATCAATTTTGATGATTTATTATATAGTTATATATTTTATTTTGGCTATCCATCTGTTGTAGATTCTTGGACTATAATAGTCTAACGAAGATTGAGGATGCATATTTTTCAAACTTAGGAAATCTGACGGAATTGTGAGTAACATTTTTTTATTTTTGTTACACGTTCGATCAACAAGAGAATGCTTATTAGTCGTAATATTCTCGGCGTAGGCTGCAACTTATTCAACAATAATTGAAATTTTGATTACGGCTCGGGCGAAATTACTAACTTTACATCAATGAAAGCTGGAAGGCAGTCATTCAAGCATTGTCTTCTCTCATTTTTATGAAAAGTATCATTGCCCCTTTGCTGTTGTACATTTTGAAAATTACTCTGCCTCGTTGTCCGTTCATATATTGAAACTTGAGTGTAGTTATCATGTATACACTTTCGAATATCATGCATTAGAGTACAAATGTAGCCTCATCTTTTGAAGCCATAAAAAAAATCGGGTAATGCGGTATTATTGGCCGTCTACATGACTTTGTTTACAAACATAGTTTTTTGCACTAATTCCTACAATGATTGCATCACCTTTTCTATCCTGTAGTAGAATAATTTTGACGCATTCAGCATTGTTATTTTTTTAAACATAGTTTTGGTCCACAATTATTGAAAACTTTATCTACCAATCATTGCAGCACAGGTCTTAAATTTTAAACTGAAATATCTTTTCCAAATCAGCTGACCTTGATGACGCACATATCTATTATACGAATTTACCCTTGAGATATGCTAACATTTGCACATATAGTTTCCAATCAAATCTAGTTTCTCGGTTTTTGTTCTTTCTACTACCTTGAATACTAGTTGCACAGAGTGTCACAAATGAAATAAAAAAATATGTCTAATAGTTAGTATGTTAACATTCATGAACGACCCATACATGGATTATTCAAATGCATTGATATGGTTTAATATGGATCAAGACATTTGAAACACAAATTATTTATATGGTAGTTTTTTATCACTATATTTCATATTCAAATAATATATATTGTTTAGCTCAGATGCTGGCATACTAATCAACGTTCTAAAACTACCAATAGTGACTATGTTTTATATACATGCTATCTTCCACTTCATGTGTTTACAATACTTATTTACACGTTTGTCAATGATGCATTTACTACAATACATTAGGAAGGATATTACATCCAGCATACAGTAGATTGAAAAAGAAAGACTACAACAAAACCTAAAGGTTGGACTAAAAATATTTAAGCGAAAACAATAAAATGACCACTAAACAAAACAAATTCAAAATCAAAATCATTCATAACCAATTTTCAAAAGCTGATATTTATATAATCATTCAATAGATACATTTCTGTCGTATGCATATACGAAATATACATAGCACTTAATCTTGCTGTTCATGTTTAATGCGCATTATAAAGAGAAATAGAGAAACATTTCGACATATGTGGGGTTTTTTTTGCACTGAAGTGTCCGGAAAATATCAACCTGTCCATTTATCAATAATATCGTTATTTAACATTATCACATAGTTTAGATTTGTAGAGTAAACCCATTGTATGACAGAACATACAATTTACTGTAAGTAAATCAATCAGTGAATCTATACAAGATCGTATGTGTAACTGTTCAAATATTCACATGACTCGGCATGAGATATCTGTTATAACAATTTCGTTTATCTCTAATGTAGTTTAATTATTTTTTTATGAATGTATATGTTTATTGTATTTTGATAGGATAATGGACCATAATGGTATATTTGTTATATCGGACAACGCTTTTCGTTATTCAAGAAATTTGCAGAAATTGTAAGTAGTTAAATAATTAATTCCTCTCTTTGAAATATTAAAAATACGCGCATATTACACAAGAACAGGGATTAACACTACGAACTTACAGTTTTACACACAACAAAACGTGTTTTTTTTTTTTTTTTCCCGTAGCAATTTATAACTCACGTTAAGGACCCCAGACATGTTTCAAAAATGTATAGCCACACTTCCGTCATCTTTTGACCGAATACGATTTATCGATGAATGTTTTTTACTACAATAAACAACACGACTGTTAACTTTTTTCGAGCACCTGCGTTCAGCAGATGTTTGTGGTGGAGTTTGTGTTGCTTTTAATATTAAGGTTTTTTTGTGTAGTGTTTTGTGGACAATTTTTCTTTGGGTTTTTGTATGGACATGGCAGATTCTATTTTTTGTTGGCCTTGTGTTTTCTTAAAAAGTACCAGAATCTTCTGATAAATGAGGCGATTTTAGTTTTGAAATTATCACTTTCCCCCGCCTCAGTAGTATATACCATTTTCACCTGCATATGTTTTACATTTTTGATATTATGTCTGTTTGTTTTGTTCAGACATTATTGTCAATATAATGCAATTTTATGCGACTGTCGTACAAGTGAGAGGTTTAGTTTGCTTTAAAACCAGGTTAAATTCACCATTCTCTTAATAAGCAAATGCCTGTACCAAGTCAGGAATATGACAGTTGTTTTCCATTTGTTTGATGTGTTTGAGCTTTTTATTTTGCAAATTGTTAAGGGACTTTCTGTTTTTAATAATCATTGATGAAAGATTTAAGCAAAAAAATATCAGGCGAGCAATTCAGGCTCTTGGGAGCCTCTTGTCCAATTTTTAGCTTTAATCTAGAAGACTGAAAAAGATAAAGTGCAACATTTATATTTTAAAAAGGTGTACAAGTATATCACTTTGGTACAAACTTTTCAGTCGACCACTTATTATGATTCGAGCGCATATGATAGAAGCTATAACTATCCTCAAATGATTTTAGTTTTTGGCTTTGATCTAGGGCTAACATTGTTTAAAGGCATTTGTATGACATTGTATACATTCATAATGAGGGTTTTTTTTTCCTATTAGCTTTACTCTCTTTTTTTAACCATTGTACATCGTACATGTGTTTTGATTCTGACTATTTGTTATATTATAAATGCTTGTAACTTTTCTGTTCCATGGATTTTAGTTTAATAAATTAAAAAGATATATTAAAAAGAAATTATTACTTATTAGAGAAACATATGCACAAATTTTAGGATAAAGTGCCTTCTTACCAACAAAAACAGCAAACACAATCTGCAAGATATGATCTACAAGTAAAACTAAAATAGTCCAATCAATTTGTTTAGGGGAAGTGTCATAAACTAACTTGATCACATTTAAAACATGATTTAATAGTTATAGCAATAAAATAGTCTTACTTATGTAAAACTGCATAGCAGTGTGAAAAACATTATGCAGAGTGGGCTTTTCTAAGGTACTTGTTTTTTAAATTCGTAATCAGAAATCAAGGCTATGAATATTTTTTCTTCGTCTGATGTATTTTTTATATTTTTCAGGAAGTTGGATAATAATAAAATACTTTATTTGCAAGGACAACTTTTTGTTCACAATGAACATTTGTTATATCTGTAAGTATATATTACGTATCATTCATATGAATTACATACAGGACAGATACGAACCGAAAACCAAAGTCAGCTGAATATACATCATGGTAGTGACAATACTAATATACAATGGTCATTGAGGAAGCAATGTTAAATTCAATTCCAAAATGTGAAAAAAATCAATTGTTCTAAACTCAATATAAATTGTAAGACCCTTTAGGGTTTTTAAATGCATTAGGCAAGTTGTCATATTTACTAATAAAAGGAGATTGGAGTTTATGTCAATGATAGAATAAAACAGCGATAAATATAAGCACAACACGATATATTTGGAATTTATAGTCTTCAACAATTGACCGATGTCCATAAAATGTGTCAAGTTCTTATTCATCAAAAGTCTTTAAAAAAATGAAACTGAAAAAGGGGAAGATTTTGCTTTCTTGTTTAATTAGCAAAAGCGTTTACGGTAAAAATTATTGAGTAAGATGTAATGCAACCGTAGATTTAAAAATTTATGAATTCAAGTATAGAATGTATCCATCAAATTATAAGGTTTTTTTCACTGAAACAAAACACGTAAATTATTTCTTAGTTTCTCTTTTGTTATATATATTTATGATAAGTGGAACACAATACAACTGGACCACCGTTTCATCTTAAAGTTTTGATGAACTCATGAAAATTAATAATCGGAACTTCATTATATACATGGAAAAGGAAGCTTTGAAAAATGTCGTTAATTTAAAAGATAATTTTCCCGCCAATCCGATCATTAAAAAGTAAAATCACAAAAGCTATTACCAATGATTGTTACAGTATGTTCTTATGTTGTCTCGTTGCGCCTCAACTAAATGTTAGTAAGGGGAAGGTTGAGATCTCACAAACATTTGTTACCCGGACACATTTTTATGGCTTTTACCAAGTCAGGAGCCTGTAATTTAGTGGTTGACATTGGTAGCTGTCTGAGTCAATTCAGTTATTCGTATTTTGTTTTGGTCTTAAATGAGGTCATTGGTTTTCTCGTTTGAATTATTTCATATTTGTTTGGTCGAGACCTTTTATAGCTTACTATACGGTATGGGTTAAGATCATTGTTGACAGCCGTACAATGACGTTTAGTTGTTTACATTTACGTCATTTGGACTTTTCTGTCTTATTGACAATCATACCATTCCCTCCTTATTTTTATGTTGGTTTTTTTATTCAAATATTCCTTAGCGGTCAATCGAATCATGATGGCGTCTGTAAAGCTTTCGAAAGTTTGCCTTCAAATATATCATGAATTATCAGAATATATTCTTTATTTTTCTATGTTGTGTCATGTGTACTATTGTTTGTTTGTCATTTTTAATTTTTAGCCATGGTGTTGTCAGTTTATTTTGGATTTATGAGTTTGACTGTCCCTCTGGTATCTTTCGTCCCACTTTTTTAACAATGAGAACACACATACATTATAGTCGACTTTAAAAGGCTCTAACATAAAAAAAAAAATAACAAAAATAACAACAAAAAAACATTCGATCCAGTAAACTAACGGCCTAATTCTTTAAAAAAAAACCTGTCTTTATCTGCTTTTGATCAGTTCGGATGGGATTGTTTTCAAAAACAGAAAATTTAAGATGTAGAGAAAGTTTAGTGTACACTCCCTGGGCAATGAGTTCTAATATACATGTATGGTCTGTGTGTAAGCCTATATTGATTACCTTTTTTCTTTTAAATTGATAAAAATCATTGAAATGTCTTTTTTCTAATCTTTCAATGACTAAAGTGATTGAAAAATAAGACTAGAAAACTGAGCGTCATGAAGGAAAGCTGAGCACCAGAAATTAGCATTGGTTACTTCATGATATATGCTTTCTTATCTGGTCTGTATTAAGGTTCATAATATTTCATTTTATTTCCATGCAATCTAATGAAAACAATATTTTGACGCTAATTATCGAGTTTACAACGAGATCAACAGTTAATAAGTCAAAGATGTTTTTTCTTGTGTTTTGTTCACACTCATGTTCGTTAAATGTTGGTGTTTTCAAAATTAGTCTTTAGATGCAATCATTTACGTATGCATGTTTAGTTGATATCTATATGTGACAAATACCTATCTAAATCAACTTAAATTTTGTTTTTCAAATATTTTGATATGCTGTTCAGCAAAGTATCCATAGATGGTATTTAAAATTTATTTGTTGTTGTTTTTTGACTGATTGGTTTGTTCAAGTAATGTTTTTTTAATTTTATATTTATATGTATAAATATACATAAAATGTCCTTAATTGTAATGATCGAAATTTATATGAGCCAGCAGTTTTTGAGGAAGCATTCGAAAAAAATCTATAACTATAATATTTTTTATTTTATCTATACATTTTTATAACTTTGCTGTTCCATTAATCTGTCTATAATACATTTTTTATA